>MNCI01032595.1:560617-618205 GCA_015680685.1 Gnetum montanum | reverse complement strand
AAGGGAGTCTATGATCATTTTCTTTCTAACTAACTCACATTTGTGATATCTGTGTGTATGGTTAAATGTGAGATAAGGCTTATGATATTTATTTTTGTTGGTAGTTTTTATATATTTTCTCCTAATAACTAGATGAGTAAATGACGGCTTAATAATTAACTATTTAACCAATTAGCTATTCTAATGACTAACTACCATAACATTTTTGAACTCATATTATGCTACCAGGTTATAAAATGGATATTACTAGACATTACCAAATGGCTACTATTGGAATTACAAAGTGTAACATGTTATGCTCGAAGTGGTCATACTTACGTGTTTACGATTAAGTGCAGTAATTAATTAGAACTTATGAAAGTAAAGTGTATTAAAAGTAAAGTGCAAATAAGAGAGATTAAACTAATCCAAGTGTTGTAGAAAATGTTAGAAATCTTGTCTTTATTTCCATTCACACCAATGCATTTAGGTACATGATACTAGAATAAAGATCCATACATATCCTAGAATTCCAAGATGCTAAGATATAAAAAGTGGATTTTCAACTAGTAAATAAGGCCCTCTACTAGAACCCCATATATGTACCTTAACAAAAAAAAATCTAAACATTGTGGTAAGGGTATTACAATATCCACTCCACTTTCCATTTAGGTGCAATGAAGATTTATCATCATGATTGTCCAAACAATTTAATATTGATTAACATGCAATAAGAAAAACTTTTTAAGGATTTCCTAGTAGTTAAGAACTTCATTGACAACTTAGCCCATGGCCAAGCCTGTACCATCTTCTATATATCAACGTTCCAACTTAGTCATATGGGAGATATCAATTTGTCCTAACATCTTATAAGGGTATGATTTTTCAATTTTTTCTTTTACAATTTCTTTTCATTTTTTCCAATTCTTCATACATTTTCTATTTATTGTAATTCTTCATTTTCTATAAATTTCCTTTCTTGGAGTCATTTTATTTTTTAAGTCTTTAATTTAACTTCAATTTTTATATTAGCTTTAATGAAATGAAATGAAGCTTTCTTACATTCATAGATCCATAAGATTTATTGGACAAATATTACATTTTAATAAAATCTAAAGATAAACTCTTCAAATTGATCAAGCACCAATGGGAATATCAAAAACAAATCATATAGGTTTTTTACTATAATATTATAACACTATCTCAAATGGGTAGTCATAGTAAAAAAAAAAGAAATACATGTAACGCATCTTCAAGCGCTTTTGATTTGCACAACCTACAAATGTTCTCTTCGCAGGAGAGTTGAATCCATCTTTTACTTTCAATTCTAAGATGATAATAACATAAGCGAAGCTTATTGATAGCATTCTAATACATGATGAGAATACCAGCTAAGAGATAGTGAGATATAAATCTAGTTTATTATATCTAATGTGATGTAAATAAAATTTTATCTTTCCTTCCACATTATCCCATATATATGTTAAAACCTTCTAGTTGACTAGTTAGAAACTATGCTTAGGATTTTGCTACATATCCTCCCAAGAGACATTTTATTTTATCAACCATTTCATCACATGAGAATAAAAATCATTATATTAATAAGGATTTTTTTTATGTATGAGCCAACTTTGTTATTTGGATAGTTCTCTATGCTATCAAAATGATTGGAAAAGTAGTTGTATAAAGTAGTGAGACCATGTCATCCATCCCTCCACTTTCTATAAATAAGAGATGTTCAACCTCAAAGAAATATGGTTCTTCTCACATTAAAATTCAAATTAAAATATGATCTTTATGACTTGAGAAAAGGGGAATGGATTAAGGGGGAATGAAAAAGGGTATCACATCAAAGGGATTTGCTAATTCCTTTCACTTCCTCTATGGATCTTACTACTCCATGTGTTTGTGTCATTACTCATGTTTTAATTTTGATGAAAGTATGCTTTTGAATAATTGTTATCTTGGCATGTTACTAGCAAGACATATTACCCACCATGCTTGAAGGTACTCCTCTAGTAAGACACATTACCCATGCTTGAAGATAGGTTGCTTTCATGAATCCTAAAAATCTCTTAGACTAGTCTCATTATGTGAGTGGAAAGACATGTTACCCATACTTAAAGGCACCCCTCTAAAAAATGGTCAAGTTTCCTTAAAATAGTTAAAATTCTAAGTACTTAATGAATAAAAAATGATTTCTCATTTTCTTTTTTTTAAGTAGTAATGTTTTCATATGGTTTTGATGGTCCTATGGTTGTAAATTCAAGATGAAGTAATGTGATGTCACTAGAAATGGTATGAAATTGGTCTGCAACCTAGATGGATAGAGATGAGGATAATTTTAATCACATTCATCAAAATGATTAAGAATCTCATGTCCCTATCTCTAAAATTTCTTCTTCTTTCAAAATTTACCTCAATGTTGCATGTAGTTTCTTATCTGATGATTTTTTTAATCATAGTGTAGGATTCTAAAGACAATTGTTATATGGGTGTGGTATATAGGTTGAATTAATATTAATTTTCAATGTGCCTATTGGCACCTTTTGGAGTGATTATAGAAGTGCATTAAGGGCATGGACCTACTATGGAAAGGATCCACTTGTATAACTTCTGGACATCTAGGCTATACGCCATCTTCATATAGGTAAAATAGTAAGCTACAATTCCAAATATGAATACACTCCTCATTTTCATTTCATTCTCTCATAAACATTATGTGTTAAAACCCTATTCCTATCATGAATGATTCTAAACACATATAACGCTCTATATAAACCTCAAAAATGTTACCCTCATTTCTAGACCCTCCTTCTAGCTCTCATTTGACTTCTTGATTATCTCAAAATTGGCTAAAATAAGCTAGAAATTGAAAAAAAAAATTAAGCTTACATTATCTCAACACGTTTCCATCAATGTAGTCAAAGACATTGATGCATCCGCATTAATACACTATAAAAATAGTATATATATGTGTAAAAATAAGCCAATTTTTGCTATTTTAATCCACATGAGAAAAATGTTTTGCCATTTTTAGAACCCAAAGCACTTCAAGCACAATATCTACCAACCTGTGCACCTAATTTCAACCATTGTTAATCTTGTAAGCTTTTAGATTTAAGCTTCACATCATGAGGGTACTAGGACTTAGGATCTTGAAACTTTATTAACACTCTATAGTTATGGTAAAGGTAGTTAAAAATAAAAAATTCATTAAAATTGACAATGCTTAGCTATCCTAGATCTTCAAAATTATAAGGCTGTGATAACTTAGGAACGTTAATGCCACATTTTTTAAAAATTTAACTAACTAAGAAATGATGAAGCGGTATTAACACTTGTATCCATGCTAAGGATTAATCAAAGGTCATCTATGTGATTAGAAATGACATTGAAATAAGGTCCCCAAGTGAGTGGATCTTCATAGCCTAGGAAAAAGTGCTAAAGAGGAGGGCAAGGATAATAGTAATAGCTACAAAAACCAAGAGTAGGACAAGTAGTTGATGCCATATGATGAGTAATTAATCTATCAGCCTTGATATTGGGGCTCCAATATTGGGGCCTAGGTAGCAATGTTAGACATCCAATATCGTCTCCTCTATACTAGCCTATAAATACAGCACTCGGGTGCATGGTTGAATAATACAACAACAATAGAGAAGATAGTTTTGGTTCTTAGTTTTTGATAGTCTTTCTTAGAGTTCTGTTATTTCCAGTGCATGCTTGCAGTGTGATGTTTGTAATTGTACGACACCTTTGTTCGAGTGTGACGTACTTGGACATGTTACATGACTGGAAATAAAGATTGAGATTACTCCCATAATTACAACATCCACTTAGATTATTATTGATTTTTATTGTTAATTATTTACTATTTCCTTTAGTTAACATTTCCATTTATTACTATTTACTACTTGTATCATTAAGTAGAATGCATACGCCTTAATCACAAGCATTTAAGTGTAAGTACTTGGTAATCTAGCAGTGTATCATTTGGCACACCTAGTGACATATGCTTGGAAATCCAAAAAGTAGTCTCACAAAGTCTAAGACATGTATGGAAAATTAAGAGTGGATACTTATCGCATGTAGGCTAGTTTAGATTTGACTCTCCATTGTTCTGTAACTTAATTAGTTCATATATTTGTCATCATTAGGAGTAGCATAGAATTAGACAACATCATATGCCTCACTTTAGACTAAATCATACATGACAAAGCTACGACTAGTCCAAGTGCGAAGACAACAAACTACGATCAAAGCGTAACGATCTAGATACCAAAACTAGTCCTATCCATGGAATTCAACTAGATGGTTTAGTGTAGGGGTACCTCGTCACTCATCATTGGCACCATTCCTAGGGATGGTGCTTGTTCTCTAGATTAGTTATATTATACACAATTTCTGTAAAGGTATTAATGATATATAATTCAAAAACTATTAACTCACACATACCATAAACCAACAACAATGTTTCTCTCACATGGAAGTAACAATGCACTATATAGTGAATGCATTCATTGGAGAAACAATAAGATATATGATGAAGAAAATTGAAGTGAGCAACTTTATTGAAGGGTTTCTTATGAACATGACCATCCTAACAACACTCAAAGACTACATTCACCTAAGGCAAATAATCTTGGAGAAGATTATATAAGTCCTAAACTAGGGGAGGCCTTGAGTCCGAAGACCTCCTCAAAATCTAGAAACAATAAATCAAAGGACCTTGAAGAATACCATAGTAGCCATGGCAAAAATTTCAATTCCTCATCTTCCTCTTCCTCTTCAACATCTAGTTTTGATGAAGATGAACATAGGTATGGAGATAAGGCTCCTCTAAAGGGTTAGGCTAAAAGTCAAAATTGAAACCATGGGAAAAGTTAAAGACTTCACCATGAACATAAACAACATCATCATGATCAAACTAATAGAGATAGAATTTTTCCTCATAACCTATTTGATGATGATGAACCCTTGCTGGCCACTAAGAGCCTAATGCATATCACATAGGCCATTAAGATATCTTGCAGGAATCACAAAAAGAGTTGTCTACCCAAGCTTGATATGGATAATATTCCTAAATTTGTAGGAGGCTATGATTTAGATCCACAACATCATTTACAAGCCTTCCATGATGTTTGTGCTTTCTGCAACATTGAAAGTGGATGGCAAAAGCTTAAACTCTTTCCTTGGATACTAATCAATAAATCTAAAGTGTGGTATAGATTGTTGAGACTGAATTTAATCAGATGATGGTCCACATTGCTAGAATTTTTTGATGAGAAACACCAAACCTATGTGAGGATGTCCAACCTGAGGAGACAGATCCAAGAGTGGAAGCAAGAACAACATGATGGACATGACCTTAGATAGATATTATGCCTTACTGAAGAGATGCCCAGGCCATGGTTTCTTCAAGAAGAGGAAACTTTTCCACATTATAGATGGACTTCATAATGAAATAAGGGAGACCTTTGGGATGTATGCCATAGGGAAATTATATGAGCTCTAAGCCCATCAGATCTGAGAGCTAATCAATCATGTGGAAAAAGAAGAAGGAGAGATATAAACATGGGAGAATTTCAAGAAATATTAATGGGACCCAACTCTTCAACAAAAGGAGATCCATATCTATGGTACAATGATAAAGGTAGCTTTCAGTAAGGTGATTTTGCAACAAACCTTGCCAATATAGAAGTCTATTGATGGACTTGAAGCAAAGTTTAATACGATGTCCAAATGGATATATGAAAATGTTACAACTCTCATTGATATGGTCAAGGAGAGGATCATGCAAAATAAGTTAGGTGATGACAATAAAGAAAGGATAAAAAACCAAGAAATAGCTAGGAACACTTTTCTAAAAATGAGAAAAATGGCTAAAGAAAGTGGGGCTATAGACTCAACCACAGATGAAGATAATGGATGCAACATCTACATATATGGCCATCCAAAGGACCATTACCCAGTTTTGTTACATCTATAGGAGTATTGGGTAGGTTCCTTAAATCCTATGTTTGTACAGAAGAACATGCCTAGGAGATTTCCTCTTCCATAAGGTAATTATAGATAGTCCCACAACTAATCGTACCATCCTGAGAGGACTTATTAATAGCCTTAACATGGTCATCAACTATAGTGGTAACAACCACAGTCATGGGGGAGGCCACCACCAAATTAGCCCTATCCACTGAAATTGCATGGATATTATGTTCAATACCTTATTTCCCCAACTAGTTCTACATCCTCTACTTCAAATTCTCACTACCACTCTCTTGAGTATCATCAACCCATGACATTCCCCAAAGGATCACCACCTTACTTCTCTTACCATCCATCCTGCCTTCAATATTCTCATACTCCATCTCATTATATGCCACCACCACCAACATAGTAAGGTTTGACATCACAATATCAACAAACGAATGTCACTTATGCTGCAAATGTGCATAAACATGCTGACACTAGTGGGTCTCAACCACAACATAGGAAACAACCCCTCTAGAGGAAAGGCTATAAGTTGAAGCAAACCATGCATAGACCCACAACATCATCTAAACTAGCATAATGCCACTCTAGTGCATCACTTTCCTCTTCATAATTGACGTCCTTTCATCAGACACAAGAGCCACCGTCCATCATTACTCCAAATCCAAATCCAAACAATGAATCTAATAGTGTGGGGAGACAAACAAATCCATGCATGCCATATCATGATCAAGAGTGCAATCATGGGCCAAAAATCCATAATGTTAACATACCTCATACCTTTACCCATCATACATTTAACAATCAAGTGTGTAACCAACAATTTTTCTACCAAGCCACCATGCCACCAATAGACATATAGTGGCTAGGGCATGAATAGTTACCAATGTTTCATACATGCATGGATCCTATTTATCCACTTATTAATCCTTTTCATGACCAAATATTTAGTTGTGGGGGTTACCCCTCATTCTAGTCTTTAGGATTCTTAACTATTTTTCATCTTTTTGTTTTATAATTTGTTGTTATTTTCCTATTTCTTAAAATAATTCTTCCTATTTATTTCAATTTTTTTGAGTTTTTGTTTTCATTTTCTTTGTTGTGTAATCTTTCTTGTGAATAAAATGATCATGTTTCTCATTGAGGTGAGGTTTTCTCTATGTTGTCAAGTTATAAGGGACTGATTATTTGGACATTGAGACCATAACATCCATCCACCCATTCCATTAATAAGAGGTTCTTGCTCTGGTCATAATGACATCCATTTTCACCAGGAGATAAAAAATAACTTCATAATCATTATGTTTGGGTAGAAGAGTGTAGAACCAAGGAAAAATGTGAAGGGTGTGACATCAAGGGGATTTGTGAATTCTCTTTGGCCACTTCTATATGTTCTATCATGTTATTGAGGTTGTAACCATATCCTTGTAGATCTAACAAAAAATGGGAGTAAGAGGAACCTAAAGAAAAATTGAATAAACTTTTGTAGTTCCCACTAGAAAGACATGTACCCAAGCCTAAAGGTTGATGGCTTCTTAGAAATTAAAAAAAAAATTGTACCATAATAAAGCTTTTCCCTTGGAAAAAATGCCAAGTGATGCTACTCGTTGCAACTATGATAGTCTTATGGTTGTCTGTTGACATGATGAAATAATGCAATTTCACTACAATGTGGTGTGGACTTGGTTTGAATCTTGAAAAAAAGGACTATTGATTATTTAACCATTAATAACACATGAGGTTTCATTGTGATCATGGTAAGACACCTCATGTCTGAATTTCTACAATGCTTTCTATAGTCCATCTTATCTCATTGTTCAAGTGATCATAACATGTGGTTTTGTGTAACATAGAGTTATTATCTCAAATTGGTGGTTTTAGCATGTGTGTTTTTTTGCACAAGTATGCATTGCATTCAATCCCTTTAGTACCTATGGACATTTTTAGGTGTGGTTATACAAGGGCATCATAGGCTAGAGCCTGCTTTAGGGAGGACACACTTGTGTAAATTTTGTAACTTGCACTTGTTTGATACAACCACATTATTCTTCACCTTTCAAGTTCTATTAGTTTCCAATGCATGCCCATAGTGTGATGTTAAGGGATTGTATGGCATCCTTATTCAAGTGTGACATACTTGGACATGTTGCATGTCTAGCAATAAAGATCGAGATTACTTCCATCATTATAGCATTAACTTAGCTTTATTATTGCTTTTAATTGTTTAATTATTTATTATTTTCCTTATTTAATGTTTCCATTTATTTCTATTTATTATTCCTATCATTAAGTGGAATGAGTACATCTAATCGCAAGCACTTAAGTATCATTACTTGGTAACCTAGTAGTGTATTATTAGGTAAGCCTAGTGATGTATGCTTGATAATCCCAATGGTAGTTATGCGAAGTCCAAGGCATGTGCATATGGTTAAGAATGGATACTCATCACATGTAGGCTAGTTTAGACTTTACTTTTCATTGTTAATTATCTAAATTAATTAATCTCTTTATTATTATTAGGAGTAGCTTAGGCTAGAAAACATTAAGAATCATCTACCTCACTTTGGACTAAATCATATGTGACAAAGTTACCACTAGTCCATGTGGGAAGATAGTAAACTGTGATCAAGGAATAATGATTTAGATGCACAACTAGTCCCATCCATGGAATTTGACCAGATCATTCATGAATGCTTGTGATTTGTATGGTTGGGCATAGGGGTACCTCGCCACTCATCATTGGTGCCATTGTTAGAGATGGTGCTAGTTATCTAGATTAGCTATATTATACATGATCACTGTAAATACATTAACAATATATCTTTTAGAAAATATTAAATCACACACATAATTAACTAAAAACAATGTCTCTTTCACAAGAAAGTAATAATGCATTGTATGGTGAGAACATTCATTGAAGAACTAAAAAGCTATATGTTGAAGAAAATTGGAGTGACCAACCTTATGTAAGGGTTTCATATGTTCATGATCACCCTAATGACACTCAAGGACTACATTCACCTAATATAGAAAACCCTAAAGGAGATGAAGTAAGTCTTGGATCAGGGAAGGCCTCAAGTCCTAGGACCTCCTCAAAACCTAGAAATAATAAATCAAAGGATCCTAGGGAACATAGAAGCCATGGAAATCTTCCCAATTCCTCATCTTCCTCTTCCTCTTCAATGTCTATTTCTAACAAAGATGAACATAGGAATCGAGAAAAAGCTCCACTATGGGGTCTATATACCAATAGGAATTGAAACCATAGGAAAAATCAAAGACATCAAAATGAACATAGACAAAGTCATCACAATCAAATTAATAGAAATAGATATTTTCATTATAATATGTTTGATGATGATGAACCCTTTTTGGAAACTCAAATCCTAAAGTAGATCATAGAGGCAATTAAGATACCTTGTAGGCATCATAAAGAAAGTTTCCTACCCATGTTTGATATGAATAATATTCCTAAATTTGTGGGAGGCTATGATTCAGATCCATAACATCATTTACAAGTCGTCCATGATGCCTATGCCTTATACAACATTGAAAGTGGGTGAAAATAGTTTAAGATATTTTCTAGAACACTAATTGATAGAGCCAAAGTGTGGTATAGATCATTGAAACTAGATTCAATTCAGTGGTGGTCCACAATGTTGGAACTCTTCAATGAGAAATACCAAACCTATGCAAGAGTGTCCAACCTGAGGAAATGAATCCAAGAATGGAGATAACAATAACATGAACCTTTGTACATGACCTTAGATAGATATTATTATCTACTAAATAGATGATTAGACTATGATTTCTCTAAGGAAGAGCAACCTTTCCACATCATAGATGGGCTTTGTAATGAAATAAGGGAGAGCATTGGGATGTATGTCAAGGTCAATTATATGAACTAGGAACCCATTCAGTCTAAGAGCTAATCAAGCATGTGAAAAAAGAAAAAGAAGAGCTATGTAAATGGGTGAATGTTGAGAAATATCAAATATTTTGTAAAGAGCTTGTTCATTATTTTTTTTAACTTAAGGACAAGTTTTTAATTAGTCTTGGGGGTATGATGAGTCATGTTTTTCATGGCTTCGATATTGAAGCCACAATATTGGGGCACAACCTCTGATGTTAGGCATCTGATATTGCCTCTTCTATGCATGCCTATAAATACCACACTTGGGTGCACAGTTGAGATATATAAAGAGAGAGAAGAAATATAGAAGATAGACTTTGATTCATAGATCTTTAATTTCAAGTTCTGTTAGTTTCCAGTGCATGCCCACAGTGTGATGTTAAGTGATTGTATGACATCCTTATTTGAGTGTGATATACTTGGACATGTTGCATGTTCAGCAATAAAGATCAAGATAACTTCCATCATTGCAGCATCCACCTAGCTTTATTATTATTTTTAATTGTTTAATTATTTACTATTTTCCTTAGTTAATGTTTTCATTTATTGCTCTTTATTATTCTTGTCATTAAGTGGAATGAGCATGACTAATCACAAGTGCTTAAGTGTCATTACATGGTAACCTAGTAGTGTATCATTTGGTAAGCCAAGTGATGTACACTTGGTAATCCTAGCGGTAGTTATGCAAAGTCCAAGGCATGTGTGGACATTTAGGAACTGATACTTATTGCATGTAGGCTAGTTTAGACTTTAATATCCATTGTTACTTTTCTTAATTAATTAATCTCTTTATTATCATTAGGAGTAGCTTAGGGGTAGACAACATCAATAATCATATGCCTCACTCTAGAATAAACCATATGTGAGAAACCATTGAAGGTTCCTATGGCACCTATGTTCGACATTGTTGCTATCGAAAACATTCAAGTGTTTGTAAGAATAAAATCTAGGGAGATGATTACTGCGTAGTATGAAGAGGTAACAGAGAGACTAGTGGGCATTGGGAAACTAATTTTAGATGTTTTTGATATTCCAAAAGATGTTTTAGTGATATAGTTCATACTAATGGAGACAAAGGACAAATTGGTCATTGTAAACAAGTTGTTGGAAGAAGCTACAACATTCATCAATGGTTGGCAATTGAAGTTGTGAAATTAAGAGCTAACTTGTTTGATTCTGTCATCCTATGACTAAAACTGAGTAGTGATGAAGATTTTTAAAAGCTTTATATGAAATTAATGATGAACAATGATGAAAAAGAGAGAGTAATCTAGGATACATCCTTATTAGATACCATGATGAATGGTACAAATAACTACCTTGCCAAGATGATCAAGGAAAATAAACATCTAACCAAAAGAAATTAATGTTCATGCGTGATCCGGTCGAACTCCACAAAATTTAAGTTCTTAAGCACACTAGTTCCAAGGAAGTGAAATAAAATTGAAATTATTGTTGTCTTCTTAGTTCCACTTGTGAGGTACAAGTATATGGTTAAGTACAACTAAGGTATGTGATTTTTATCATTTTATACTTTATAACCTTAATCGCCTAGAACTAGAATGAAAGGTAGAGTAATTTAACATCTAATTTGTCTACTTCCTAGCTAGCCTAACACAAGTACCCCTTTCCACTCTCTAGACACATCCTTAATGAATTTAGTGCTATTAGGTTACCAAACATTAAGCATTTCTAGGTTGCCAAGTGCTACATGTATGCTCAAAGTGGTCATGCTTGTGTTTATTAACAATTGGAAATTCATTGCTTAATGAAAATGCATTAAAGTAAAGTGCATGAATATCAAATGCATAAAAAAACATTAATCTATTCTCAATGTTGCAAGGATTATCAAAAGGGTTCATTTTTATTGCTATCACACTGCTATTCTCAAGTACATCAATGCTTGAACAAAGATCCATACACACTTAGAGTCTTGCTGTGTGCACTTAGAAAATATTTTAACTCTGGAAAAACCAAACTACAATAGCTTTTCTATGCTATGAAAAAAAATATCTAAAAATCATGAGCCTAAGTGCTATATTTATAGGCTATCATATACCCCATGATATTGGATATTCAACATTACATCTTGGGCTCCAATATTGGGTATTCAATATTGAGGGATTGATATTGAATACTCAATATTAAAGCCAGTTAAAACATGATTCATCATACCTTCATGATTGAATGAAATCTTATCCTCGAGTGAAGAAGAAGAGGAACAAGGTCCTTACAAAATATTGGGAAGGTATGGGATTATTCATTGACATACAAGCTAACTCAAATGGAACAAATAGACTCCTAAGTGTCCAAGTGTACAAGTTCACAATCTATTACAAAATTAGGTGTTCATGATAAGAGAAGTAAACATCTTGAATAAAACTAACATCCACTTCTCTAGTAGCTAAAGAGTGAGGAAGAAGATTCAAAGATCATGAAGAGTCCTCATCACATGGTGGTGCTATTTTTGCTTCCTTTGTGAAGATAGTCCTACTTCCAGCATGTGCATTCCATTCATGCTTGCCATTGCAATCACAAAAAAATCATAAATTAGTGTGCAATGTGTAACATATAGCTTTGAAGTACCTTATCTCATCAGTGGTTACACTTGGCTAGGTTGTGATTGTGATGGATGAATTTTGATAATAGTATTAGCAAGAAGGCTTGAAAAATATGGTGGAATGGATAAGCGGTCCATCAAAAAATTTTGAAAAGTACAATCATAATAAAATAATTGAGAAGGGTTAAAGAATTCACAAGAAAGCCAATAAAACAATTTCACCAAAGAATGTTGTGAAGGTGTGCACAATAGGATGTCATTGATGGGACAACCAAAAGGACTTGATTGTGAGGATGCCTAAGGGTAAGAACTTAACAAACCCAACCAAAGGATATACGAGTGGGTTCTCCCCAAAGCAAGCATTGACCTTTTATTACCCTTTCATAACTTCAAACAGAGGAGTCCGTGGGCCCTGTGGATAATTAATGGTTTTAGAAGGTTAAGTACAAAAATAAGGAAGAAACTACCTAAGAATTTTAACACATCAAACCAGGACATCGAATAAGAACATGAAACTAGTAGTGAGGTGAGACATGGGAAGCATAGGTGAAAGAGAGAGTGTGTGTGGAATTGAGTTCCTAATTAAGGTCACATGAAGTCCCTTGTGAATTTTATGGTTAAATGACTTGATAAGATCTATCCTTACTCTAGACTAAAACCAATCATGTTCAATGGCAACACATCACCATTCTAAGACTAGTCCACCCCCTTGAGATAGAAGAGTGCTCCTATAGAACAATCACCATTCCTTATTAGAGAAGAAAAGAGAAGTAGCAAGCAAAGAAGGGCCTTAGTTAGAGGGGACCTTTAAGCATGGGTAACATGTCTTTCTAGTCCCATAACCAATGCTTGTAGCCTATTTATTTTATCTAATGAATGTGCTTTTAATTCCCATTATTTTTTTGATGAGAATCACACCATGTAAAGACATCTTCAACTTCCTTTTATTTATCAACACGGAATGGTAAGAAATCCATGAAAACACAGATGCAGCCAAGTATGTAGAAAAACATAAAGAATACCAAATCCCCTTGAAATCACACCATATTCAAAACTTTTAATCCTTTCCAAATTTGAAAACTACCAAAGTCACAAATTCATTATAGTTTTATTAATGAAAAAAGGGACTGCACATTTCTAGAACAAGGAAAACCATGGAATTTGTGGATGGGTGGATGTTGTGGACTTACTGCCTGTTGTATGAAAATGAAACCATGTCCTAATTATCCATTACAAAATTCAAAGCTAGAATTCAGACATCAACAATCAAATAACTAAATAGTACATACCAGCATCAAGCAATAAATTACCATTATGCCTGGCACTTATTAACAAAAAGTTAGAAAACCACACTAGATAAAAGAAAATATAAAAGAAAGTGTAAAATATTCAAGAAATAGAAAATATAATAATGATATTGTAAAACAAAAATTTTTAAAAATTAAAAATGTAGAAAACAAAAAGTGTAAAATAAAGAATGTGTAAAATAAAAAGTTGTAAAGAAAAAATGCGTAAAACCAAAAACATGTAAAATAAAAAGGGTGAAAAATTGAGGAGCCACTTATGTAGTTAGCATGGATGGCCATCTTCTCTATGACTAAGTTGAAAGGAGGAGATTTGAAATCTTGAGCATGGTTGTCCATTTGATGGGGAATTTGTTGTATTTGCTAGCTTATGCTCATGGAAAGGTTTGACTTGTATGTTAACCAGTTATTTTTTGTTTGGGCTCTCAGGCTTTGAGATCATCATGGCCCTAGAAGGAAAGTTTCATAAATTATATAAGGTCCTTTTCACAATGTTTGGAACTTAGTTTATTGAGGTACATGTGTGGGATTCTAGTAGAGAACCTTATCTTCCAATTGAAATTTGACGTTTCTAATTTTCAGGTTATGGCACTTTTTATTGAATTCCTTGTGTAACTTATTAGATGATAGGGCCACCAATTGATTATCATCTAGTAAGTTGAGATTCATTAATCTTTCATTTTGTGCTAGACTCAAGGCAAGGTCAAGGTCATAGGTTGTTTTAAGTGTATAAAGCTTAAATTGAATAGGAAGTATTGGTATTTTTACATACACCAGCTCATAGGGAGAGTAGCCTATAGGAAGTCTTCATGTTGAGTGGTAGGCCCAAAGTGAATCATTGAGTTTCATGCTCCAATATTTCCTATATTTTCTAATAGTTCTTATTAGAATCCTTGTGATTTCCCTATTGGTAACCACAACTTGACCATTGGCTTGGGGGTAGTAGGATGTTGTAAGTTTATGTTCAACCTCTAAGCATTGCATGAGCTTCCGAAAGGTAGTCCCTGTAAAGATAGTTCCATTGTTAGAAATTAATGCATGTGGCATACCAAACCTATTTACAACATTCTTTTATACAAACTGAGTAGCAGTAAAAGATGTATAGCCAATGAAAATTGCTATTCTACCCATTTCATAAAAGAGTCAATAGCAACTATGATGTATGCCTTTCTATTTGACATAGGCATGATGGATCCATGAAATCAATGCCCTAGATGTTCAAGGATTCCAGTGGTTCAATCCATTATTGAGGTTCCTCCATTTGAGTAGTTATTTCATCATCTTATTGGTAGCATTCACAAGAGTGGACATATTGATGGGCATCCCTAAAAATTATTATCCAATGGTACCCTACCATCATGATCTTAATGGCCATGCATCTCCTAGCATAGTGGCCTCCATAAGGACCTTCATGAGCATCTTGGAGAAAGTGTAGTTGATTAATATCAGAGACACACTAATGAACTAGGTCATCAACACACACCTTGTAAAGGTGTCCATTGTTTTTCATGAATAGTTTCACTTGGTGAAGAAACTATTATTTCTTCTAGTGATCCAACCCTTGTTTCATCTCTTGGGTGAGAGGATAGGTGAAAATGCCATCATACCATTTAGTCTCATTGGGAAATTGTTTAGTTATAGCCCTAGCAAAGAGAAGTTTGTTAGGAAACATATCAGATAATCTAGCAAAGAGGAGTTTGTTAGGAAACATATCAGATAATGGAATTTCTTCCTCTTTTTTGTTCCATCGTAACCAAGATAAATGGTCAATTCCCACATTCTAAGTGCCCTTTTAATCTACCATCATAAGATTGAAGTTTTGTAAGATCACTAGCCACTATATGACATGGGGGCTTACCATTGGCTTGTTTATTAGGAAGTGAATGACACTGTGTCCTATGTGCACAAACACTTTGTATCCAAGCACATAGTGCCTAAACTTCTCTAGAACAAAAGCCACTTCCATTAGTACTTTTTCTATAGTGATGTAGTTCAATTGTGCATCCACAATGCTTCAGCTAGCACAGTGGATTTCATATGGACATTTCTTGTCATCCATCTGCATAAGCACAACTCCCAAGGCATAATTTGATGCATTTATCATAACATGAAATGATCTGGACTAGTTAGGTGCTTGTAGGATTGGAGTTTATATAAGTTTTTCTTTCAAATGTTGGAATGCTTGTTCACATTCCATGGTCTAGACAAATGGAGCATCTTTCTTTGTCGGTTTCATCAATGATTTTTTGATCTTAGAGAAATTCTCTATGAATCATTAGTAATAGCTAGTATGTCCAAGAAATTCTCAAACATATTTGATAGTTTTTGGTTAGCAAGTTATTCCTTAGATGACCCTTATTTTTTTGGGGTTGACCTCAATTTCTACTTGTGATATTCTATGCCCAAATACAATACCTTCTTGGACCATTAGGTGACTCTTTTTCTAGTTGAGCCTGAAGTTTGTCTCAACACATTGTTTTAGTACTTGCTTAAGGTGGTCTAAGGCTTGTTGAAATGTAGCTTCATAAGTGGAAAAGTCATCCATGAATATTTCCACACCACTATCAATTTTCTGTTGAAAAATGCTTAGGACTATGTGTTGGAATGTAGTAGGGGCATTCCACAGACCAACAGGCATCTTGTGATATGAAAAAGTCCCCCAAGGACTTGTGAATTTTTTTATGGCTTAGTCCTCTAGTATAATATGGATTTGGTTATAGCCACTATAACCATCTAGAAAACCATAGTATTAATGCCTAGATATTGTGTCTAACACTTGATCAATGAATGGAAACACAAGGCGGTCCTTGAATATTGCCATATTCAGTAGCTGAAAATCGATGTAAACTTACCACTGACCACCTTTCTTTAGCACAATCATGAGTGGGCTAACCTACTCACTATCTGCAATGGGATAAATGATCTTTTCCTTAAGGAGTTATTTGAATTTATCCTTGATGATATGCTTCAATTTAAGATTTAATCACCTTTGTCACTACCTCTTTAGCTTCAAGGTTGGATTAGTGTAGATATTATGTTGGCATATCCTAGGATCAATCCCTATGAATTCAGGATATGACTAGGCAAAGGCTATTAACCATTTTTCATCCATATTCAACAACATTTTTTTCTATTCTAGAGTATTATTTGTATTGATTATGATTTAGTTCTTATTTTTTATGAACACATATTCCATGTCGACCGATAGAATTTTTATTTCAAGAGGCTCTTGCTTGAAGTTTTTAAGAATTTTGAACTCTTCCCAATAGGTATCATCATTTTCATCATTAGAGAGTTGGTAATGAACTTACTCTAGTTCATTCATGCCTATGACATATGTGCATGTCAAGCTCTTAGTTGGTTCCATGCAAAGTGTGCTACTCTCAGAATTAGCAGTTAGTCACTGGGTGCCCTCTTGTTTTGTGGTTGCTATGTATAGAAACCTTTGAATATCAGCTTTTGGTGCTTACTTCTTACATGTAGAGATAGATAATCATTTCACTGCCTAGAGTTTCTACACAAAATTGCACCCCATATTACCTGTATGTGATGCATAGAACTTTCTTCTTCTTAATCTTCCCAAATGCTTTTTCTTTACATATTTCTAGGGAAAGATCTTTGATGTCTATTCTTACATTAATGGTGCTTAGCCATGCCATTCCCATGATGATTTGAAAGTCCCCTTTGTAGTTCTCCACCATTATCACTAGAAAATTAGAAAGATAAGACCACTCATAGAGAGTGGTCACAATGTCTTCTACCAATTCCAATTGAACAGTGATGGACTGGTCTATTAATTTTAACCTGATATTACTCTTCTTGAGAGGGGGTAGGTTCCATGCAGTATACATTTCATGAGAAATTAGATTAATGCCAAAACTTGAGTTGAGAATATCTTTACATGGTTCATTCCTAGCAATCTGCAAATAAATAAGAGGACTTCCATGATTGGCTAATTTCCTGGGAAGGTTTCCAACATGGATCTAATCAGATATGGCATGAGTAAGCATTACAGTATGGATCTTGGGTGGTGTTTGATTTGAAGGGGACTTGAAAGGATTTGGTATAGAGGAAGTTGGAGAAACAAGGTTGTCAAATGTAGGTGTATTTGAGAGCTTATAAAGACTACGAGATTAGAAAAAAGATCTTTTCTTTGATCAAGTATCCAAGCCACTCAATTGATGAACCAGTTGTGGATTAAGTACCCTGGTGGCATTACGTTGTTGTGGTTGAGCTAGTCATTCATCGTGCATAGACAAAGTAGATGGTAGTTGTGCTAAGGAAAGGGGAAGATGTGTAGGAATAGGAGGAGGATAAGAGTAAAAGGTGGTATCCCTCCTTGCATGTGGAGAATGAGTTCAATAATTATCAAGAGGGTAGTAGTGAGGTTGGAAAGTGGAAATGTAACTAGAAGAGTCACGTGTAGATAAGGGTTGTTGAATGTAATATCCATATGGATTAGGTTGTTGATAAGGGTATTGATATCTTGGTGGTGTTAGCACCCATGACTATGGCTATTGCCACTATTGACATTATTCATATGATTGTGATGGAGTTCCATTGGATAATACTATTGTTGTTGGTGGAACTGCCTAGAATTTCCTTAAGGATAAGATAATCTTCTAAGTGTTTTCCTTTGTGTGAGTTGTGGATTCAAAGCATACACCCTAGACTCTTGTAAGTGTGACACTATGGGGCAACATCCCTTAGGATGTTCATACTAGCAAATGTCACATCAAACATCATCATTTGATTCACTTCCTACAACTTATTCTATTGTAGCAATATTTCCCTTACCTCCTTCAATGGCACATTCAACTTCCTTGCACCTCTTGCACTTATGATCACTACCTTGTTCATGGACTCTTTAGCAATTTTTAGGACAGCTTGAAATTTTCTATCCATGGTATCCCATAATTGATCAACCTTGGTCATAATTTAATATTGAAATTTTTTAAGAAACAAGGTTTTTGGTTTGACCACCTCATTAAGTGCTAATTCTTCCTCATTATCACAAAATTGAACCTCCAATTTTTAAATGGAAGGATCATGGTTATATTCTTTTGTACTTTCTCTTTTTCTTAATTCACCTTCCTCTTTAGCTACCTACTCAATCAATCTTTGGATCTGATGAGCACTTAATTCTGACAATCATCATTTGGCATAGACACTAAGGATTCTTCACATTTTAGATTGAAGCCCATCTACAATGTGGCAAAGTTGATCTAAATGAGAATAACCATGGCCAAGACATATGTGCATTAAGCAATAGTATTGGTTGATGGTGGCATCCAAGGATTCATGTGTTCCTTGTTTCTATCCTTAGATTTGCCTTCTCAAGTTGGACACTCTAGAGTATGTTTGATATTTGTCATTGAACAATTCAAGCATTATACTCCATCATCTAATAGATTTTAGTTATAAGGATTGGTACTAGTTTTCTACCTCTTTAATCAGTGTCCTTGGGAACAACCTATGTTTTTCCCACTCATTCCCTATATTTTTCAAGGCACATGAATCTTGAAAAGCTTGGAGATGGTTCTATGGATTTGAGTTATATCCACCTTCAAACCTAGGGATATTGTTCATATCTAGCCTCTTGATCTGACTATCCTATACATGCCTTGTTGGAATTCGTACTTCCTCTATGATGTTTGGCATACTTTGGGTAGCAAGAAAAGGATCATCAAGGACATGATTTTGATGCCTTCAATGCCCTCTATTAACCCTTTATTCATGGAATTGCATCTCTCTTAAATGCCTATGCCCTTAATCTTGCCTTTCTTGATGGTCCTTTTGGTTATCTTGATCCTGTCGATCACCTCTATTATAATTGTGCCCCCTATGGTTGCGATCAAAGTCAAAAGAAGGAAAGGATGATGACAAAGGTGAAGAGGAAGGAGGACTAGCACCATCATGGTGCTTGCTACCACCTCTTCAGTGATTGTGACGATGATCACAATTTTTTTTATTTGCATCCTTGCCTTGACTTGCCTCTTTGGATCCTTCTTTATTATTAGATCCATTTTTGCCAGTACCAGGATTGTGAATCATACATTGTAAGTTTTGGTTTTGAACTTCTTCATTGAATTTAAGGGGAGGAATTTTACTAAATGGAAAACCTCTAGAGAAGGACTCTCCATCATTTTTTTTGATATAGCAGGAATGAGGAATCATTAAATCCTTTTTCCTTTGTAGATTCATGTAGTTGTTCTAGCTGTTAATCCCTTAGACATTGTGCCTCAGTGGGATGATAATCCTTGGTGTGTTACTATCCTACACCAGATACTCAGCATGAAGTCCTTGGAGACCACATAGTATAAGAATTTGTTGGAGCATTGCAGGAATATATCACTCAGGTAGCAACACAATGTTGCCCTTCATGTTACACCATTGCTATTGTTAATACTAATGTAGGATGAAGGTGAAATTGGATACATACTCATCAAGATGAGCATATACCACTCAGTATTATTAAGGAACCAGCTAATGTACTCCATTAGACTTGGATGGAGAATCACTCCTACGAGAAGAAGACATTTTATGTTAGAGAAATAAAAATTGTATTGTGCTTCTAAATATTGTTGTAGTTATTTTTGAAGTATGATATGACTCTAAGATTCATTTCAATGATTTGAATAATTTTTCACTAGTCCTAGATAGCACACGTAACAACTAAAAGGTCCCTAGAAATGATGCCAATGATGAGCGGCTAGGTACCCATACGCCAAACCATATGAATCACAAGTGTTCACGCACAATCCAGTCAAACTTTGCAGACCATAAGTTCCTAAGTACACTAGTTTCAAGGAAGTGAAATATAATTAAAATGATTATTGTCTTCTCAATTCCACTTGTTAGGTATAAGTATATGGTCAAGTGCAACTGAGGTATGTGATTTTTATCATTTTATATTGTATAAGCTTAATTTCCTAGAACTAGAATGAAAGTTAGAGTAATTTAAGATCTAATTCATCTATTACCTTGCTGGGCTAACACAAGTACTCATTTCCACTCTCCAAACACATCCTAAATGCATGTAGCACTACTCGGTTACCAAATGTTAAGTGTTTTTGGGTTACCAAGTGCTACATGTATGCTCAAAGTGGTTGTGCTTGTGTTCATTAACAACTAAAAATTGATTGCTCAATGAAAATGCATTAAAGTAAAGTGCATGAATATAAAATGTGTCAAAGGAAAAATTAATATATTCTCAGTGTTGCAAAGATTATCAAAAGGGTTCATTTTTATTCTCGTCAAATTGTTGTGCTTAGGTACATTGATGCTTGAACAAAGATATTTATACACTCAAATTGCTAGTACAAGCGCTTAGAAAATATTCTAACTCTGAAGAAAACAAACTACAAGAGCTTCACTATGCTATGAAACAAACTATCTAAAAATCATGAGCCCAAGCACTATATTTATAGGCTCACATATACCCTATGATATTGGATACTTGACATTGTGTCTTAGGCTTAGATATTGGGTATTTGATATTGAGGCTCTGATATTGAGTATTTGATATTGAAGCTAGTCAAAACATGATTCATCACTTAAGATGAAGATGCAAAAAGAACTATTATAGGCATACTTGAAGTACCACTAGGAACAATTTGCTAGGGTAAACCAAGATGTTAGATACTTTAGAGTTAAAAATAAAAATCTCTTAATGAAAAAGCTATGTGCCATAAGATAAAAGTTAGTCATCAATATTACTGCTTGGAAAAATGAGATCCTAAAGTACGAGAAGGTGAAAATTAATTATAGAGACTAGGTGAGCATACTTAAGAAAGTTCATGAAAATAAGATCCAATTGGCCATGATGAAGATGAATGATGCTCTCTAGTAGCTCCAGCAACATTATGATACTTGACAATTCATATTTAATATACTCAGTATATATAATAAAGTAGAGATCTACTTGAAGGAGCTACAAATTGAAGAGATGACATAGCATATGAAGGTTACCAACCTTTGCTATGTAAACTTGGTAATGTTAATTGTTGGAAGAATATAGTCAGAACTTGAAATGCAAGTAGTTAGCTCATACCTCTTGTACAAGGCTTAGTTCAAGCTCTACAAAGAGACCACTCAAAAACTAAAAATAGATAATGTGGAGCTTGAGGTTTTGAAGGCAAGATTTAAAACTTAGTGAGCAATCATAGAGAACTTGGCTAAGGGAATGGTAGACCATCAAGAGTTGTAAAACATACTACAAGTGTTCAACATTGAATGTAAGTAATTCACAACATGATTTTTCAATGTCAAGAAACTATTTCCTAATTATTTTTACCCCTAAATCGTATTAATACCAGAGAATCTAGGAAAAAAGTTTCCTAGACCATAAATGACCCTAGAAGCAAGTAGGTAATATAAAGTACTACTAGATTCGTTTCAGCTTTCAGAAGTAGTAACAATAACAGTCAAGTAACCAAGACTACCACTAACACTAAGGTGTACCTTTGTTTCAATTATTTCAGGTTCCAATACCCCTATCCACTTTTTAATTAATTTTGTCAACTCCTTTTTATTAAGACAAGATAAGATAATAATGATATAACTTAATTACTTACTCCTACAAAAAATGAATAGGTTATGTTTAGAAAATCATAAGCTTCATTAATAAGCCAACATAATTTATCCATGGACCTACCATATCATGTTTAAATCAAAACATTTATTTTTGCAACATATATCTTAAATTCATGAATAAATACCATATGCAATGTCCATATACCAATTAACCTACTAACCATTCCAATTTGCTACATACACCATCTTTAAAAATTATATAAGCAATGTAACATTCAGAAACATAAATTAAAAAATAAGTAACTAGAAGTTAGGTTATTTTTAAAATTTCATTTTATGTATTAAATTTTTACTATTTCTACCATGGTTTCCTAACTAGAATATCGATGGATAAATTTTATCAAATGAAACATGACATACAAAATCCAATTTAATTTAGTTTGGTTCTTAGATTTTTCTCTACCAAGAAGATCATCAATAGGGTTTTGGCAAGCACTTTCCAAGTCCACAACCATGGCCAAACCATCATGCCATTTTCTTGCTATTTCTGGTTCAAATGGACTACACACAAAGAACTACTCCTATTCCACTCTCCATACCACTTGGGCAACAGCTACGTCTGCAAGAGAAAAATATTCATCTACATAGCTTTAGCTTCATGGATTGTTTAGACATCACCATATCAAATCCTTGGTAAGTTTTGAAAATTCAATTTCTTAGCTGGTCGTTACTATTTGGAATTAGATGCTCTACTCGCTACAAAATGGATGGCAAATTTATGTGATTTTTGTGAAAAACCCTAAAGTTCCTTTCCTTTTCATTATTGTCATTGAAATCACTTTGTTTGTGTTCATGTAGGAGAGAAAAAGGAGAGGAAAGGGAACTAAAATATTTTGGGAAACAATGAACATAAATATAGAGCTCAAAATGAAGAAGGTAGACCAATGGCAACGACTCGACCAACGCCAATGCCAACAGCAGCAGGAGAAGCAACAACGTGCATGCCAATGGGACCCTAGAATTATCTATATAAGAAGGCATTCTGTGCTATTCATCTTCTTCTCATATTAAACGTATGCTTATGCTTTTCTCTACTCTACTCTTGCTTACTTATTTACGAAGACATTATTTCTAGAGCGATGATCTTTGATTTTCACCTTCCATTACAAAATTTTTTGCTGAGCTTCAACTCTATGGATGATAATGACAGTGACATAGCTTTGTGTTTTCTTTCATTGTTTTTGCTACAAGAATCTAATCTACTGTGGTACTCGTGTTCTTTGGTTCTTGTGATCCCTGTGTCGATGGCAATGGGGTTTTGGCTGCTTAGGCCACTGCTCATTGTCACGATAATTCACGCCAGGAACATTCTCTATGTTGATACTACCACTGCTAAGTTCAAGGGTATGTGTCTTATTTTTCTTTATTTTGAGATAGATAACATAAAATTAACTATAATACACATATGCAGAGCAAGCACTAAGAGTAATAGTCCTAGTAGCAAAGTTAATAGTAGAGATAATAGTAGGTGGGAAAGTCTTTTTTTCCTTCATGATTACCACTAAGTGATGGGTGGTTCACCTAGATGCCCTAAGTTTCATTGAACACTCTACTAATCTTTCTTGGAGGATCCTATTCAGTTCATCTTGGAAACACCATGCACTATGTCAGACATTCCATACCAATCCAAATAGTCCTACATGTTATCAAACCAATCTATGAATATCAAGGCCCATCGAGCTGTGAGGGCACTTAGAGGTATGTCATGTGGAAACTTGAATTAAGGTGTTGGTCCCTCTATCTAGCTTAAAAATATCAAAAAAGGTAGCTAGCTGCCAACATAGGCAAGTTTTAACTAGGTTGATCAAATCTGAGACCGAGAAGCTGTTGACTAAGAAGAGCTTCCCCAGGGTTCCAAACCTTTATGCTTGTTAGTTCAAGAATTAGTTGTGAATGCTAAACTAAAGGAAATGACATGACATACTTAATGAGAGTTTGATTGAAAAGATATATCAAAGTATGTCACCATCGCTTGTGATGCTCATTTAGAGATTCCTCTACTCAAGTGCTCCTTGTCTTGATAGTAATGCTTACACCACTCTTTTCCTTTTTTCCCTCCCTCCTTAGGAAATTGCTACTTGGTAAATTAGCTAGGTTCATCACAAACAAATGGTGGAATGCTATCACTTTCATCACACATAAATATTTACTATTACATGTATCATCACTTTTTTTTTTTTTAGATTTAGTTTAAGATTCTTTTTTCATGGATATATGTTAGAACCATTTCCCTTCTCTATTGTTTGAATTACAAGGAATTTCTTACTTTGTTGTACAATAAAACATAAATATTATTGTACAATATTTCTTACTTTTCCACATGATAAAACATAAAGGGATGCTTTGTCTTTCTACAGAGAGTTTGGACAGTATAAAAGTTGCTAGTTTAGTTAATTCTGAAAATTGTTGGATGTATTTTGAAAAGTGGTTTAGTTGAAACCACTCCCTAGGTGTGTATGATGATGGGTGATGTTGTGAACTATACTTAAAATTTTTTAAATTCATGCAAGGTTATGAAATTGTTACTAGCAATTTTTACGAAAAGTTTTTTGGTTTCAAAATGTCTCTATTTCAATTGATAACCAAAACTAAACTAAACTTGGTTACAATGGATCAGGCGTGACATATTATTAGCTTCATTTTTATGGATCATTAGTTGGTTGGGATATTTAAAAAAAAGTCAATTTTTGGTTGGTTTCAATATTTTAGCCCTGATATCTTGGCTCCAATCTCTTAGCCTTGATATATTAGCTCCATCATCTAGGCTCCATTAACGTGGTCTATTGCATCGACTAGGCCCCATTGATGTGGTCTATTGCATTAACTAGGCCCTATCGATGTGGCCCCATTGATGCAGTCTATTACATCGAGGTGGCCCCATCAATGTAGTGTCTATTTTTTCCTATAAATACATGTGCTCTTGCCATGTATTGGAGTTATTTTGTTAATAGAGTAGCCAAACTCTTGTAGTTTTATTCTGTAATCTTAGAGAACAATTAGTGAGTGCCTACAGTGTGGATCTGAGTTAGTTGTACAACATCTTATTCGAGTGGTAATGTACTTGGACACATTCCATGAATAACAATAAGATCAAGATTTATTCTTATTCATTATAGCACTTTGACTTAGATTAATTTTACTTTAATGCAATTTATATTCCATGTACTTAGTTAATATTTATGTTTCCATGCATGTTAATAAATTGGTGGAATGAGCATGACTAGTTTTGAGTGTAAACATGCATTTACTTGGTAATCCTAGTAGAATTATTGCTTAGTTCACCTAATAGCATAGTGCTTGGTAATCCAAATAGTGGATACATGGGTTTAGGATGTGTACAGCAAGTTGGGAACAAACACTCATCACTCGTAGGCTAGTTTAGACCTTATCTTTATATTGTTATTTAGATTAAGTAATTGATTTTTTTATTATTGTTAGGAGTAGCACAAGGCTAAAACAACATCAAGAATCATATGCATCACTCTAGACTAAACCATACATGACAAAGCTACCACTAGTCCAAGTAGAAAGACAGTGAATTGTGATCAAGGCATAATGATCTAGACGCCATAACTAGTTCCATCCATGAAATTTGATCAGATCACATGTGAACACTTGTGATTCATATGGTTGGATGTAGGGGGTACCTCGTTGCTCATCATTGGTGTCATTGTCAAGGATGATCCTAGTTATCTAGATTAGTTATATCATACATGATCATTGTAAATGCATTAACAAACTATCTTTGGAAAAAATAAGTCACACACATCATACACCAACAACAATGTCTCTTTTAGAAGGAATTGATAATGTGTCATATGGAGATAACATTCATTGGAGAACTAACAAGATATATGTTGAAGAAGATCAAAGTGATAAACCTCATGCAAGGGTTTCATATGTTCATGACCACCCTAAAAACACTAAAAGACTACATTCAACTAAGGCAAAAAATCCTAGAGGAGATGAAGTAAGTCCTAGAACAAGGAAGGCCTGAAGGCCTAATACCTCCTCAAAACTTGAAAAAGATAAATTAAGGGACTATGGGGAATACCATTGAAGCCACTACAATCCTCCTAGTTCCTCATTTTTTTCTTCTTCTACAATGTCTAGTTCTAATAAAGATGAACATAGGTATAGAGATAAAGCTCCATTATGGGGTCAAAATAAGGGTAGAAATTAAAACCATAGGAAAAATCAAAGGCCTCAACATGAACACAGCTAAAACCATCATAATTGGACAAATAGAAATAGCAATTTTCACCATGCCATGTTTGATGACAATGAACCCTTGTTGGCCAATAAGAACTTAATGCATAAAAAGTCTTGATATGAATAATATCCCTAAATTTATGGGAGGCTATGATTTTGATCAAGAACATCACTTACAAGCCTTCCATGATGCCTGTGCCTTGAAAAACATCAAAAATAAGTGGCAAAAGCTTAAGCTCTTTCCTAGAACACTAATAGACAACACTAAAAGTTTGTATAGATCATTGCAACCAAGTTTGATCCACCAGTGTTCCGCAATGGTAGAAGTTTTCAATGAAAAATACCAAACCTATGCAAGAGTGTCCAACCTAAGAAAACAAATCCAAAGGTGGAAGCAAGAAAATCATGAACCTATGGATGTGGCCTTGGATAGATTCTATTTGCTACCACATAGATGTCCTAACCATGATTTCTCTCAAAAAGAGTAACTTTTCCACATCATAGATGGGCCTTGTAATGAAATAAGGGAGACCCTTGGGATGTATCCTCAAGGTCAATTATACAAATTAAAAGCTCATCAAATACAAAGGCTAATTGGGTAGAGGGTAAAAGAAGAAGGAAAGCTATGTAAACAAGAGAATGTTAAGAAATAACATCAAGACCCAACTCTTCAAAATAAGAGGGTCCATATCTATGATGAGGAAATAGAGGCAGTTCTTGATGAGGTGATTTCACAATAAACCTTGCCACTGCAACAATCTCTTGATGAACTCTAGGCAAGGATAGATAGGTTGTCACAGTGGATAAATGAAAAGTCTACAACTTTTGTAGAAACTATAGAGGAGAAGGTAACACAAAATGAATTAGGCAATCACAATAAACATAGGAAGAAGAACCAAGAAATAGCTAGGAACACTTATCACTAAGTAGGGAAAATGGCTATAGAAGAAGAGGCTATAGACTCAACCACCAAAGAAGATGATGGATGTGACATCTATCTATATGACCATTTAAAGGACTATTGCCCAATCATGTTACATCTACATGAGTATTGGGATTTTGCATTGAATCCCAAGTTTGTACAAAAGAAAATACCTAGAAAAGTACCTTTCTCACATGGTAATCATGAATATTCCTACAACCAATCATACCATACTAGGGGGACTTATTACCAGCCTCAACATCATCATCAACTATAGTGGCAAAGCCCAAAGTCATGGGGGAAGCCATCACCAAGCCATCCCTACCCTTACTACCAACCAAAACCGTACAGATATTGTGTTCAAAAACCTATTTCTCCAACTAGTTCTATGTCCTCTACTTTAAATCACTACTACCACTCTCCTGAATATCATCGTGGCATGACATCTTCTAAAGGATAACCACCTCACACCCCTCATCCTTCATCATATCCTCAATATTCTCATACTTCCCTTCACCATATGCCACCACTAATAATATAGGAAGGTTTAGCATCATGAAATCAATGAGAGAATGCCACTTGTGCTGTGAACATACACAAAAATGATAATGCCAATAGATTACCACCTTAATCTCAGAAGCACCCTTCCTTTAAAATGGTTTCCATGCATAAGCACAACACTTATGGACCTACTAACTCATCCAAACTAGCACAATGCTAATCAAGTGCAACACCCTTTCTTTCACAACCAATGCCCTCTAATCCTATGTAAAGGTTAACATCCGTCGTTACTTCAACACCTAATAGAAGTGATGAATCTAGCATTGTGGAGAGATAGAAGAATCCATGCTTCACTATTAATAGTAAAGGATGTAGTTGTGGGCTAAAAATTAAAAATATTAACACAATTAACAACATAGCCAAGGAGAAAGTGTGTGAGAAAAAACTAGCTTACATAGTAGCCACTAAACTAGAAGACATCTAGTGGCTTGAAAATGGGAATATAACACCAATGTTAGATGTGCTACCACATGATTAATTAAATTAGTAATAGGGATAGATGGGAAACTGGTGGTGTATAACTAGGGAATTGTGTAGTCCATCTCCTGAATGTGTAGCCATAAGATTAATCATGGGGGAGATGCTTCATCTTGGTTCAAGAACTAATAAGTATTTTTTACCTTTTTAGTTTTACAATTTCTTATCATTTTCCTATTTCTTTCAAAATTTTCTAATTCTTAATATGTTTTCCATTTCTTAATATTTTTCTTTTCTTTATATTTTTCTCTTTTCTTGAGTCATTTAATTTATATTTTATGAATGTATTTTATATTTTTATTAATATTATTGCCAAGTCATGATGCAAAAATCAATGCTATGTGTTGCGTTTTTGTGCTATACTATCAAGATGATTGGGTAAGTAATTGTGTAAAGTACTAAGACCACCTCATCCATCCCTCTAGTTCTCTAAATAAAAGGTCTTTTTCATAGAAATAATTTGGTGGTTATTTTATCAAACTAAAATTAATCAATGATCATTGTACCTTGAAGAAAGAGGGAACGACCAAGCGAGGATGGTAAGGGTATGACCTCAAGGGGACTTCTTGTGTTTTCTTTTTATCTTCCTTTGTGTGATTTATGACTCCTCTTGGAACGTATCATTACTCCTCCATTAACTAATAATAGGAAGCTAAAAGTATTTACTTGGTGTGGTTCCCATATATTAAAAAAAATAACAAAATAGTAAAAATAAAATAATAATAATAATAATAATAATGAAAATTTAAAGCACACCCCTTAGACACAATAATGGGCTACAAGCATTGTTTATGGGGCTAGAACGACATGTTACCCATGCCTGAAGGTGCCCCTCTAACTAAAGCCCTTTCCTCCTTCTTCTCTTTTTGGAGTGATGATTATTCTTAGAGGTGGTTGTAGAGTCATGGTGGTCGATAGGAAGAAACACATCAATGCAAGGTTACTGTTTATGGTATGGACTTGGTTTGAACTTGGACAAATAGGTATTTTGCTCATTTTAATCACATTTTTCACAAAAACCTATTGTGGACATGGTTAGGTACCTTACATCCTTATCTCTACAATTCCTCTCATCTCATTATTCACCTCACTACTGCATGCAATTATGAGCCTTTTGGTTTCATGTAGTATAGTACAACATCCCAACCACAGTAGTTGTGTGTTTTTGTAATGAAGGCATGGTCTACATTTAATTTCTTGAATGCCCACGGACATCTATAAAAGTGGTTATGTAAGGGCATTATTGCAAGAGCCTGCTTTGGGGAGGACCCACTTGCATAGATTTTGTTGATCATGGCTTTGAATTAACCTTCACATCTTCTAGAACATCAATGATAATTTTTATGAATTTATGCATAATTTTCGGACTACTTCTCATCACTTTCAATTAATTTTTTACTTTTTCCTATTTTTTCGTTAAAATATCCTTCAAGTTCAATATTTCTTAGCCATCTTCTAAATCATACCTTTGGTTTCAATTGTTTGAAAACTTGTGTGCTTCCAGAGGTATGCTTATTAGTCATGGGGGTCAGGGATGTCCACTTTGAAATTTTGAAATTTTTCTAACATCCTATTTTTGAACATCATGGTAACTAATAGTAATTGATCAAAATAATGTGCATATCTAAATTTTTTTTTCTTAGTTCCAATATCTTAGCCCTATCAACATGGTCTATTGCATCAATAGGTTCTGTTAATGCGGCCTCATCGATGTAATCTATTGCATCAACATGGTCCCATCGACATAGTATCTATTTTTGCATATAAATACATGTGCTCCTACCATTCTTTTGTCAACAGAATAGCATAAATATTGTACTTTTATTTTGTAATCTTAGAGAATAGTCAGTGAGTGCTTGTAGTGTGGATCTACATCAATTGTATGACATCTTATTTGAGTGGCAATGTACTTGGACACATTTCATGAATAGTAATAAGATTGAGATTCATACTTATTCATTGCAGAACTTTGAATTAAATTAAATATACTTTTAATGCAATTTATATTCCATGTATTTAGTTAATATACACGTTTCCATGCATGTTAATGAATTGGTGGAATGAGTGTGACTAGTTTCAAGTGTAAACACACATTCACATAGTAATCCCAGTGGCATTATTAATTGGTTCACCTAGTAGCATAGTGCTTGGTAATCCCAGTAGTGGATATGTGGATTCAAGACATGTACAACAAGCTGGGAATGGACACTCATAACACGTAGGCTAGTTTAGACTTTATCTTTATATTTCTAACTAGATTAGGTAATTGATTTCTTTATTATCGTTAGGAGTAGCACAAAGCTAAAAAAACATCAAGAATCATATGCCTCACTCTAGACTAAACCATATGTGACAAAGCTACCACTAGTCTAAGTGGAAGACAATGAACTATGATTAAGGCATAACAATCTAGATGCCACAACTAGTCCCATCCATAGAATTTGACCGGATCATGCATGAACACTTGTGATTCATATGGTTGGGCATAGGTGTACCTTAACACTCACTAATTTTAATAAATATCCCAATATATAACTAGAAAATATGTACAGCTAGCTATTGGTAGAATGAAACAATAATAGCAATGGTTAGTCTACATTTAATGTCCCAAAGCAACAATGGCCAAGTTGCCAAAACATGAATCTTGAGGTTATAATGTTTAAAATTAGCTTGGTTGAATGATGAGTTTGAATTCAGGTATGTTGTTATTGTTTATTTAAGATGTATTACCTATTCGAGTTTAATATTGGTAGCATTCATAATTTTAATACTTTGAGAATAGCTAGAATGATAAGGAATATGGATATTATAAATAAAATTCATGATTTTATTTTTGTTTAAATCAAACTGAGATCTCAATCTATGGTAACTGGTTTTTTTAAAAAATTATTTATAAAGATCAAACAAAACAACATATAAACCAACATCATCATTATCATCATCCTAGTCTTGTTTAAACAAAATAAGGTCACCTGCATAACTTCTCTTTCCCATTCCCCTCTATGAAGAATTAGAGCTGAAAAAAAAGCTCATCTATGATATTTAGTAAGGTTTTATAGCCAACTACTAATCTAAAGCTAATCCTCCTTTTATATCATTTTGCATGTTGATAGAGGAAATATTATGTTTATTTCTATACATTAATTTTTCTTATTAACCCCTCATTCTTCACTTTTTTTCTAATTTAATCTTTTCATTTTTTAGGGTTCCTTTGTGTAGTTAAAGTATTGGAAAATCTATTCAAGAGTTTGAATTCACCATCACAACTTACCAAGTGGAATACTAGTGGTGGTAGCCCCTTTGTTCTCAATTATGGAGAGGAATACATTATTCTAAAAGAAGAGTAATTGAAATGTATTATTTCATATATTTCTTTATATGTTTTCACCATATTTCCATTTATAGATGTATACATGGAAATACTTTGCTTGTTAGTATGTCAGTGAAGTGTTAATTTCATATTCTTTGTGGGTATGTCAATTAGGGCTAAAAGGAACAATGGGCTCCCAACTAGATAGGATTTCCTCATTAAAGACACTATAAGGTTATTATGTATTTATTTTTCATTTTTTTATTATAACTAAATCCTATATTTTCTATTTGAGCTATAATTTGAACCTCTAATTTAAATTTGAGGTACAAAGGAATGAATGATAATAACATCCAAGACTCAATCCTAGATCAACTTCCTCAATATGTTAGATATTTGTATGTATTTTCCTTCTTTGCGTAACTAGTGATTTTTTGTCTTTCATATGTCTTTATGGATAAAGAGACATAACTACAATTGTAAGATGTACATTCTACAAACACCCTGATGGAAATAATCTCAAAAACAAACTTATTCAATAGTGGCTATGAATTCACTAGGCTACTTGTGAGTTTTTGTGCCTCAAAATTATGTTTTCTCTTGTTATGTATAAGATGTTTGCTAAAATATTTTTGCAACAAATGCAGGAATGTTGGCCACAATTTTCTTTTCAGACAAATTTTTGATTTCTTCCGCAAGCTTTGAAAACTGTCCACTTTGTAAGAATTTTACTTGCTTATAAATAACAATAATTTATTGACCATACAACATTATATTGGTCATATGCAAGTACTTTTAATGTTTAAAAAAGATATTGGTATACTTACCAAGTTTTCTTCAGACTTTGTTGATCATTTAACAAGCTAAAACCCCTACTATAGTTTCATATAGTATTTCTCCTTAAAATTATCTATAGCTTCAACATTCATAGTATATTTACATAACATTAAATTTTTTTCAGATTTGAGCCATTGATCAAAACACATTGTTTATGCCAGATAAGTTCCTTTTTTCTTTTTCGTTTGAAAATGAATTAAGAATTTTGTTGTAATATTTTAAAAATATTAAGTCATTTAGAGTTTAAACATTAGCCACTAAAATTCTTGACAACACATATGCTAGTGTGGAAATTCTCAACCCAAATGATTACTTAATAAAATTATCCTTGTGTTATGAAGATATTGCAGCGTCTTTAATAATGACAAATAATTCTTTCATCACCTAAATGGTTGCAAAATTTTATGAACCTCATCATCGTCATAAATAGTGCCATTTTCAATTGCATCCTTGGGTAGTACCAATTAATTTTTAGCTTTTAGCATGTTCTTCAAGTTCAAACTCAAAAAAATTTTATGAACCTTACTATCTTCTTATTGAAGTCCCTTCTAAAATGTGCTCTCTCCAATATTACACAAGTACAAATTACCACAAAAATTAAGCTTAGTTGAACCCATAGTAAATGTGTCACTTAATTTATGCTACCATGTTGAATTAGTTATATCAAGTTGATTCTTGGTTAAAAATGTCCCTAATGGCTTTGATGCCAATTCAGATAGATGAGGATTGCCTAGTGTGATGAAACATTGTAAAACCCTACCCTAAAAAGGGTAAGGTGATGCCTAGGATCAAGTAATATTAGAATGGAAGCATGATAACTAAGAACCATAATGTGTAGAATACATGATACTAAGGATGTCCAAACTACACAGAAATTTCATAGCACACGAAAAACTAAACATCCACTTCAATTCATTCTGCTAAAATATGAGAACAATACATCAACACCCTCATTGTATATATAAGAGTACAGAAAGTTTCATACAATGATACATAGTCCATACTACTATACATGAAATATACATTAAACAAGCACTGAATATTTTTTGCTCCTCTACTCTCCCTCTCTATGCTTATCTAGGCTCTTACACCTTTCACTTATAATTTAAATAAAGTTAGTACACAACTCAATGGGAAGCCTTTACACTTCCCCTACTAGATGGTTGATAAGTGTTATACTAGAGGAGAGGATTGGGGTACAAGACAACCTACAACAGTTGTTAGTCTTATGCATGTTCAAAATAACACACACACCATATCACACATAATGCTAACATACTATCATACAGTCATAGATAAATCCATGGTCTAACATCATCTATCATGCGCATGTCATGATACCCATAATATACCATTAAAAAAATCCATGATCCACACAATTATAATCCAATTCGAACAAATATTATCAATAATATAATTCACAAACCAATACTATCATATACATAGTCCATGTGTTCGCTAGCATATTCATGCTTAGTGTAGCATGTGAAACATTGCCATGAGTACTCATAACAGCCATTGTCTATAGGTCTTTTATTTATCCAACTAGTGCTAGGGTTTGTCAACTTGTGACCTGCAACCACTAGCCTTCTAGAGGATTGGTGATAGGAACAAACTCACCTATGTCATGTATTAGCCATAGGGACAAACACACCTACACTCTTCCACTCTCAAGATGAGGCTTGAGATAGGAGCCTTGCCGAAGCATCACAGTGGGAGGTCAATCCATACTACCTCTAGGATGCCTCATCAACAACCGATCCACACCCTCATGCTAGTACCACCCACCAATGACCATCACAAGCATCATCATGAAAACATGTATACATTTTGGTTAACTTAAGCCAACATGCAATAAACACAACATACCCAAAAAAACATAACCACACATATCCATCCTTAATAGTTATAGTCATTTCATGAAAACAATATCACGATTTGACAAAATAACATCAATAGCTCAATATAACAAAACAATACCATATTTTTGAAATGACATGTACTTCCATAGAAATGACCACTATAATAACCTTCAAAATGATATATGCCCAAAGAGAAAACTAATTCGACCATTAGAAAGTACTTCCAAAACAATTCCAACAACACTAATTTTACCTAAATTGGACTCCTAGAAGAAAAGTTATGCATGTTTAAAGTGTGATTAATAAACTAATATTTAAAGAATATTTAATTACCACCAAGAAGGATTGGAGCACCCAAAAATTCTTGCACCCCAATAGGCCTCACAAATATCATATTCCAATCATACAAGTCTTATCAACATCACATATCATATTCTACAAGTCCACATCACACCATACATTGCATATATATTAATACACAATTTGTAACCAAAATCAAATAATTTTAGGGAATAGACAAAATAACCTATCCAATTTTAATCTTTAAGCTATCTACCTCACATGCCCATATTGCATAATCATATACACTAATCTAGCACAAAAATATAAGGAAAAGGTAAAGACAACCCACCAATTACAATTGTTGGGTAGAAAGGAAGAAACAAGTAGAAGGCTCTCAAAAATATGGTAGGACTCTATTTTTCTCCCAACAAGTTCTACACCCATGTAGATATGACTGCAAAAATCCCAAATCTTGGTTTAAAGCAAAAAAAAACTATCCACAAAGCTAAGAATTCATAGAAATGTGAAACAAAAGAAGAGAGAAGAAATAAAATTGAAACAACAAGCTCCTCTACATTTTTATTAATAAAGAAAAATAGAAATCCAAAACCCAGTTTCTATTGCAAGTGATGATGGTGAGGTGTTGGTTAAAAAAAAAAAACATAAAACCTATACTTGCACTTTATGCTTTGTATAAAGCAAACAAAAGCTAATCATGCACTTTTCTAATCTGATGTGAGTTCACTTTCTCTTTTCTTTTCTTTTTAAATTATTTATTCTTATTTTTTTCTCCAAAACTAATGCCATAAACTTTACTCATGTGTAGCAAACACACTAGGACTCCAAATAAAAATCCATTTGAACCTATGATATCCTTATCATATGCACTACACATTTACATGAAAAAACCACACCTAAACATCATGCAACATAGTGCTATAGTACAAATTCCTACATAGCAAAATCACACACAAAGCATAAAGACATATCAGATAGGTTCTCTTATAGTCTAACACCCATGTTAGAAACCTCCCCTGTCTAACACATCACACAAGGCTAGTGTACATAATCACATTAATTAAGCATGTAAAGACATCATAATCATAACATAAATATGAAGCCTCCCAACATATAAAATACATTTATATTACATTAAATTATCCTTGAAAACCCACCAGGACTCCACATGTAATGTATAAATCATAATCATATAGCCATACCTAATGTCTTTAGATGGGATGAAACACTCTCACCTCCTTGAGAATCTTCCTTCTAGAAGATCTTAGGATGGGTTGCACGCATCTTAGTCTCCACCTCTTAAGTAGCCTTTGAAACTCCATGTCTACTCCATAAAATCTTGACCATATGTACAACCTTACTACGTAGTTGTCACAACATACAATCAACAATCTCTATTGGTTGCTCAACATAACTGACATCAGACTATAGTTGTATCCTTGAATGGTTAATCACATGATGTTCATCAGGCACATAACATCGTAGCATAGATACATGAAATACATCATGGACATGTGCTAAATGAGAAGGTAATGCTAGTCAATAGGCCACTCTCCTAATCCCTTGTAACACATGAAATGGACCAGTGTATCTAGGAGCCAATTTTCCTTTTTGACCAAATTAAGGTCTTTCAAGGGAGAAAAAAGAAGAAATACATGATCTCTGACTGCAAACTCTAGCATCCTTCTATGTTGATTAGCATATGCTACTTCTCTATGTTGTGCAACTCTCATTCTATCTCAGATCTCCCAAATCTACTCTATAGTCTACCTCACCAAATTTTTGATCATCAATTGACGATCTTCTATGGTATCCCAACATAAAGGTTTTTTACATGATCTACCATATAAAATCTCATATGGCAGTGCTTGCAAACTCTCTTGATAATTGTTATTATATGAAAATTTAGCTAATGGTAGCATTTGATTCCAACCTTCTCTATACTACAAAGCACATGCTCTCAACATGTCTTCTAGAATCTGATTCACTTACTTAGTTTGACCATTAGTTTGTGGATGATATGTTGAACTTATATTTAGCTTTGTACCCATCTCCTTACAAATTCCTACCAAACATGTGACATGAATCGAGCATCTCTGTCACTAATAATCCATCATGACACATCATGCAACTACACTATCTCTACGAGAAAGAGATGTCTAGTTTCTACTAAACATAGGGATGATCATGTGACATGAAAATGGGTAGACTTTGTTAACAAATCAACAACTACTAATATAGCATCATGGCCATAGCAAGCTTGTGAGGGACCAACAATGAAATCCATACTAATGACATCCCATTTCCACTAAGAAATATCATGGAAATGCAAACATCCTTTAGGTCTCTAATGCTCTATCTTCACTTGTTGGCAAATTAAACATCGAGATATATACTCTCCTACATTCCTCTTCATACTAGGCCATCAATACATCTGTCACAAATTCTAGTACATTTTTTGACTACTTGGATGCATTGGGTACCTACTCATATGGGCCTCATCCATTAACTGAATTCATAAATCTTTCAGAACACATACTTGACCATCCCTCTAGAATACTCCATGACAACCTACAAAGAGTGCCCCATTAGAGGTAATATGTTGTCTCAATTCTTGACACCATGGATCATGTCGTTGTTTCTCTCACATTTGGTCTTGAAAATTTGATTCGACTGTCAAGTTATTAAGCTTACTTTCCATCCTACTCAATGCATTCACTACTTTATTAGTCTTTCCAAGCTTGCATTTAATAGTAAAATCATAATCAGCAAGTAGCTTCATTCATCTACATTGTTGCAAGTTTATCTATGGTTGACTCATAAGATATTGGTGGCTCTTATGATCAATAAAAATTATAACCTACTCCCCATATAGATAATGCTACCAAATCTTCAATGCAAAGATCATAGCACCTAACTCTAGATCATGCATGGGATCTAGTTTCATGTGGCCTCAATTGACAAGATGCATAAACCACAACCTGTACATCTTGCATCAACAAAAACAAATCCATCTCCTAAAGCATTAGTATTAACATCATATGGATGTCCTGGTGTAGGAGATATTAGCACTAGAGTAGTCATCAATCTATGCTTCAAATCTTTAAATATAGCTTGACAAGTTGGGCTCTAAGTAAAGTTAGCCTCCTTCCTCAACAATCAAGTCAAAGGAGATGCTATGTGAGAAAAATGTTTCACAAACCTTAGATAATATCCTAATAATCCCAACATATTGATTTCAACATATGCTAATCATGAACAATTGCAATCTTTGTAGGATCCACAGAGATACCAGCTCTTGACACCACATGTCCTAAGGACTAAATCTTTGATTAGCAAAATGAATACTTGGATTGTTGAGCATAGAGTTGGTAGCCCCTCAATGTTTTTAAGATTGTCCACAAGTTTTTTGCATGAAATTTCTCATTAGAAGCATATACTAAGATACCATCTATGAACATAATCACAAACTAATCTAGGAATGACCACATCACACTATTCATGAGGTGCATGAGAACTACTGGTGCATTTGTCAACCCAAAGGGTAACACCAAAAACTCATAATTTTCATACCATGTTTTGAATTTTTTCTTTGATAAATCCTATTCATGAACCCACACTTAATGATAACCAAACTTGAGATCAATCTTTGAGAATAAATGAGCTTCTTGAAGTTGGTCAAACAAGTCATCAATGCATGGTAAAGGATATTTATTTTTCATAGTCAATTGGTTTAACTACCTGTAATCTATGCATAGTCACAAATCCCCATCCATCTTTTTAATAAATGGAATTGATGCACATCATGGTAATACACTAGGTTGAATAAGGTCTTTTCCTAGCAATTCCTGTAGCTAAATCTTTAGCTCTACTAGTTCTATAGAAGATGTTCTATGTGGATCCTTCGAAATAGTCTTTATACCAAGCTTAAGTTTGATCTCAAACTCAATCTCTTGTCTCAATGGTAAACCCAATAATTCTAACTTGAACACATTAGAGAATTTGTGAACCACAAAAATTTTATCTATCTCCACCATATTTGTTTTATAGATTGTAGCCACAAATCATTCATGCCCTTTTTCAAGCATCCTACAATACATCCAAGAGGAGACCAACTCTAGTTGCATAATCCTTGGATGAGTTTGTACCTCAATCAGAGCACCATCAACTGATTGTAGTCATCGGAGCTTTTTCTAATAGTCCAAACTAGCATTGAATTGTGACAACCAACCCATTTCCAAAATTACATTATATAACCTAGGATCCATAACATCTAAATCACTAACCCACTACACACCTTTCACTTCTACTAGCACACCTATACACACTTGATCAACTCAAGTTTCATGACCCTCAGTAGAAGATACTATCAACCTAGGAGAAAGAGAATAGCATATGATGTATGCATGCCTAGCATAATGCTAGACAACAATAAGAAGCTAAGAGTGTAGCCTCTTCCCACTGTCACAAGCATCATCCAATTTACAATACCTTTGTGTAGTATTTAGCTTTGTAAATAGACATAAATATCAATGGATAAGAAAGATTCAGTGGATGAAGGTATTTCATAAAAAGAAAATGAAAAGTGAAATGTTATAATAAAGGTTAAAAAGAAGAAAAGAATAAGACAAAAATATATAAAGAAATATGTAACACTTGCAAGTAGGAATAACGTGTTCCTCCACATCTCTGCTCCAAAGTGACCACTCTATCTACATAGTTGTGATAGGATGAACAAGATGGGCTCTTCTAATGGTATCTATAGACAATTCTAAAAGAATAACATACGTAATCTTCCCTTATTTAACTAACTTCTTTAAATCCTCCATTTGACTTATCAAACCCACAGTAAAAAATAGATAACTTTTTTAAAAAAATGAAAATAGAATGCTACAATCTAACTTTGTTTGCTAAACCAAGTTATTGTAATTATGGTCATTGTAAAATTGTTTTTTCATGCTATTTTTTTTTGTTCTTGAGTTGAAAGTGAACTTGTAAAGCATTCTTGCACATAAGAGGCATGTGGTCATGAAGGATTTTTCATCTTTCTGACCTTCGATATCATTGTTGAATTGGAAATGCCTCTCTGTTGTTGTTCCTATGAACATTTTCATAACAAAACATAATCTATTTATCCTTTTTGAGACAATGAAATTCTTGTAATTGGTTGGTTGAATGAAGGTTGAGTAGGTTTATTTCATTTTCTTGATTAATTAACTTAGAATATTTTTCATTAATTCATGCTCTCCTAAGTACAATAGAAATAATGCATATAATTTCCTACTATGAGCAAAGCATGTATGAAGCTTTTATAAGATTACATTATCCTTTTATGACACATCAATATTTTTTTTGAACATGCTCTTTTTTTAATTTTGTGTGTAATAGTGGATGTTAAGAGTAGAGGAACAAGTTCTATGTCATAGAGGCTACCTCCAAGAAGTAATAGTCGCAATGTGGATGAGAGGGAATCTGTTGGTAACATGATCAAAAGTCCCATAGGTGCAAAAGAACTTTTTGATATGGATTTGCTGGTAGCAACTAATTTCTTTGATGAAGAAAATTTGATCAGAGAGGGAAAGGTGGGATAAGATTATAGAGGCAAATTTACCAATGGAAAGGTAAAACATATTTGGATAGACATGCTTACCGTGAAAAGTTATGCACTTTATGTTTGTGTAGCTATATCAGGCATTGATTTGTGCATATTACTGAGCATTCCTCTTTTCCAACACGTGATGGTTGTGCATCATGTGTTATCCATTTTCTTCCTTTATTAATAATTGCAACATTTCAGTTTTTTAAGAATTCATTGGTACAACTCCGAATAACATTAAATTAATTTTTAACACCCAAATTGTATGAAACTTGGTGAGCGTACAAATTAACTAATGAGATGCCTTTTGTTCTTGAAATCTTACACTTTATTTTAATGATGGGAGGTTAGACCAATACCATTTTTAACTTTTTCGAGTAGAATCCAACACTAGCTAGTGTTGAATCCTTAATAATTTAAATATAGTTTATTTGAGCTACTTATCTATTCCAAAATTCCAATCTTAACTACATTTCAATTCCCTATGCCCTAATTGTTGGCACATTTGGCCATTTTATGGAGCAGGCTGGTAAGATTAAATTGGTTAAAATTTCTTGGAGAAGTGGCTTAAGTTTGGGTTTGAGAGGAAAAAAAAAGAATAAGTGAACAAAAGGCATTCCTTTAATTAAAAAAAAATATTGGAGCACCATTCCTATAGCAAGCTTACAAAGCCCTACTGATAAGTACAGAATCACCAATGTGTTGTTCTACCTTTATAATTTATTATGATCCACTGGGATTTATGGATGAATAGCCTGATAATTGCAAGTTCAGCAGTCTAGTGCAGGGTGAAGTTATTTCTCCTGTGAAATTCAAGAATATATTTTTTGAAATTTTGTGGCTAAGCATGATATTTTTCTCTATAATAAAAAGGAAAAAGTGGAATTCCACAAAACGCAGGAGGTGCTTTGCATTATTGCAAGGGACCATGGTATGTGAACCAAATTTCATGGTATGAATCAAAAACTAAGTATAGCAATCCATTATTATGCCTACAAAAATTCTCCCAAGGGGACAGCATGCCAAATGAAATGTGGATATTTATTTAACAATAGTGTTGTACAGAGACTTAATGAACGTGATGTGCCTGAGGAGGATGCGCAGGAATTTGCACAGAAGGAGGGTCTGCTCTTCTTCAAGACGTTAGCCCTGGAAGCCATTAACGCAGAGGAGGTGTTCCTGTGCACTCTCACAGAAATCTACCGCATCATTAAGCAGAAGGTCATGGTAGCTGAGCAGAATAGAGGAAAGGACAGAAAGCCCAACCACGCTACACTCGCTGACCGTAGTGGTTTCAGTTGTGCAGGCTACAACGGTTCTGAAGGTTCCTGCGGTTTCGTTGGATGCAGATCCACAATACATTTGTCCCTAGTTCTGCGATCAATGACAATGGCGGTGACGATTCAAGAAAAAATTTAAAAAATGCAAGAAGCCCTGAGCCAATTTGGGGCAAAACAAAAATCCCAGATGTAGTGGCAGATCCTTCTCTCGCGGTGGCAGTTGGTTACGATTTTGCAGGGCCTTATTGTGCGATGGCAGTTCAAACATACGATTTTGGTTGATACAACACTTTGGATCTTAGTTAGAACATGTGTCGGTTCTTACAGGTTTTGTGCAGAGATAAGAAAAAGGAGAAAATGAACTAGCCGATTACGCCTACTGTTCTAGAACTGTTGCTGATTATCTGTGCGATTTACCAAGGAAGACGAAGAAGAATTATTTTAAGCAAGATGTATATAAAATTATTTTATTATTACCACTCGTTTTACAAAAGCATCGGGTCCTTAAAATATCTAACAAATTAATCAACATATATACATATATATAGATATAATAACCATTAATGAAGTACCTATAGTGTGAAGTCCTGGTTTAAAAACTTGCCTTTAATTATCCCAAGTCTTAAAATATTATTTTGAAACATTATTATATATAAGTTACTAATCATAAAAATATTTGCAATATTGATGTTAAAATATTTAAAATATTTATATCACATTACATTTAATATAATATTTACAAATATTAATGATAGCATAAATTTCTCCTAATTCTATGTATACCTTCCTAACTTGTTGAGCAAGTAATCTCCTAATTGGTTGGCCAAGTTACTTGGGAGAGAAGTTAGGTGAGATATTTTTGAGTATGTAACTTCCCTACCTACCTTTGAACACTATAAAAAGGCTTCAGGGGTCAAGGAGGAAAAAGGGGGGGGGGGGGATGACTTTTGGGAGGTCTCATACATCACACTTTTGAGAAGACATTGGGATCACACTTGGGCTCTCACTTGGAGACAGACTTGGGGTCTTGAGAAGTGCTTTGTAAAGAAGAAATTGTGAACAATTACTTGTAAGATGGCTTGCTAGAGTAAAGATTTCAGCCTCTTTGTCATGGTCCTATGAGTTATATATTTTATTTTTTGTTTTGTTTAAATTGTTTAGCTAGTGGTTTAGATAGTATCATCCTTGGCAAGTAATTTTGGGATTTTTAGATTCCTCTTACTGTTCTTGTTTCTTGATAGAAATTTCTATTAAAATTTTGCCATAGATGAAACACCACTAATTTTTGCCTACCACTTTTAGACAAGAATCAAGCTAAGTCATGCTGCTACCCAACATGAGTACAGCGTGACCAAACTTGGAGGCCTCCAAAATAGCCCCCAATGGTCCATGATTCAACAAGCAAGGTTCCCTTGGGGCCCACAGGTGAATGCACCAACTTCCAGCATCTAGAATCAAAAGTTTCAGGTTCAAAATGTTTGGTTTTGGCTAAGTACACTTTGGTTACTTTTTTTAGATGCTACACAGCGTAAGGATCAGCGTCACCAACTTTTGGAGCCCCAAAATTGAGTTCAAACAGGCCGAAATCAAGCACAAGGGCCCCCCATGACCTTCACCAAGGTCCCCAGCAGTTCCCAACCTCTAGAAAATCAAGATTAGGGCCTCAAATGTGCCATTTTGACTTGGTGACGTTGGGGCTACTTTTTTAGATGCTACACAGCGTAAGGATCAACGTCACCAATTTTTAGAGCCCCAAAACTAAGCCAAAATGACTTGATTTTATGGGTGTAAGTCATCCTCAAGGTCCATTATTGATAACTATGGGTCCTAGCCTTCAGAAATTCCAGATTTCAGCTCAAAATTGCAAGTTTTGGAGGTCACACTACAGGTCACACTGCAAGTCACGCTGGATGCTAAACAAGCGATGCAGTGTTAATCCTTCTTGATTTTCTTTTTCAAGAAAACTATAAAATGGAAAAGGGATATGAAAGCCCATGCAAAATCAGGCCAAATATTCAGCAAAAAAAAAAAAAGAAATATAATTTTTCCAAGTGGGCTAGAGTTCGAGCTAATCTTTTTAAATTTTTAAAATTTTTTATCAGTTGAGGGCTTGTATTTCTAATTTGTATTTTTTTATGGGCTTGAATGACCCAAAAATTGTAAAATTCATTGAACCTGGTCAAAGAAAACCCTAGCCAAACCCTAGCCCAACCCTATAAATACCCTATCACTTCACACAAACTGAGAGGCAAGAGAAGCAAAGCAAAAGTAGCAAGAGAGAAGCGAGAGGAAGAGACAAAGATTGGAGAGATTGAAAATTCTGAAGGAGGATAGAACTTGCAATCCTTGGGTGCTCGGCACATCTGATTTTTGGCTTCCAAGTTTTTCTCACATCGTCGCATCATCGTGTCATATCTTTCCAGGGCTAGGCGTTTGACTTGCCATTCACACTTGTGCAACTACGCTTTGACCGGTGCACATTTTTTTAAAACAATATAATACAGTTTCATTATTGCCTCCCATTTACATTGTTTAAGTTCTGTTTTTGCTTTACAAATATAACTTTGTTTATGCTTTATTCATAATTCAGTATGCTCTATTTACATTTCGTATCGTTGTCTACATTCCTTTTACATCCTGTTTACGATAACCCCAACACTAGCCATAGCTGACACTCAAGAAAGTCCTTGGTTGATTTGCGTGCAAACCATCCAAGGCACCCTGCCTTCGTTTACTTTTCTAGCTTGCCCTTGGGTGAAGGAAGGGTCAGCTGTGGCTGCCCAAGGATCTCTCGGTGTTTGTTTCCCTTCGAGCCATACACAGACGATTTAGGTTAGTATAGTTTTTGGCGCTAGAAGGAGGGCCTCTTTCTTGTTATTGATTAAAAACCTCACTATCTATCAAAACTCATCCATCTTACCCATTTGAGTCTCTTCATCCTTGTTGATCACACTAAGCTTGTGTCACCCCACACTACAACTACTTATGATGCAACTCCATCTATCTATACCAGTCCATTCACATTTATCATGGAATCTTCCCAAGTTAACCCAGTAACACTACCAATTGCTTCAAACCCTGTGACTGCTACAGAATCTATAACCTTTATTGAACACATAAATCCTCAAGGCCCTACATGCCAATCTCTCAGGCTACAAGGCAAAGGCCTTATTCACGTAACTCTTACACCCAAACAATATAATTTTATCTGTGTCAAAATCCAAACCAACCTACCCATTGATCATATAGAGAGGGAAGCTAAGCGAGAATATGAATTCATCCATAAAGGATGATGTGAGTTTATCCCTTCAACTTTTGACATAATCCCACTATCTAAAAACCATCATAAACTCATATCCCAACTTCTTATGACTAGAAGTCAAGCCTTACAACTACCTTCCATAGAGCCTCAAGACGAAGAAGATGACTTTGCAGCCCAATCTGAACATGGAGAATCATACCATACTGTTAGCCCCCATGCCCACACAAACCTATTATTCCATCCTTTCCTAGAAGAAACTATGTTTCCTTCTTCATCCACAAACATTCAAGCACATGTTCCCCATTCCATCCCTATCTTCTCCATGCTCAATAACATTCACTCTGATGCATCCACTTCCATCATTCCTCCACCAGCACAATCCCACCAACTCACCCAAACCAACGTAGGATCAATCCTCCAACCTTAAGTAATTGGAATACCATCAGTCATACCAGCTTCCACATCCAACCATTATAAACCCCAGATGCAAATTCATAGGGCACCATTGATTACTCCTACCCAACATGTTCAAGGTGTTACCTCATAGCCTGTGGCTGGGCAATGGGTTCCACTAGTAGTCTCAGTCCCGAATACCATCCCACCACAACAAATGTTAGCCCAACAACCTGCTTTTCCACAAACAATGCAACAATTAAACCATTATCATCCACAATCAACTCAATTCATTGGTTTGCCTACTGCCCAAGGATGGGTAGACACACAAAAAATGATGCACTCGTTGGCAGAAGAATTAAAATGCCTTAAAACTTTCAACAATGAGGAAGTCAAGGTACTAGATTTCTATCAAGATGACCCAATTGACCCCTCAGTTTCACCCTTGACCTTGCCAAAAGGAGTCTCATTACCTCAACTAACCAAGTACAATGGAGAAGGAGACCCAAATGCCCACCTAGTGACATTTAGAACCAAAATCCTTTTACTTCAGGCATGGCCCCATGTAATCTTGCGAGTGTTTGCAATGTACTTACCTAGAAAAGCCTTAGACTAGTACCAATCTTTACCCCATAGCTCCATATCTTCTTTAGAGAATTTGCTGCATCAGTTTGTCACCTGTTTCAAGTACAACTTAAAACATGAAGCCACATTAGATAGCTTGATTCAAATTAAACAAGCACCTTTAGAGATAGCACAGAAATTTATCCAAAGGTGGAGTGCAACCTTAAACGAACTTCACGAACCTATCCCCAAAACATATTTACTCACTATCCTCAAATCAGTGGTGAATGACTTTATTAAGTCAAAATTTTACTACCTGAAAGCCCACACATTGAGCCAAGCATTCTTACAAATCAAAGACATAGAAGAAGTGGCACAAACAAGTAATGACCCAGCCTACTTAGCCTTTAGAAGCCAACACATAAGGGAAGATAAATCCAAAACAATGGTAGTAGCAGTGGCTGAAGGAAAACAACCCACTATCCCAAACAACTATGAAAGAACAACACCCACTCATACACCTAAAAGTTCCTCAAATAGAAATAACAACATAGGTCATGCACATACCTTCGAATGGAAAGACCCTACTCAATACACATCATTACCCATGAAGCCTTCACAACTGCTTGATCAACTTCTAAAGGCTGGGATAATTCAACAGAAACAAATGTCTCCTGCGGCCTCACAAAGACATGATCTCTTTTGCGAATTGGCCAAAAATCCATCCTTAGCAACATCCAACAAACCCCCCATTCCAAAAGGCTTTAGGTTGGATAGGTTTTGTGAATATCATCAACGATGTGGTCATGGGACTAATTACTGCTTTGCGTTGAAACAAGACATACAACGCATGATAAATGGGGGTGAAGTGGTATTCGACGAGACAAACCCAGTAAGGCCCCAAAACCAATCCATGGGGGTCTACAAAGATCCTCTCAATACCAAAACCAAAGATGCCCCATATGTGATTAATACTATCCATATGAAAAATAGACAAGACGTTCTGCGAAGATCTTTTTTGATTAAGAGGCCTTCAGAAAACACACCTACCCCAACATCTCCTCAAACCACTTTTACCACATGCACATCCCCCACACCATCAAAACCATTCATCATCCACATACCTCCTTCGGTTGCCACCACAACAAACATACCTTCTGAAAATCGACCCATTCTCTTTCTGCTCCGAGTGCCAAAACACCCTGGCACACAACCCACATCCACTTCTCGACGACCTTTGCGAGAACGTCTTGCTGATAGGCTAATAAGAGAGAACTTGGAAAAAGAAAAAAGAAAGAGCATGGACAGAGAAAACCATGGTCACGAATTAGGACTGCTAAAGCCTACACCGCTAAGCACCATTCCCATAAGTTCGTCCGTTAATGAGACTAGTACAAGTCACGAAAACAAAGATGAAGTTACAAGTCATATCCCAAACCCAACATTCTTAGCTACTAACGTAAAAACCCCTCCACAAGAAATATGAATGTTAGGTCAAATGGACCAAATCCCTACGGATAAGAATGTCCCAAATGATAAAGACCTAGCTAATGCATTGGCCTAGGTCACACAAGCCTTAAAACAAAAGAATACTTCTTTAAGTTTGTATGACCTAGTAATGACTTCACCAGTACATCGTACGAATGCTAACTTCGATTCCTGTTAGTGAGGATCTTCCTACAGATGAACCATCCATTTATGTAGTATTATCCCACAACTTCAGGAATCAAAGACCGCATCCTTAGAATTCCATGTTAAGGACATTAAGCTAGATGAGAAAATAAGAGAAATCACCACAGCCCCTATGTTCATAACAATATAGGTTGATCAGTTCAAAATACATAGGATGCATGTCGATGATGGTGCAACAACAAATGTAATACCTTTTTCCATCATTGAAAAACTGGGACTCACTAAACAAATACAACCTACAAAAACCTCTTTCTTGAGATCCTTCAGTGGTTCCCGTGTGGGAGTGAAAGGCATAGTTACCTTAGATTTCATAGCCGGAGATCAATTCCCTACATCAGCTAAATTCATAGTGGTTGATGAAATGCCAGGGTTTTATTTGATCCTAGGACATCCTTGGCTAGCTCAACTTAAAGTCGTGTCTTCACCAATCCATCAGGAGATCCACCTACCTTACGAGGGAGGTGAGATCATCATACATGGGGATACAACACCATCAATCACTTCCTCATACCTTTAGGTAGGTCAAGGGTCAGAAATTGAGTTCATTAAGCCTAAACAAGAAACCATGAACATATATCAAAACATGGACCCAACGTTGACTCACAATCCAACTAGCACTGAAGAAACACAAGAAGACACAGACATAGGAGCCATTCCTACTGATGTCTCTTGGTCAGAACTACCCTTTGACATCACCGATGAAGGGGAAGGTGAATATAGGATCATACCCATACACCCAGCACCACACGTTAAGTTACAAAAGATCAAGAGGCAACTCAACAACTAGAACGAATGATACAAATTATCTAAAATGACATTAAACTACGAACTATCTGAAATGACGTTAAACTAGGAACTGTCCGAAATGACATTAAACTACGAACTGTCTGAAATAATGTTAAACTAGGAACTATCCGAAATGACATTAAACTACGAACTATCCAAAATGACATTAAACTATGAACTTTCCACAATGACATTAAACTAGCCACGGTCAGAAATGGCTGGTTTCGTTTAAAATTTCTTGAAAGTGTTACTACCTTTGGTCCACCATGACATAAAACTTGTAATCCTTTCTTTAACAATAGATGCAACAGTCCATCAAGACTTTAAACTAATGTACCAAGCCCGAAATGGCTTTAAACTAGAGCCAACAAATTACAGATTTACAAATCCCATCATCTACATTGAATTTTTGCTTATAGGTCACAAGTTATGATTTAGATTCTTGCACGGTCATTGCTTTATTTTCCAAGTATTTACCTTACATCTTTCTCTACACTTTAGAAATTTATTATTACATTTAGTTGCACACATATACTCTAGAAAACAAAGAAAAACAATAGAAAAACATAAAACTACAAAAATACATGGCCCAAAAAGGCCTTAAACTAGATTACGGCCCGGAATGGCCTAAAACTATCATTTTTTGCATTGATTTTCTTTCATTCATACATTATAACTCTATGTACAATAGGTGTTGCTTGATGTTGTTTTCTTCCTAGTTGATTTTTTCTGCAGGATCTCGTAAGCACGTAGCATGACCATGCATGCAGCATCACACTTTACACAAGCAAGGTAAGTATCAGTCCGCTATTACTATAAACTGGCATAGAATAGTCCAGGATCATGACTTAAAACTAATACCACAGACAGTCCTAGATCATAACTTAAAATTGATATCACAGAATAGTCCTGGATCATGACTTAAAACTGATACCACAGAAAAGTCCTGGCATCATAACTTAAAATTGATACCATAGAATAGTCCTGGATCATGACTTAAAACTGATATCACAGAATAGTCCTGGATCATGACTTGAAACTGATACCACAGAGTTCTGTCTGGTATGACACTAAACTACTACATCCGTCTGGCATGACATGAAACTAGCATCCAGAGTCCACTAAGACTATAAACTAGTTTGCCTCTTCATAGTCTACTATGACTATAAACTAGCAATGCACCATCTACCATGACGCTAAACTGGCAACGTCCAAGGGATTATGATGTGAAACTAATCCATGATAGTCTGCTAAGACTATAAACTGGTGACATCATCAACGACCAAGCAAAACTTGAGAAGATCTGTTGTTGTAGTTGGTTGTTCCTGTTCGACAAAGACTTGTTGCACGATTCATCTCATGGGGCATAATGAAACTGATGTTGTTCATGATTTTGTTTGCTTTGAAGGCTACACATGGTGAATCCCTCTCCTTGTTTAAAGTGTTTAGCTACCTATTTCATCTATGGTTTTTCTTGTCTTCTTGGAGTTTTGTTTGCAGGATGACACTTCTAAGGTGTTCGTGCATAGATGCACTTCATCATGACGACAAGGTATCACGTTTTTCCTGACACATGCAACTGGGTTAATCAATCCATTCATAAGTACATTCCCAACTCCCGCTGCATCCCCTATTTCCCCATCATGCTCCCCTTAGCCTATTCAATTACACCCCCTAATCAAAACTCTTGATACACTGTTGCACACTGTATCTCTCTAAGTAGTTGCGACGCAAAACATGATACATAGTACATGATGCAAAATGCAAGTGCTCAAACATGAGCACGACACAAAAAACAAGCTCTTTCAAAAGGACCAAAAAAAAGACAAAAATAAAGTAAAAAACAAAAAAAAAGAAAAATGACAAAAAAAAGGTCAAAGAGCAAAATGCACAAAAAAGGTCTTCAAGACCCTGTTGATATCATAAACAAAAAGACTATTGGCCATTCTCATACAAGCCCCAGGCGAGAAGGCAGTTGTCTTGAAAAAATAGTTACACTTGTGTCTCAAAGAGACCATGTTGCAGATCATCGCGTGGCTTTGGCTATTTACAACGGGCCTTGCAAATACTCTATAAGAGTCCCGTTTCTCCAAAGAACACACCTCCTATGTTTTGGTTCCAATTCTGCTAAAAAATTGGCTATTGACAAGGACCAATAACATAGCTTGTGCACAAGAGAGCATTCCTCTCCCAAAAATCCCAGCAGCAATCATAGCCCTTAACCTCCTAGCTTCCCTGGTTACAACCGATTCCCTTGCATCTTGAACCACATTCCCTTAAATCCCATGTACTTTTGAAAATGGTGCGATGACACCTAGCCAAGGGTCGACGGTTAATGTTTGAAGCTTTATTGCTCATGGTGTTCTGCACTTCTTTGTCGATGCCTCTCAGGTGGATTCCTCCAGATGTCAACAAAGAGGGGCCAATGAAACAACACTAATTTTGGCCTAGCACTTTTAGACAAGAATCAAGCTAAGTCATGCTACTGCCCAACATGAGTACAGCGTGACCAAACTTGGAGGCCTCCAAAATAGCCCCCGATGGTCCATGATTCAACAAGCAAGGTTCCCTTGGGGCCCAAAGGCGAATGCACCAACTTCCAACATCTAGAAACAAAAGTTTCAGGTTCAAAATGTTTGGTTTTGGCTAAGTACACTTTGGTTACTTTTTTTAGATACTGTACAGCGTAAGGATCAGCGTCACCAACTTTTGGAGCCCCGAAATTGAGTTCAAATAGGCCAAAATCAAGCACAAGGACCCCCCATGACCTTCACCAAGGTCCCCAGTAGCTCCCAGCCTCTAGAGAATCAAGATTAGGGCCTCAAATGTGCCATTTTGACTTGGTGACGTTGGGGTTACTTTTTTAGATGCTACACAACGTAAGGATCAATGTCACCAATTTTTAGAACCCCAAAACTAAGCCAAAATGACTTGATTTTAAGGGTGTAAGTCATCCTCAAGGTCCACAATTGATAACTATGGGTCCCAGCCTTCAGAAATTCCAAATTTCAACCCAAAATTGCAAGTTTTGGAGGTCACACTATAGGTCACACTGCAAATCACGCTGGATGCTAAACAAGCGAGGTGGTGTTAATCCTTCTTGATTTTCTTTTTCAGGAAATCTATAAAATGGAAAAGGGATATGAAAGCCCATGTAGAATTAGGCCAAATATTCTGCAAAAAAAAAAAGAAATATAATTTTTCCAAGCGGGCTAGAGTTGGAGCTAATCTTTTTAAATTTTTAAAAATTTTTATTAGTGGAGGGCTTGTATTTCTAATTTGTATTTTTTTATGGGCTTGAATGACCCACAAATTGTAAAATACATTGAACCTGGTCAATGAAATCCTTAGCGAAACCCTAGCCCAACCCTATAAATACCCTATCACTTCACACAAACTGAGAGGCAAGAGAAGCAAAGAAAAAGTAGCAAGAGAAAAGCAAGAGGAAGAGGCAAAGATTGGAGAGATTGGAAATTCTGAAGGAGGATAAAACTTGCAATCTTTATTCCATCTTTATTTCTCTCTACTTTCTATGATTCTATCTTTATTTTCTTCTTTGCTTTATTTCTATTAAATATTTTCTCGAGTTCTTGGAAATGGAAACCTAGAATATCAGTTACAGTCTTATACTTAGTAGCATACAAGTCTATTAATGACCATAGTGATGTTAAATTTCATATTATCTCTATTAGGAAAATAGAGGACTAGGCATTATCCACCAACTTTGATGAAGCTTTCCTAGAAGCAGTTGCCAATATATCACAGTTAGGATGTGACAACCTCATTGAGCTTCTTGGCTATTCCATCAAAAATGGGCAACACATTCTTGTTTATGAATACTATGGCAATGGAAATCTTGAAAATATATTATATGATGGTGATGAAAATAACTAGAAATTGACTTGGAATAGTCATGTGAATATTGCACTTGGCATAGCCAAGGCTCTACAATGAGTTTTCATTTGGTTAAAACTTGTTGAATATATCATTTATTTATTCTACACAAGGGATCAACAATATAGGTTATGACATTTTTGTTTCGCAAATATTTGCACAAGGTTTGTATGCCTTCTATCATGCACAAAAACTTTAAGGTAGCAAATAGTTTACTTGACGACAATCTCTATCCATATCTATGAGACTCTGGAGTAGCCAGATGTACTCTTAGAGTAGAGTGCCAAGTGTTGTAGTTTTCGTATTTACAGTATGCCTACAATAGGATCTTGATACAATCAGATACACATAAACATTACATAATTTATTTGTAGGTCCCTATGCATATCCTAAATTCTTTTGGGAACAACACTCTTGAACATTCCATGGAAGAAATGTACACTACAAAGAGTGATATATACAATTTTCCCATTGTCTTGCTTGAGCTTCTCACTAGAAGAATGCCCTTTGATTGGTATGTATCAATTTCCAACTGACCCTGCCTCTTAGAAATCCTCTCATAGATATTTTCTATGGCCAAAGAAAAAATGTAATGTCAAGAAAATATCAGCAAAATAATCTACAAATATGTTTAAATTCCTAACATATTTCCATGTATTGAACTATCTCAAATACTACTTTAGGGAGTGTATTAAGCACTAGTTAAATTATTCCTTTGTGTGTTGTAAAACACTACACTAGTTGTTTCTATGATATTGGCTTAGCTAAAAACAATTTGCAATTAATAAAGAATTGATGCTACTGTAATTTGTGTATTAAGCATGAATTAAGTTGAGATAAGAATAAGATGATTATCTAGCACAAATCAAACTAACCCTTAGCGATGAGTTTCCATTTAGTCCACCATGATATCGCGTATGTGATATCACATATGTGATATAGCAGCTTCACCGCGATGTCATGTACACGGTATCGTAACCTATCTTCTCATCTATATATAAGAGGTAGAAATTTTTGATATGGAGCTTTTTTGTTAGTTTTATGTTAAGTGTTAATTTTTAGTTCTTGTTTTTCTCTAAACCCTTTTCCTCCTAGTGTATGCCTGCAGTGTGATGATTGTAATTGTACGACATCCTTTATTCCAGTGTAACATACTTGGACACACACATGATTGGCAATAAAGATCGAGATTACTTCATCATTGCAGCATTCACTTAGATTAATTATTTATTTAGTTGTTATTTACTGCTTTCCTAGTTAATCTCTCTCTCACCCTTAAGCTCCTATTAAACATAGAATGAGTATGACTTGATTACAAGCATTTAAGTATGACTACTTGGTATCCCAGTAGCATACCTAGGATCTACGCTTGGTAATCCCAGTGGTAGTTGTGCACGAAGTCCAAGATGTGTACAAATAATCAAGGAACGAATGCTCATTGCACTTAGGCTAGCTAGATTCCTTATCACCCTTTCTCTCTTAGCTTCGTTAATATTATCTTCCATTGACTTCAAGAGTAGCATTAGTTTAGAAACACATCACACACCTCACTCTAAACTAAACCATACGTGAAAAATCTAATATTAGTCTAGGTGGGAAGACAATGAACTGCGACCTAAGGCTAACTATCTAGATGCGATAACTAGTTTGTCTGCGGAGTTCCACCAAATCACACGTGTAATGCTTGTATTCATATGGTTGAGTGTAGGTCTACCTTGCCACTCATCATAGGCACCATTGTTGGGGATGGTGCTAGTTATGTAGATTAGTTATATCATACAAGGTCACTATATAGGAATTAACAATATCTCTATTAGAAAGAAATAATTATAAAAAGTCACATGTAAATTCGCATACAACTTCACAACCATGCCTCTCCTACAAGATTACGATAATGCCACACCTAGTGAGGAAGTTCATTGGATAACGAACGAATTATATGACAATGAATATTGGAGTACGCAACTCGAGGTGGGGATTTCTTATAAGCATGAATGAAAACAATGTCATCCCAATGCACAAAAGCATAACTTACCCAATGACGATGAACCCCTACTGGCCACTACAAGCTTAATGCAAATACAAGAGGCTATTCAAATCTCCCGTAGGCATTATAAAGAGATTCGTCTACCTAGGCTCGATTCGAAAAAATTCCCTAATTTTTTAAGAGGCTATGACTTAGATCTGCATCAACATTTACAAGCCTTCTACAATGCCTATATGTGGAAAAACATTGATAATGGTTGGCAAAAACTCAAGTTCTTTCCTATGACACTCGTTGGCCAAGCAAAAGTATGGTATAGATTGTTAAAACCAAATTCGATACGACATTGGCCAAAAATGGTAGAAGTCTTTAATGAAAGATATCAAACCTACGCAAGAGTGTTGGCCTTGAGGAAATAAATCCAAGAGTGGAAACAAGCACAACATGAACCCTTGGACATGGCCTTAGAAAGATATTATGCAATGTTAAACAACTGTCCAGGCCATGGGTTCTCCAAGGAAAGGCTACTATACCATATCATTGATGGGCTTCGTGATGCAACAAGAGAAACCCTAGGGATATATGCCCAAGGTCAACTATACAAACTGCGAACCCATCAAGTCCAAGAGCTTATTAATCGGGTAGCAAATGAAGAAAGAGAAATGGCTAGATGGGAGAGTGTTGAAAAACATCAACGGGACCAAAATCTCAACTTAACAAAGGTCCATAATTATCAAAAGGGGAAATCAACCCATCTCAAGGAGGAAGAACCATCTTTGCCAGTACAACAATCGATAGAGGAAGTCAAAGAAAAGATCAATAAGATGTTGGAATGGATGTAGAAAAAGTGTGAAGAATACATCGATATCATTGGAGATAGAGTTTTGACAACCCAAGAAGTAGGACAAAGTCTTAGTAGACAATAAAAAAGAAGGGATATAGAAAATAAGAGCTCAACTACCAATCATACATATGAATGCAACATTTGCCTATACGATCACCCCAAGGGCCAATGCCCAATCTTGTTACATTTATATGAGCATTGGGGAAACATGTTACACCCATATTTCATATAGAGATACTGTGTTCGATCACAGTGGCAACAATCCTAGTCATGCAGGAAGCCATCCCTAAACTGGAGACACCCTTCATATCATCCAAACCCAAATACTTATCTAGTTCAACATCCTATTTCCCCAACTTGGCCAACATACTCTATCCCGCTGCATTATCATTCTCCTCAATAATATCAACCCATGACCTCAACATAATCATCGCCTTGTGTACCACACACTTCTCCTAATTTTCAACATTTTCATCCTTTCCCTCCTTCTACATTGCCACCAACTATTCTTAAGGTGTTTGCACCATAGCAACAACCTCCGAATGTTACTTGTGCTACTATTGCCAATAGCAGTGAGAGACCTCAACAACATTGAAGGCATCCCTTCTTTAGAAATGACCTTATGAAGGGACAACACAATTCCAAGGCCATTACATCCTCCAACTCAGCACAAGTCCAACAATGTGATGCACCTTTATCTTCGAACCCTATGCCTCATGTTACTTCATTAGGACCACCAATTAACAGTCCAACAACCATATGGCCCAATGAACATTGGCATGGAGGGCAACGTCCCAATCCTTGCATACCATTTTATGGTCTCAATTATCATAGTGGATCAACTCGTTATCTGAAAACTATATCTTATAAAGTGCCCCACTATGCTTACTATAATCAGGTGTGTGAACCCTGATGGGGGAAGTATGACCAAGCCTCAATACTTCCAACATGCAAGGATCCTTATCTTCCATTTATTAATCCTTTCCATCCTCAACCATTTAGTTATGGGGGATATCCCCCATTCTAGTAAAAAGCAGGATTACTGACCACTTTTTATTTTCTTTAATTTTACAACTTTTTTTCCATTTTTTTTTTCAATTTCTTGTTTTATCTTTTTTAAGATATTTTAAGTAATCTCATCTATGAATAAAACACTCATGTGGATCATTGGTTGAGGTGTGTTCTATGTTATCGAGTCTCGAGTGATCAATTATGTGGACAGTGAGCCCATTGCATCCACTCATCAATTCTACAAATAAGAGGTTCTGTTTGAGGGTATAGTGATATTCTTGAGATTTTTAAAAACTTAAAATTAATTTTGTGTTCATTGTACCTAGAATGAAGAAGGATGGACCAAGAGGGAATGATTAGGATGTGACATCAAGGGGACTTGCAGATTCTCTTTGGTGATGTCTATGGTTGTTATCATGCAACGTGGTCATACTAAGATCCTTGTAGATCTAATGAAAAATGGGAGTAAGAGTAATCAAAAGGGAATTAAAAAACCCAATGCTATTCTAGGGGGTCCCACTAGAAACACATGCATCCATTCCTAAAGGTTGGTGACTTCTCTGGATTCAGTGATCAAAAAAGAAAGAAAAAAGAAGAGAAAAGAAAAGTGCCAAAAAACAAAAATCACTCCTCCCTTGAACAAAATACCAAGTGATCGTAAGCCTTGTTGTTATGGTACTCTCATAATCACTCATCATGGGATGAAATAATGCAATGTCATTGATCAGAGAAATGGACTTGGTCCTGATCTTGGAATGACTAGTTAATGACACGTTAATCATGCTTTACACATAGGATTCATTGTGCCTTGGATCAGTTACCTCATGTTCCAATATCTACAATCCCTTCTATAGTTCGTCTCATCTTAATGTTCATGTAATTGTAGCTTGTGTCATGTGTAACATAGAATTCTTACCTCGTTCTGGTGATATTTACATGTGTGTGTTTTATGGAATCAATGCAGATTACATTTAACCCTTCTAGTGCCCACGGACACATTTTAGTGTGGTTACATAAGGTCATTATAGGTTGAAACCTACTTTAGGGAGGACCCACTTGTGTAATCATTTGTAATTTTCACTTATGACATAGCTCACACACACCATTTCTTACCCTCAGCCTATTTTTCATAACATTCTTTCCCTATTATTATTATCCTTTTGAATCAATGTTCCTATGTACCATCACATAGCCTTTTTCTCTACCACCCAAGGTCCTTATTGATAAAACCCACAGATCATTATTCATGCCTTCCAAACCATCTAATTATCCTAGAACCCTTCAACATGTGTCACATGTCCTAATTTCCATTTTTTATTCTAGGAAAAACCTTCAAAATTTGGTATTTTCCATTGGGCCTAAACATCGATAGGCCATGATATCGTGTACGCGATATCGCATATGCGATGTATTGTACGTGATATCGCGTCCCATAAACTTATAAATAGGTGACCAC
>MNCI01032595.1:408260-546691 GCA_015680685.1 Gnetum montanum | reverse complement strand
AGGCTCTCTTACAACAATCCCAATAGCAATTCCCACACATTGCACAATAATGAAATTTACTACTAAAATTCTCTTAAGGCTTTTAAACACAAGCGCTTCTATGGAAAAATTTTAATAGAAATTTCTATCTGGCAAGAAGAACAGTGAGAGGAATCTAAAAATCCCAAAATTACTTGCTAAGGATGATACTATCTAAACCACTAGCTAAACAATTTAAACAAAACAAAAAAATGAAATGCATAACTCACAGGACCATGAAAAAGAGGCTGAAATCTTTATTCTAGCAAGCCATCTTACAAGTAATCGTTCACACTTTCTTCTTTACAAAATGCTCTTCTCCCAAGACTCAAAGTGTCTCCAAGTGAGAGCCCAAGTGCTAACTATTAGCCTTCAAAGTGTGATGTATGAGACCCCAAGCGTGATGTGAGAAGTGATCCTTTTCCCCCCTTGACCCTTAAATCCTTTTTATAGGGTTCCAAGGTAGGTAAGGAAGTTACATATTCAAAAATATCTCACCTAACTTCTCTCCCAAGTAACTTGGCCAACCAAATTAGGAGATTACTTGCCCAGCAAGTTAGGGGGTTACTTGCCCAACAAGTTAGGTAAGTTACAACAATATTGGGTGGTTTCAACCACAAAAGAGATAAGGAAGTTGACAAGTGGCCTTGGTAGTTAAAATACAATCTTAAACATACATAGGGATATAAGCTAGAATACTCCATACATATATATCCCTTTGATTTTGCTTCTTCCATATGAGATGTCAAGTATTCTAAGTGATGTATAGGTAAGTTGCAATTTCCAAATATCCCAAAAATATCTCAAAAATATCTCTCCTAACTTTTCTCTCAAGTAACCTGACTAACCAATTAGAAGATTACTTTCCCAACAAGCTAGGAGAAAGTTACAACAATTTTAGATCAAACATGATATTGGGTAAATATCCTCAAGAATTTGGTCTTTGAATATAATTTTAATATATAGGTAAGTATCTAGCATTTATATTCAATAATTATCTTTGAGGCTTACATTTCATTTTTTTTCTTTTAAGAGATATAATCGGTTATAAAATTAACTTTATGGGATGGCAAATACGTTTCAAATGTAAATGGTTTTCTAACGCGGTTCATCGCGTTGCTTTGATGGCTTCTTCTGTGCGCAGCTTTCTCCCGCGATTTGTGCCGTTTCTCTCCACCAAACTGCTTTGTTCGTTATTTTGCTGCCACCGCTCTGCCTTGGATTGGCCTGAGGTTGTGATTTTCGCTGCCGTTGGTTTGTTGCTGACATTGCTGGAACCCTACCGCTGCTCTGCTGCAGCCATCTCCACGTCTTCCGCATCCGCCATGGCTAGGTGTCATCTATTGAACCCCCACAAACACGATTGTAGTTAGAACAGCTTCTACGCGCAGCTCGGCATTAGTTACTAATTTACTCATATTAACGGTGAAATGACTTGAATCTGTGAACCCTCGGCAATGGTGTCTTGCCCCTATTCGTGGACAGCATCCAAGTCTAGCACATTTGTATTTTTGTTTTGTAGTTTTTGCTGGTAACCATCCAGAATTACAAGCATAGGCGTAGGCATGGCAACCGGCTGCATTCTAACCCTACTTCATTCATCTTTAGTAGTCTCTGGCCAAGAAATTAGGCTCACTATGGAAACAGAACAAAGAAACCCTTCACGGCAAGTGTTTGACAAAATTTCGAAAGGAATATGAAGTGATTTCTGGCGTTTTCTTGGCAAAATTTTAGCGGCAAGCAGCACTGCGTTTTTGTTGCCATATTGATACTACGTTTTTTTTTTTTAAATTTGTGCTTAACCCTGTCTCTGAAAATATTTAGTAACTATTTCTTCTTAACACAGAACCTATTTTCTCTGTTCTTTAGCTTCTGTGAAAGCAGGACCAACATCATTCTTGAATAATATTCATATTTGTGTGGCCAGGCCCTGTATATTCCATGTCTGCCACCGTGACTGAACCAGTGTAAGTTTGGTTGAATGTAATATGCTGAGATATTACATTCTTTTCCCAATGTAAGGTTAAATTAAATATGTTTTTTATCATCATAAAACTCATCCGAATTTTAACACCTATTTTATTTTTATTCTTCTTAAGTAAACTGAAACTCCTGCTCCATGTAGTGGCTGAAAATGTGCCAACAGTTTCAAAATAAGATATAAAATTGTAATTACATCCCTGCTGCATTTGAAATGATTAACAAAACAAGGTGTTATAATGCATTTATGCATAAAAAGACAAAGTCAAGACATTAGGCAAACCATGTTTTTTGGCAAGTAGCTTTCTCATTCATCCTTCAAGGAAAATCATATGTAATGAAAATCCTCTTGCAAAAAATTGGCATATTTTCTATGTTGATTTTTTCAACCAGTAGCAATGGCGACTTTCATCTAAGTTCCTATGAAAAGAGAGCACATTACATGCACATCCTCATATCCACAAGACTTTACATCCTCATACAGAATGTAGATTCCCCTCTCTGTATTCATAACAAAAAAAATAATTATATATTAGAGAATCTACTTTTAATACAAGTTATTTTATTCCTTTTTTACAATCTTTTCATGTTGTAACATGACTAAGTAGAATAGGCATGAAAATGAAATAAAAATGCATGCACTACTATTCACTATTTTTGTGAACAAAATGGAAACTTGTGTGCAGTTTCTTCCAAATCTTGTTGAAAGGATGAATGATCTTATGAACCCAAAAGTTGGAGTTGTCCATTCTCGCAACCAACCTTCCCTAACACTACAAATAGAAAAATTCAAACACTAAGAATACAAACTCACAAAATATGACTAGGATGGTGATGAGCAGTGAACTAATCCAATACCCAACCATATGAGATACGAGTGTTCACCCATAACCTAGTTGAATTTCATGGACAAGGTAATGTAGTTATTCTAGTAATTGATTTAAGTTTGCAATCGTTGTCTTCCCCTATGAGATAGCAATATTGATGCATATGGTTTAACTCATAGTGAGCTATTTGATGTGTTGATGTTGTAGGGCCATATTACTCCTAGTAAAGATAAGGTAAATGAAGTGGTTTCTAAATCTAAGTAACATTAAATGAATTTAATCTACCCTAGTGCAATGGACATTTATTCCTGATTCTCTACAAACATCTTGGACTTATGTAAATGTTATCAGGATTACCATGTATCTAGTTATTGGGTGAACCAAACGATAATATTATTGGGTTATCAAACAATCACACTTATTGTTTGGGAGAATTTATATCCATTTTTCTTAACAAAAGTAATAGTAAAGTGCATAGAAAGTAAATTAGTAACTAGGAAAATAGTAAATTTTATACTAAGTCAAAATAGTAAACATTAGTCTAAGTAGACAATAAAGAAATCTAGGTGATGTTGTAATGATGCAAAGTAATCTTGATCTTTATTACTGGTCATTAAATGTATCCAAGTATATTCCACTTAAATAAAGAATCCATTCAATTACTTAACATCACACTACAGACATACACTACTAAGTGCTAAGTTCTAAAATCAAGAAAACAAACTAAGAGAATTTCACTATGGAATGAAACTTGCTTTTGGACTATGCTCCTAAGTGTCATATTTATAGGCCTACACTTGTTTTTGATATTTGATATTTGACATCATAGCTTGTGCTCTAATATTGGATTCCTAATATCATAGCCTTCCAAAAATGCGATTTATCATACCCCCATGATTGATTGAAAACTCATCCTCAAGTTTTAAAAAAATGAGGATGGAGTTACTTACAAAATTGGAAGGTAGACTTTTAGGACACTAACTACTATGCACATCACTCTTAGATGCCACAATGGTCTTTACAAAAATGACAAAAAACATGACATGCCAACCTTAACAAAAACAAAATTTTTTCAAAGCTTGATGTAGTCTTATGTAGTTTCAACTGGTGCTGGCTTCTTCAATGGTTGCTTCCCCTTGGCATTAGGCTTTTGAAATATATATTGGTTAAGAGCACCTAAAGCTTCTTCGTTTCCATTCTTGGCTCATGTAATATCCATGCTTGTTATGCAATGTGTAATGTAGTAGGTACATCCCATGGGCACAATAGCTACAAAAACATTTGATTTACCTTGACATACTAGGCTACGAACTACCTTCTTTCTTCTTCAAAAACTCTGGTCTTTTCATGTCGTTCATGATTATCTATCAATCTTCTAGCTAGGTTTGCTATTACATCCTTTTGCCCTTGGTAGCTAGCCTTCATTGTTTCCAATTCAAAGTTTACCACTTGAAGTTTCTACAAATTATCTTTATGACCTGTAAAATATTTTTCATACAAAGTATATGTTGCCACTACTTGCTATTCTAGCTCATTCTTGGGCCTACCTGCTATTAGAATGGCTAAGTTAGCATAATGAAGGTTAACTAACCCCATGTATTCTTTCATATCCTTGATCTGTAGGTATTTTGTTTTCACTTTTTCTTGATGGAAAAGGGCATAACTATCCAAGATGGGTTGCCAATCAAGATTATGTGTTGACATGGTGTTGATTCTGGCTTTGTTCATCTAGATATATTTCTTGTTATTTTGCTTGTAGATGCCCAATTGATCATGGAAGTGTTCCTTAAGCCTTGCATGTTTCTTTGTCTCATTTTTCCATGCACTTATTTCAATGGCTAACTTTTTTTGGATGGTGTGTACCTCCTCCATTAAGAGGATTTAATTTCCTCTTGTGAGGTAACTCATGTCTTGGTTGACCCTCAATAATTGTTCCCTTAACTAGTGAATTCTCTCTTCTAAAATTCTTTTTTGCTTTTTGATATGTGGTTAACTTCATGTTTTTAGCAGCAAGTTGTTTATTTTCCTCTTATACTGTTATAAGTGCATTGATCTATGCATATGTATGTGCTTCTATTATAGAGGCATTTCATACCACTTTCTCTCTATTACCATCTATTTATTTTGCTTAATAAAGCTATTCATCTACTTAGTCTAAAACTATTCTATCTATTTTAGTGCAATGAGTTGTGTAGGATCTCTACATTCAGCTCTTTGGGCTACAAGCTCTTCTTGTAATCTTAGAGTTTCATTTTCTGCATGCTCTACCCTTGTCTCTACCATGATTAGTTTTCCTTTGGTAGTGATGAGTTTAGACTATACTATAGTGACATCACTGGGGATGTCAACAAGTGTTGTCATGACTTACCTAGTCTACATTAGTCTATTGAGCACATTCTCATGGTTAGCTAGAGCCATAGAGGTTTTGACTAATATTTGAGCATCTTTGGCTCTAGTTAGATTCATCGATGGTACAATAGGTAGGTTGAAAGATTCTTTAATGTGATTGGTAATCACCTCTACTAGTCATGCTACATCCTTACATTGCATTACCACTATTATGGTTCCTTGTCTAATCTTAAGCACCACTTGGAATGATGCAGCATTCCAAGAGATCTATTGTTACTCTTGCACCTCTCCTCCTAACTATAGTGAGATCTACCCACTTGTTGGATCTACTAAAACTATGGGCTAGATGGCACTATCGATAACTCTGTAAAGATTGGCCCTTCCTTGTTCCCTAGTTGATGGTTTTTGTAATCTATTTTAGATGATTCATCAACAATCTATAATCTTACAGTGGTGATGGTGGAACTTGCTATTTTTGTATTGCTCCTAATGTTGCTGGTGTTGTTGCTTCTATTGTTGCTATTGTTGTTGCTCTTGTTCTTGTTCTTTTTCTTTATTCTAATCTCTCATGGGTGGTGTTGGTTTGAGCAACTTAGTGTATTAAGCATTTTGGGCTATCCTAGGAACATTGTTTATGTATCCTAGGATTTTGGGTTGCCTGTGTAACTTTCTAATAAGGCAAGGTACTGGAAGTGTTGGCTTCCATGCCTTTCTTTCTTCAAACCACCTATGTATTTCCATACAGTAGAGTTGTGTAAGGTTAGCATTGTATTTGCCTATTAGGATCACATTTTCTTTAGCCACATAAGTGGATAGTTTACTGAGTCCTTTTCTCAAAAATAGGGGATATGTACCAATTTTAATGTACATTCTTTCTTCTAAAGTGAGCTCATTATAGCCCTTATCTTCTTTGCCATAAGTCCTTTTCAACCATAATTTTCTTGTTTCAGGATCAAATCTAGTAGATAAATGTGCTAACCTTGCCCCTTTGTTAGGTATTGATGAGTGATGAATACCTCTATGCGCAACCATATGAATCACTAAGCGTTCACATGCGATCTAGTTGAATTTCGCAAATTCTATGTCTTCCAGTACATTGGTCTCTAGAAAGTGAACTTACCCTAATAGTCATTCATTGTCTTCCCAGTTACACTCATGATATACAAAGGTATGGTTAAGTGTAATCAATGCATATGATTTTTATTATTTTTATGTTTCATATTATAAGTGTTTAAAATAAAGGATGAAGGGACTAGAATAATCTAATTGCTAATTTAATCTAACTAACCAAGATCTAATTATTCCTAACATAAGTATTCGGTCGCAATTTCCGTACACATCCTGATCATGTATAACACTGTTGGGTTACCAAACATTAAGTGTTACTAGAATTACCAAGTGTCATTCACATGCTCTAAGTGGTTGTACTTATGTGCTTAATTAATTGCTATTTAACCTAACTAGCTTAATTCCTTAATTAGCTTACTTATTGAAAACATTAAAGAAAATTGCATGAAATATTAAATGCATATATAAAATATTTAATCTAGTTGAAGTGCTGTAAGATTTATCAAAAAGCTCATCTTTATTTCTGCACATACTTTCGTGCTCAGGTACAATAGTTATTGAATAAAGATCCATACACTTAAGGACTCCTACTATGAGCACTTTGGAAAAATATTCTAACTTTGGAAAAGAAAAGTTGCAAGAGCTCTGCTATGCTATGATAAAAGATTATCAAATCATCCATTCAAGCACTATATTTATAAGCCAAAACACATTCTATGATATCAAATATCCAACATTGCTTCTTGCTCCCTGATATTCGAGCCAAATAAAAATATACTTCATCATACCCTCATGACTAAATGAAAACTCTTCCTTCAGTGAACAAAAAGAGGAACAAGTCCCTTATAAAATATTGAGAAGGTATGAGATTATTGATTGACATGAAAATTTACTTAGATGTAATAGATAGATTCTAAGTGCCCAAGTGTAAAAATTTACAATTTTTTACAAAATTGTGTGTTCATGACAATAGAATTGAACTCCCTAGTCAAAAATAACATCCAACTCCTCTAGCAGCTGAAGAATTAGGGAGAAGATTCAATGGTCATGAAGCGACCTCGTCACATGGTGCTATTGTTGATTCCTTGGTGAATATAATCCCACCTCTAGTCCATGCTTCCCATTGCAATCACAACAAAATCATGGATCAGTTTGCAATGTGTAGCTTATAGCTTTTAGGTACCTTGTCTCGTTGGTAGTTACACACGGCTAGGTTGTGATTATGGTGAATTGATTCTTTTTAATAAAATTAGTGGGAAGACTAAAAAATAGGATGAAGTGGATAAGTGGTCCATTATTAAAATATAGAAAGCCCAAATGCAATGAAATACTTTAAGAGGATCAAATAATTCACAACAACAAAAAACAGGATTTTACTAAAAAACATTGTGAAGATGCTCACTATTGGATTTCATTGATGGGACATGCAAAAGGATTTGATTGTGAGAATGCCTAAGATAAAGAACTTAACTAACCCAACCAAAAGGTATGCAAGTGGATCCTCCCCAAAGCTAGTACATGCCCTTTGTTACCATTGCATATCTTCAAAACAAGGAGTTTATGGGTGCCATGGGTGATCTGTAGTTATAGAAAGTTAAGTATGAAAACCCAAAAGAAACTACCTAAAAATTTTGACACATCAAACCAAGACATCAAATAAGGACATCAACTCTAGTAGTGAGGTTAGACATCGAAAACATAGATGGATGCGAGAGAGAAAGTGGAATGGAGTTCTCAAATAAGATCACATGAAGTCCCTTGTAAATTTTTTCATTAAATGATGTAAAAAAATCCATCCTTAGTCCAGGCCAAAACCAACCACATTTAGTGACTTCACATCGTCACTCTAAGAACTATCCATCCCCTAGAGATACAAGAGTACTCCAATAGAACAACCATTGCTCTTTATTTAAGAAGAAAAGAGAAGTAGGAAGTGAGAAAGGGCCTTAGTTAGAGGGGATCCTCAGGCATGGGTAACATGTTTTTCTAGTCCCATAACCAATGCTTGTAGCCCATTTATTTTATTTAAGGGGTGTTCTTTGAATTCCCATTATTATTTTTGAATGGGAACCACACCATGCAAATACTTATTTAACTTTCTGTTATTGGTCAACATGGAATTGTAAGAAATCTATGAAAACACCCATGCACCCAAGTAAGTAGAAGTTTCTAAAGAGTATTGAATCCCCTTGAAGTCACACCTTATATAAACCTTTAAATCCTTTCCATGTCCAGAAAATGCCAAGGTCATAAGTTTGTTAAGATTTTATCAATGAAAAGGGACTTTACACTTTGAGAATCAGAACACCATAGAGTCTGTGAATGGGTGGATGACATGGACTCATTGCCTATTTCATGAAAAAGAAACCATGTCTTAGTTATTAGTAATAAAATTCAAAGCTAGAATCTAGATACCAGCAATCAAAAAATTGGATAGCACATGCCCACATCAAGAAAAACACATTGTACCTAGTTCATAATAAGGCACATTATTATTAGAACACAATAAGAAAATCACACCAAAATAAAGAAAAATATACAAGAAATTGTAAAATATTCAAGAAAATAAAATGTACTAACAATGTTGTAAAATAAAGTTTGGAAAAAATTAATAAAGTAAACAAAAAAGGTGTAAGATAAAGAAGGGATAAAACAAAAAGTTGTAAAAATAACAAAATGTATAACAAAAATGTGTAAAACAAAAGGATGAAAAATTGAGGAACCACTATAATAATTAGCATGGATGGCCATCTCCCCCATGACTAAGTTGAAAGGAAAAGATCTAAAAGATTGAGCATGGTTGTCCATATGATGAAGCATTTGTTGCACTGGCTTGCTTAAGTGCGTGGAAAGGTTTGAGTTGTTGTGTGTTGACTAGCTACTTTCTTTTTTTTTTGGCTCTTGGGTTTATAGATTAACATGGCCCTAGAAAGAAAGGTTTTGAAAATAATATAAGGGTCCTCCCATAGTGTTTGGAACTTGGTTCATTGTGGCACATGTGTGGGGTTCTAGTAGAGGATCTTATCTCCTAGTTGAAATTTGTCTTTCCTAATTCTAAGGTCACAGTGTTTTTTGTTAAATGCCTTATGCAACTTGTTAGATGATAGGGCCACCAATTTCCTTTTTTCTAGTAGGTTAAGATTCACTAATATTTCTTTTTGTGCTATACTTAAGTAAAGGTCGAGATCATAGGCTATTGAAAGTGTACATAGCTTAGATTAAATAGGAAGAGTCAGCACTTTTCTGTACACCAAGTCATAGGGAGAGTAGCCTATAGGCAACTTCCAGGTGGAGTAGTAGGCCCAAAGAGCATCTTCGAGTTTCATGCTCCAGTCTCTCATATATTTGCTACCTATTCTCATTAAGGTCTTTGATTTTCCTATTTGTAACTATAGCTTGACCATTAGCTTGGGGATGATAAGGTATTATTAATTTATGCTCAACCCCCAAGTATTGCATGAGCTTTTGAAAGGTAGTGCCTATAAAGTGAATTCTATTATTAGAAATTAATGCACATGACACACCAAAACTATTTACAACATTATATTGTATAAATTGAGCAATAGTAGAAGATGTATACTTGGTAAAGGTTGCTACTTCTTCCCATTTTGTACACTAGTCAATAGCGACTATGATGTATGTCTTTCCATTTAACATAGGCATGATGGGATCCATGAAGTGAATTCCTCAGATGTTGAAGGGTTCTAGTGGTTTGATCCACTATTGAGGTCACTCCATACAAGTGGTCATTCCACCATTATGTTGACAATGTTCATGAGAGTTGAAAAATTAGGGAGCATCCCTAGAAATTGTTGGCTAGTAATATCTTGCCATCACGATCTTAATGGTCATGTGTCTCCTTACATAATGGTTTCCCACAAGAACCCTCATGAACATCTTGGAGAACACATAGTTGATCAGTATCAAGGACATACCAATGAACCAGGCCATCAGCACACACCTTGTAGAAGTGCCCATTGATCTTCATGAAGCATTTTACCTAGTGAAGAAATTGTTGTTTCTTCTGATGGTCTAGCTCTTATGACATCTCTTGAGTGAGAAGATAGGTAAGAATACCATTGTACCATTTAGGCTCATTGAGAAATTGTTTAGTTATAGCCTTAGCAAAGAGGAATTCATTAAGAAACTGATCAAATGGTGAGCTTTCCTCCTCTTTGTTATCCCATCTCAATTGAGACAAGTGATTAGTGATCACATTCTCAGTCTTCTTTCAATCTATCATTGTCAAATTAAATTCCTACAAGATCCCCAGCCACCATATTCCATGCAGGCTCATCATTAGCTTATTCATTAGGAACTATACTCCCTATGCATGAACACTTTGTATCGAAGCACATAGTGCCTGAACTTTTCTAGAGCATACACCACTGCCATTAGTTCTTTTTTTGTGTTGGTGTAGTTTAACTATGTGCCCACAATGGTTTGACTTATACAATAGATGTAATATAGATGTTTCTTTTCATCCAACTGCATAAGCATAACTCCCTAGCCATAATTTGATGCATCTATCATGATGTACAATGGTTTAGACCAATCTGGTTCTTATAGAATTAAAGTTTCTATAAGTTTCTCCTTCAATTGTTGGAATGCATTTTCACATTCCTTGGTTCAAAAAAAATGAAGCATGTTTTCTTATTAGCTCAACCAATGGTTTTAGATATTAGAGAAATTCTCTATGAATCTTCGATAGTGACTAGTGTGTCCATGAAATGATCAAATATCTTTTACAATTTCTAGTTAATGGGTAATTCCTTAGATGATCCTAATTGTTTTAAGATCGACCTCAATCCATGTTTGTGATATTCTATGCCACAACATAATGCCCTCTTGGACCATCAAATGGATCTTTTGCCAGTTAAGCCAAAGATTGATCTCTACACATCTTTAGAGCACTTGCTCAAGATGGTCCAGAGCTTGCTGCTCAAATGTAGCCCCATAGGTAGAGAATTCATCCATGAAGACTTCCACCCTGCTACCGATCTGCTGCTAAAAGATACTCAAGAATAGATGTTGGAATGTGGCAAGAGCATTACACAAGTTGAAAAGAATCTTCCAATATGAAAAAATCACCCATCAAGTCATGGATGTTATTTTGGTCTGATCCCCTAATGCGATCTAGATTTGGTTATAGTCACTATAATCATCCAAAAAAATATAATAGTAATGGCCAAAAATGGTGTCCAAAACTTCATACACAAATGGAAATGGAAAGTGATCTTTGAATGTTACCATATTCAATAGCTGAAAGTTGATCTAAACTTGCCACTTTCCACCTTTCTTCGGCATAATCATGAGTGGACTAACTCACTCACTATCTGCAATGAGATATATAATCCCCACCTTGAGGATTTGTTCAATTTTCTCTTTCATGATCTACTTTAATTTGAGGTTCAACCATTTCTATGGCTACCTCTTTGGCTTCATGGCTGGATCAATGTAAATATGGTGCCAACATATCCTAGGATCAACCTCTATGAGTTTAGGATATGATCAGCAAAGTTTGTTGGCCATTTGTTGACCACCTTCAATAGCATTTTCTTTTGTTTATGAGAAATATTTTCATTAATTATTAGCAAGTTTTTATTTTTCAAGAATGCATATTCCATGCTGGTAGGTAGAGTTTTAAACTCTAAGGGCTCTTATTTAAAATTTTTAGGAATTTCCAACTCTCCCCTATTGGTATCATCAATTTCATCAATGAAGAGTTGGTGATGAACTTGCTTGAGTTCATCCATACCTTCAATTTGGACACATGTTAGGCTCTCATCAGGTTTCATGCAAACTATTGAGTTGCTCTCAGAATCAATTGTCAACCACTAGGTGCCCTCTTATTTTATGGCTTCTACATACAGGCACCTTTGAATTTCAGATATATAATCACACTAATTGTATGATTTGATTGATACGCTATTAATGGTTCATAGTGTTTGCACATAGTTGCACCTAGTATCACTATATGTGATGCATGGAACTTTATTTCTCTCAATTTTTCTAAATGCATTTTCTTTAGAGATTTCAAGGGAAAGATATTAGACCCCTAATCATGCATAAACAATGCTCAACCAAGTGCTTTCCATGATGATTGGAATGTTTCCCTTACAATTATCCACAAAGATCACTAGGAAATAAATGGGATAGGATCACCCACAAATAGTGGTCACAAATTCTTGCACTAGTCCCAAGGGAATAGTGATGGAATGATTAGCCAACTTGAGATATATGTTTCCCTTCTTGAGTGGAGGCAAGTTCCAAGCTTTATACATCTCATGAAAAATTAAATTGACACTAGAACCTAAATCCAGAAGAGCCTTACAAGGCTCATTCCTAGAGATTTGAAGGTAAATAAGGGGACTTCAAGGATTAGATAGTTTCCTAGGAACATGACCAACTTTTATCCAATCGATTACCACATGAGTTAACATGATAGTATGCACTTTGGAAAGTGTTTGGTTTGAAGGGGACTTGAATGGATTAGAGGTAGAGGAATATGGAAAAAAATGGTTGCTAACTACAACTATATGTGAGGGTTTAGTTGGGTTGTTAGTTCAAAAGAAAGGTCTTTTTCATGATCAAGTTTCTGAACCACTCAGCTAAGGAGCTAGTTGTCAGTTAATAGCCCTTGTTGCGTTGTGTTGTTATGATTGAGGCAAAATTTCTTCCTGCATCAATAGAGTAGGTAGTAACCTAGTTGAGGGTGGAGGGACATATGCAAAAGGATGAGAAATATGATAGGGATATGGGATTTTTCCTATAGTAGATGGATAATGAGTTTTGTAATACTCTAGAGGGTAGTAGTGATGTTGGAAGGTCATGTGACTAGAAGAGTCATGTGGAAAAATGAATTGTTGGACATAGTATCCATATGATTTGATTGACACAAAGGGTAATGCTACCTTAGTGGTGGTACCCCAATGACTGTGGGTACTCCCACTACTGGTACAGCTCATATGGTTGTGGTGGAGCTCCACTTGGATAGTAGATTTGTTGTTAGTGGAACTACCTAGGATTACCTTAAGGATATGGCAATCTTCTAGGTTCTTGCCTCCTTGCCGATCTATAATTTAGCACATACACTATAGATTCTTGCAAATGTGACACAATGAGGAAACATCCCTAGGGATGTCCATAATGAAAAATATCACATCTACCATCATCATCTAACTTAGTCTCCAAAACTTCTTTAACTGTAGTAGCTTTGCCCTTTCCCCTTTGGCAGGCACATTTAGCTTCTTTCTTCCTCCTATAATTATAATCACTACTCTACTCTCTTAATTCTATTACTATTTTTAGGGCAGTTTGGAATTTTTCATCCAAAAAATCCCACATTTTATCTACCTTGGCCAAAATTTCAAACATGGATATTTCCTCATTATCACAGAAGAAAACATTCCTCTTTCTAATGGAAGGATCCCTATTATATTCTTATGCACTTATTATTTTCTTACCTCACCTTCTTCCTTTGCTACTTGCTCTATTAGCCTTTGGATGTGATGAGCTCTTAATTCTAATGGTATTCCTTGGGCATACACTCCAAGAGTTCTTCTCATTTCTAATATGAATCCATCTATGATGTGGTGAAGTTGTTCCTATTAAGAATAACCATGACTAGGGCATTAATATATGAGAGAATAATATCTACCCATAGTGACATCTAAGGTTTAATGTGTTCCTTGCTTCCATCCTTGGATCTGTCTTCTCAAATTAGACACTTGGGAGTACGTCTAATATTTATCATTGAACAGCTCTATCATTGTATTCCATCTACAGATGGATTCTAGCTCCAAGGATCAATACTAACTTTTTATTTTCTTGATAAGTGTGCTAGAAAATAACTTTAATTTCTGCCAATCATTTTCAATATTCTATAAGATGCATGCATCTTAAAAATCTTGAAGATGTGTTTGTAGATTAGAGTTATATTCTCCCTCAAATCTAGGAATATTGTTCATGTCAAATCTCTTAATCTAACTATCTTTCACATACCTCATTGGAATTTTTACCTCTACAATATTTAACATGTTTCATGTGGCAATAAAAGGCTCATCATCATCATTATTTTGATGATTCCTATGATGTCCTCTACTACCCCTTCATTTATGGTGGTCTCTATGATTATCATTATCCTACTATTCACCTTCATCATGGTTGTTCGTCCTGCAGCATCTATTAGAACTTGAAGAAGAAGAAGAAGATGGAGATGAAGAGGATGAAGAGGGAGGAGGAATACTGCCACCATGGTGTTTGTTAGATCCTCTATGATTATCATAGACACATTCATCAACGTTATTATCATCTTGATGCTTTGCCTAATCCTAGATTGTTGATAGTGAACTATAAATTCAAGTTCACATCCCCATCACCAATACCAAGGGGTGGAGAATCTTCATGTTAAGAAGCCCTAGAGGAAGGATTCTCATTCTTGATTTGTTTGAGTAGGAACAAGGGCTTGGTGAATTATTTTTCCTTCACAACTTCATGGTGTTTCTCCTGGTGTCTATCTTTCTTGTGTTGTGTTTTAATGGGATGGTAGTCCCAATAGTCATGGTCATGCACAACGCACTCTTCTTAAAGATCTTGGATGCCAAACCTCCTAAGATTTTGGAGCAGCATCCTAGGCACAAATCAATTGAGAGGCATTATAATGTTACCCTTCATATCTTGCCACCATAGTTTTTCATTGTGATGTAAGATGAAGGTGAATTCAGGCACATACTCATCTGGATGAGTATATAGCACCCTACATTCTTGAGGTACCAACAATTTAGTATCATCATGCCTATGAGAAGAAGACATTTTTCAATTATAATAAGATATTAGTGTGCTTAAATTATTATATTTATTTTGAAAATGATTTTGACCTTAAGGTTCATCCAACAATATTACTAATTTTTACTATGCCTAGATAGCGCATGTTTCAAACAAAAAGAATCTTTGGCAATGACACCAATGATGAGCAATGAATACCCCTATGCTCAACCATATGAATCACTAAGTGTTCATGCATGATCTATTCAAATTCTATAGATTCTATGTCTTCCAGTACATTAGTCTCTAGGAAGTGAACTTTCCCTAATAGTCATTTGTTGTCTTCTCAATTACACTTGTGATATAAAAAGATATAGTTAAGTGTAATCGAGGCATATGTTTTTTATTATTTTTATGTTTTATATTTTGAGTGCTTAAAAGTCAAGATGAAGGAAACTGAGTAATTTAATTGCTAATTTAATATAACTAACTAACCAAGGTCTAATTTTTCCTAACATAAGTATCTAATCCCACTTTCCATATACTTCTTGAACATGTATAACACTATTGGATTACCAAACATTAAGTGTTACTAGGATTACCAAGTGTCATTTACATACTCAAAGCAGTCATACTTATGTGAATAATTAATTTCTATTTAACCTAGATAGCTTAATTTTTGAAAATATTAAAGGAAATTGCATGAAACATTAAATCCATAAATAAATTATTTAATCTAGCCAAACTGCTACAAGGTTTATTAGAAAGCTTATGTTTATTACCACACACACTACCATGCTCAAGTATATTAGTGCTTGAATAAAAATTAGTACACTTAATGACTCATACTGTAGGAACTTTGGAAAAAGGGTTTCTAAATGATTTCCGGACGCTAGTCCACCCCATATTATTTAAATGATTTCGGAGGTAGATAATTAGTAACAATATATTCAATATAGATAGTTTCATTTTATTTAAGGATAAAGTTGGAACAACCCCAAAAGGCACTCAACCTGGCAGGGACCTTTGTTGTAAGTGTACTCGGAATCTTACATAACCTTATGTTATAGAGTAGGACTTTGTCTTCTTCTAAAAATTTCTTATTTAATATAAATTTATGATGCATGAGCTTTATTTGTTTCTTAATTATTTATTGTATATCTATTGCATGCATATGTACTTCATCAAGTTCATGTATTTGGGCCATCCTTCAAGTTTGTTTTAATTCTTCATTAAAGCTAAGTTGATTCATTAGTCTTAAAGAATGGTAGGCAATTTCTATTTTATGTTAGATTCCACTATTCCCAAGGAATTTTTTCATGACCTCCTTTACAAATTAGGTTTCTTGATCACTTATGAGCACACATGGAATTCCAAATCATATGAGCATATGTTTTCTTATAAAGTTAAAAACTACCTTAACATCATTTGTTGATGTGGCCTTGTCCTCTACCCACTTAGTTACATAGTCTATACAAACTAAGATATATTGGCATTCATTTGAAGGTAGAAATGGTTCTAAAAAGTCTCCGCTCCATACATTAAAAGGTTTTGTTATTCATATGGGGTTAAGTGGCATTTCTTTCCTTTTGAACATTTCCCCTATACATTGACAACTATCACATCCTTAAACATAAGTTTGATCATCTTTAAAAAATTTTAATGTTGTTCTATGGCTATCAAAGTGTCCTCCAAGATCATCATGATACATATAGATAATTTCTTATTGTTCATCTTCTACAACACATCTTCTAGCTATTTCATCCTATATGCTATAGGTGAGGCTCACTCCAAATATACTTTAATGCATTCTTTTAAAAGGATTTATTTTCCTCTTGGTTCTAATGGTTTTGTTTCTTTAGTGTGATAAGATAGTTAGCTATATTAGCAAAACATATGTCTTTCTAGAGTAGGAAAATTTGTTCATTAGCAAATCTTTTACTAAATTGCCCTTGTGTTCTATTTTCCTCTAATGTTTCTAGTTAAAAGAGGTTATCTACTACAATGTTATCCCTACATGTCTTGTCAAGTATTTCAAGATTAAATTCTTGGAGCAATAAGCATCAACTTATGATTTTAGCATTATCTATCTTTTTGTTGCCAAGGAGCTTAATAGTTGAATGGTGAGTGTATACCCTAGTCTTATAGCCTATTAAGGAATGCCTAAATTTGTCTAAGGAATATATAATTCCTAAAAGTTATTCTTCAATAGTTGTATAATTTAGTTGGGCTTAGTCCAAACTCTTAAACACATAGTAAATTACTCCTAGTTTATTTTCTATATATTTCCCAAGTACTGCTCCTATAGACATATTTGCAGCATCACACATTATATCAAAAGGAAAAATTCCAATTTGGTGCATTGAGTATGAAGGCTAAAGTTACCTTCCCTTTTAGCTAAGTAAAGGCTTGTTGACATTCATTAGTCTAACTGAAAGCTACATCTCTTTCTAGGAGTTCATAAAAGGCTTAGCAATTTTTGAAAAGTCTTTAATGAACCTTCCATAATACCTAGCATGTCTTGAAAAGGAGCTAAGTGTTCATAAATTGGTATGGTTTGGTAGTGTGGATATAACTTTAACCTTTTCATCATCCATCTTGTTCCATGTCTTGAAATTACATGTCCTAGAACTACATTTCTTATCACCATTAAGTGACTATTTTCCCAATTAAGTTTTAAATATTTTTCTATGCATCTATCAAATACACAGTCTAATTGTTCTAAGGTTTGTTCACAAGTATCCCTATACAATGAAAAATCATCCATAAATACCTCAACGTAGTCTTCTAACATGTTAAAGAAAATAGAAATCTTAGCCCTTCGGAAGGTAGCTGATGCATTACAAAGAGTTAACACATCCTATAGTATGAAAAGATACCATAAGAACATGTAAAGGTAGTATTTTGTTAATCTTTTGATGCTATGGATACTTGATTATAGCCACTAAACCCATCTAAAAAACAATAATATTCATGTCCTTCTAACCTTTGTAATATTTGTTATATGTAGGATAAAGGAAAATGATATCTTTTTGAATTATGATTAAGTTTTCTATAATTCACACGTTCCATTTTTCTTCCTTTTTTGGTACAACCATGATGGGGCTAACCCATTCACTATCACCTATAGAATAAATAATATCCTCCTTCCAAAATTTACAGATATCATCCTTAACAATTTGCTTAAGGGTTGGATTTATTCTCCTTAGTGGAATTCTAATGGACTTTGCATTATTTTCAAGGTATTATGATGTTGGCAAATGTTTGGAGAAATTCCTTGATGGAGATCTTTGTAATTTCATATGAATGCCTTAGATTTTCTTCTTAGCATTACAATTAATTTATTTTCTTGGTCAATTGTTAATTGAAATTTTATTATTAGTGATCTATTTTCTTCAAGGAAAATGTACTTAAGTGAACTTGGTAATTTATTAAGTTATAAGAAATTATTGCAAGGTTGATCTATATTAATTCCAATAATTTCTTATCCTAGATTAAAAATTTGGTCTAGGAGATTTTTTTTTTTAACTAATCTATTTAAATCTATTAGAAAAATAAACAACCAAGGTTCTATTGTCAATATTACTAAAGGTTGAAGATCAGCAAGGAGAATGACTAGGTTTTCAAGACTAATTTCACTACACATTCTAGGGAAGATATCCTTGGACCTTATGGTAGCATTCCAAATTTATTGCACAACATAAGAACATTTTATTTGAATTTTAGAATTAGTGAAAATTATGCTACTCCAAGGCATTAGTTGCATACCTTGAGAACAACCAATTTCCAATTAGCAAAATGATATCTAAATAATATTTTCTAAGGTTCAATACCCTCTAAAGATCTAATAATATGCTATACTATTAGAAGATGGCCTTGAACTTCTAAAGAAAGAATTCCTAAGCCACCACATTTTTTAAGTTGTTGACAAGTGTTACAAGCTACACTATTAAAGGATTTGTAGTCATAAACCTTTCCCAACAAATAAGATCAAAGAATTTTAATAACACAATGATTAGTGAATCTAGGAGTCATAAACAAAGAAAAATGCATTGAAACAACATTGTTGATGTGAGAGCAAATAGTAAGTGTAACTAGTGAAAGAGGTTTAGCCACCCACATCAAAGTCTTGGCTTTCACCTTGTCAAGCATTGCTTGCCACATTTGCATTGGAATATCTATTAGAGATAAAGGAACTCTCAAATGCATGAATTAATCAATCAGAGACAGCCATTTAGTATTGAACCTATAAGTTCAAGAAGGCCTATTGTTAAAGTTGAAATGGATGGCTTGAGTTTTCTCCTAGTTGACTTTAGATCTAGAGGCATGATAATATAGTTCAATGAAATTAATAGTTGCTTAAAAATCAACTTCAATTTCTTTGATTAAAAAAATGTCATCAACAAACTAACTACAAATGACCATATTGCCATTAGGAAAATTTATGCCACAAGGATGACGAACCATATTGTTGACTTTGAGGACAACACCTATAGCATCAGTGGCATGAATGAAAGTATAAGGAGCCATTAAGCAATCTCCCAAGATGAATAGAAGGGGGAGAACATCTCATTGATACAAATAATAGAAGTTGCATTAACTAATAAAATTTCACATCTCTTGAAGGCTTCTCTAAATCGATGATGTCTCATAACCTTTAAAAAGAAATTCCACCCTTGATAAGCCTTAGCAAAATCAATTTTAAAGAGAAGTACGGAAAGCCAATTCATGGACTATAGTTATTACATCTTCCAAAATAAAACTATTCTACTTGAAACCTATTTACTTTTTTACTAATAAGGAAGAAAATTCTTTAACCTATTTGCAAGAGCTTTAGCAATAAATTTATCAATAAAATTCAAAAAAGTGATAAGTATCTGGTTATTTAGGCTACTAAAGCCACCTACTTTTGGAAGAATCTTAACCACTCTAGTTTTGAGTAACCCCTAAGAAGCCTTTCTCAAAGACTTAAAGATAAATATTATAAGTTTCATTTCCAATAACATGCCATAATCTTTTAGAAAATTCTATAGGAAACCCATCCATTCCAAGAAAAATGTCATCTTTAAGCTACTTGACAGTCCTTTAAAACTCATCTTTAGAGATGTAACTATCATTGGAAACAATATCTTAGTTGAAATTCATAATAGCTTTAAGGCATGTCTCACTCGCTTCATTGTTAGAATTTTTTTCCAACCTACCATTAATGTCACATAACTCTCTTTTCTCACTCTTCTATGATGGCACAACCCATTTTGAAGAGATACTAACAAACATAGGTCTAATGATTTAACTCATCAGAGTACTAGTGGAGCTAAGCACATTCCACACTCTTTCACCTCTAAAACTTGCAAGGGGAAGGTTTTTGTTAGGCATCACATGCTTATAAAAAATGGGATACTAGAGTAAGTAATATGGTTTAAGAATGCCTTGTGTTTGGTGTCCAATAAAGTTTTGAATCTTCATCAAAATAAGAAAAACCTATTGGAAGCATGTCCAAATGATCTTATAGGTCAAATCTAATAGCACCATTTCATCTAGAACATCAAAAAATGTTATCATCGACCCTTCATTTGCAAAAAATTGAGTTTAGATGCAAAAAGGCATAGCCAGTCAAAGTTTTGATCAACCTTTGACCAAAAGTCAATGTTGGTCAACATAATGACATCAACAATGAATGAAATGATGTTAGCACCATGTCAGCATGTACAAGTTCATATTAGCAACCACTTAGCATAAGTCTAGTAGTCCACGTAGTAATGATTTAGGATACTAAAGTCACCAACTCTTGAATGAAGCTTAACCACTCTAGTTATGAGTAACCCCTAAAAAGCCTTTCTCAAGGGCTTCAAGATAAATATTGTAAGTTTCATTTCTAATTACATGCCATAATCTTTTATAAAACTCTGTAGGCATCCATTCATTCCAAGAACTTTGTCATCTTTAAGCTACTTTAAGTCTTTTAAAACTCATCTTTAAAGATGTAATTGTCAATAAAAAAACTATTTTAGTTGAAATGCTTAAGAGCTTTAAAGCATGTCTCAATGGCTTGTTTGTTGGAACTTTACTGCCAATCTACCATTAAGGTTACACACCTCTCTTTGCTCACTATTCTATGATGGAATAATTGATCTTGAAGAGATATTGATAAACATAGGTCTAATAATTCAACTCATCAATGTACTAGTAGAGTTGAGCACACCTCACACTTTTTTTTTCTCTAAAACTAGAAAAGGGAGGGGTTTCGTTTAGGTGTCACATGGTTATGAATAATGGGATACCAACATAAGTGATGTGGTTTGGGAATACATTATGTTTGGTGCAGAATAAAGCACTAAATCTTCATCAAAACAGAGAACACCTATTAAAAGCACCTTCAAATGATCTTATAGGTCAAATCTGATAATACCATTGCATCCAAAACATTGAAAAACCTTATAATTAATCCTTCATTTGCAAAAAATGGAGTTCATATGCAAAATTTATGGTCAATTAAAGTTCTTATGATTTGATCCTATAACTTATGGGTCAATGTCTTATTTCCTCTCTAGAGACCACATAACATTATTTTTAATTAGAAGCAACTAAATTTAAACGTTATGTTATTTTGCACAGCAAACTTCAAAACCCCATATCTTCTTTATATGGTAATATTTTTCAACATGGTTTGAACCATTAGATAATTAATGATAGCTAGTTTCATGTGGGAGTGATGGTTTTAGAAAAAATGTTATTCTTAATTTGACATATTAATTAAATCATACCTCTATTTTTATGGGTTGAAATGTGTAATAAGGAAAATCTTACAATGGATCTTATCCAAGATCTTCCTTTCTATCTCTCCTTCTATCGTAGACCCTTATAACACTATGAAAGCCTCTTCAAGTCATGCATTTGATACAATGGTAAGGAGATTCAGGAGAATAAGGAAAAAGAAACAACAAAAATGTAAAGTTTCCTTCATGAAGAACTAGGTGCTTGCATATAGAAAAAATTTTGATACATTAATAAAGGTTCTTTTCTTTGCTTTTTATGATTTTTATGTGGATGGATTTTCTATGAAGTCACAACTCTAAGAGGATTTGATTCAATGGGATTTCTAGACTCACTTTTAAGGTTCTTAGTAACCTTCATTCTTCATCCACACCATGAGATTTAAAATAAAAAACTCTAGAATAATTACTATGAAAAACATTAAGAATATCAATATGTGAAGTATAAATATTACCTTCAATAGAAATGGTTTCAATAAGAGGAGAAAAGTCTTACCTTTGAAAAAGTGGAAAATTTCAAGAAAAGCTTGATCTCCTCCTTGAAACTAAGATAAAAGTACAAATATGTATAGCTTTAGCTTGATAATGCTCTTATCATTTTGAAAGCCAAGATCTTCATTAATCCAATTTTGATAAAACAAAAACACTTGAGATTTAAGGTTTTTTTGCAGAGATCTTATGATAGAGGCCACTAATTCACCAAAATGCTTGGCAAAATATTAAACATGATGGACAATCATTCCACGAATTTATCAAAGAAACATCTCAATTAGGTTGAAGAGCAAGATTCCAAATTTACATAAAAAGTACACATAGAGAATTTCTACACAAAAAGTCCACATAGAGAATTTCTACACAAAACGGTTATATTAAAGATGAATAATATCTATAGATATGATCATCTATAGGGAATTAAATCTACTAAGAAATATGACTATGATCAAAAAGAACTTGTTGATAGTTTGTAATAACTGGAAGCTTTCTATATTGAACAATTTGAATATTCCAAAATGAAATTTTGAAATTGATGTGGTCAAAAAGATTCAATAGGGTATAAGTAAATCTTCAAGTTCAGTTTCAATTTTGGAGAGATAAACATGATCTACGCCTAGATATGATGTAGTCTATGCCTTTTTGAGCATTATTTTGAGCAAACCACACATTAATCGTGGGATTTTAAAGTTTATTGTTAGCATCTTAAAGTTGAAAATTACCTTTTTATTGAGTCCATTTGTCAAATTCCTTGTCCTTCAAACCCACTTTCTACCAACATGTTTATCAAATTCATTTTTTTTTTCATATTAAAATCCCTTAAAACAAGCCAAGCAACATCTAGAAGAGTAGCATGAAGATAATCCCACAACTTCTAGCAATCCTTGCAGTTGCAAAGAACATAAATACATAAAAGACCAAAAACAACATTATGACACTTCAAGCCAACCCAAACATAGCTTACTTTATCATCCCTGCCAAAGTCTAAAATAGAATTATTCAACTTGCTATGGAGAAGGATAACAACACTTCCCTTTCCTATTGAATGATTAGAAACAAATGAATACCATTAAGAAAATAGTATTATAACTTGAAAATTGAAGCATTGAATCCTACATTGCTAAAAAACACCATTTCAACAAAAATTCTATAAATATAATATCAGATTATATATGTTTGAGATTCCCCAAACATTCCATGAAATAAGCTTCATGATGTTGCAGAGTGGAAAGATTTCCATCCTTAGGGTACTTGGAGTTTTCATGCCCAAAGCTTGTAGTTATTAATCTACTTTGTTTTCCAGACTAATTCAACAAAACAATGCCTAATCAAGCTAATCTATCATTAAGTCGTATGGTATTAAACTTTTCTTGCTACCACATATCATTCATCATTATCTAATGTTGAAACATTATTAGTGGATGCTCAGGTTTTACTTTTTTCATTGCTCCCAATTAACATAGCATCAAAATTTGGAGATCGTGTTTTTTCTTTTTTGATGGGTTTTTAATCACTTTAGTTACCTGTAATTTCTTAAAACATACCATTGTACCCATATTACTTTTTTTCATATTCTTTTGGGAATATTCAATCATGGAAAAATAATGCAATCATCTTTTTCTTCGAAAACCAAGAAAGGAAAATTCCTTTGTTAAATTTGATACTACAAAAACAATAACATTCCTGGAAACTTAATGTTTTTATATCCAATTATTGAGAACATAAATTGGAGGCATACATTGAATGAAAAATCCTATTACATAAAGTTGTGGAAATTATTTAACTGTCTAAGCAAAGAAGTCCTAAGAAAATTCAAATTATCTATGAAACAATTCACAACTAGCCTACCTTTGACTTATAGTGTTCATCAGAAGGAGATGCCCACTTGTACAAATACATTATCTTGGCCCTTGTGTCCTTATAGCCAATGCTATCAGGTATAATTTCATGTCACAAAACACAATTAGCGATTTTACTTTAGCCCTTTGATTTTATTTATTGGATTATAACAATAGATTGTAGCTACTTTAACATTGTTGGATCATAAAAATTTCTTATTAAGAAGATGGTATTAGTATAAATTTGATGAGAAAAAAATTTACACACACAAGAGGTTTCTACTAAATTAGAAAGAAAGAAAAAGGAACACTTTCTTCACTAAGTTAAGCATTGCATGGACATAGAGACTAACCTCTATATGATTTGCACAAATGGCTTGATGTGATGGTGCATGCCTATTGAAGATCATATAAGAATTCTCCAAGATGCATATGAGGGATCTTGTAGAGATCATTATGTGGGTAGGAGAATAACCATCAAAATCTATATGACAAGTTGCTTTTAACCTATAGTCTTCAAGGATGCACACTAATTTTCCAACTCCTATGAATGATGTCAAAAATATGGAGGAATAACTGCAAGGCTAAAAGGTCCTTAACAATGTATACAACCATTGGAACCTATTGATATATGGGAAATCAATTTCATGGGTTATATCATATCCATGTTCAATGAAAAATCCTACATTATCATTATGGTGCACTATTACACAAAATGGGAAAAAGCTATAATAGATTGTACATCCATGACCAGAGCTAGGTTTTTTCAACAAAGTATGATAAATAGGTTTGGTATGCTTATCATACTTATTTCTAATAATAGAACTTACTTTACAGGTGCTGCTCTTGGAAAATTAATGAGATGTTTAGGGGTTGGTGAGCAGCAATTATACCCTATGCCCAACCGTACAAATCACAAGCATATGTCAATGATTTGGTTGAATTCCATAAACTTAGATCATAAGTTTGCCCATAGTCCTAGACTATGAATCAAGGGAGTGTATGATCATTATCTTTCTAACTAAATCACACTTGAGCTATCTATGTGTATGGTTAAATGTGAGTTAATGCTTATGATATTTACTTTTTTTTTGGTATTTTTTATATATTTTTTCCTAATAACTAGATGAGAAAATGAAGGCTTAATAATTAACTATTTAACTAATTAGCTATTATAATGACTAACTACCCTAACATTCTTGAACTCATATTATGATACTAGGTTACCAAATGGCTATTATTAGACATTACCAAATCGCCACTATTGGAATTACCTAGTGTGGAATGACGAAAAATGTCGGTAGCTAGAGAATACCAAATGAAAATCCGTGTACATAGTCTTAACCACGGATCCGTGCGAGGGCCGTGCTGGAGGAAACAAATCCGTGGTGCCCTGAACGGTCTTGTCGATCAGACAGGGACTTACTCAATCGGTAAATTAACGAATATTATAGATATTCTGTGAAACAATTTGATTCGATGAATTGAAAAAGGAGTAGAAAATGATGTAGATAAATTGCAATAACGACAACGTCAACATAACAAGGAGGATTGGGTTTAAGAAAAATGCGCAATTCCTAGATCTATGCTTTGACCCAAAAACTGAGTATATTGTATACACCAATGGAAAAACTCCGCTCATCTTATGCAAAGAATACTCAAAATAACAAGAAAATTGTTCAGCAAGGAGTACAGAATGAAGTTCGGTCTACCTCGTAAGCCAAAGATGGGATGCAAGGAAGGTCAAGCCTGAATGTCTATCGATCAACTGTGTCTGATTAATAGATGTTGCCAGCACCAGATGATCTCTTGATCTCTGATCAGTTCCCTTTGCCTTCGGTAGTTTCTGCTCAAACTGCCAATGATCGCCAATGGAGAGAACTGTATTTTTCACCAAAGGATTGATCACTCTTGCTGTCAATGCTCAAAATGTCTTCTGTCTCTGCTAAAAGATGATGCCCCCCCAAAGATAAGCTGAATCTCCTCTTTCTTGTCTTTGCCAACTGAAGTACTTGGAGAAGGCACAACCTTGGTGACATGTGTTTCAAACTTTCAAAATGTCATTGACTTGGCAAACTTTGTGTTGAAACTGGTCATGTTGCATCACGTATCTGAAAAAATGGCAAAGTACGCTATCAACCACTTCCGCTGAAGCCGCTTCATAATTACGCACAATACGCTCATCAGTGTATCACGCGTGTGAATGGCAGGTGTGTATCGGGTACTGTTTAGTCAGCTTTACGCTGTATTACACTTGTTTATGCTGCGTCACGTGGCAGAGCGTAATAGAGCATGGGAGTAGTTGATTCTAGCTGTTTTACACTCATTTATGCTACAAAGCGTAATAGAGCATAAACAATGGTCAACTTTACAATAAATTACGCTTGTCTATGCTGCATAGCGTAATAAGCATAAAGTGACCAATCTGCAAAAAAGGAGGAAGTCAGTTTTCCACGCTTCTTTGGACTCTGACTTTGACTTCTCAGAAGCTCGTTACGCTGCTCTGCGTAATCCGAGCGTAAACTTGGGCCTTAATAAAAAACTTGGTGGAATATGCGACAAGTCTTTCTGATATCGGGTTATGTTAAATAGAGTTACGCTGAGCGACACTAAGCTATGTTGGGTAATGTAGCATAAAGATAGAAAACAAAGAAAGGTCCAAATTCACAGGAAACTTGGAAACTCAATGCTGCGTGCCTCTTTGCCTTGTTCTGTCTTCTGGATTTCTGTCGCAAACTTTCGCCCAAATCGTGAATCTTCACCTGAGGCCGATTCGCAATTTCTACAGTGTTTCAATGGCCCCTCTTTGTTGACGTTTAGAGGGCTTTCCCAAAAGATGTCGACAAAGAATACGAAACACTGGATGGGTAAAAGTACCAACAACGTTCATCAATAGTTACTCAAGTGTTGTCCTGTCAATGTAGAAGTGCAGAAATGAGGCAAATGGGAGGTAAAATGGTGTGGGAGGGAATTCTTATAGAAGTAGGAGGAAAGAGGTTTGGGCAAGACTCAAATGAGGTTCAGGGAAGACTCAAATGAGGATTAGAATGAGCTTCGAGGAAGACTCAAATGTGCGAGTATAGTTTTTTTCATGCATAAGCAATTAGGCTTTCTCCTGCGATTGCGTTTGCATGGAGTTATGCCATCATTTTGCAGATGAAGAGGCTTGCATAGACGAATTGTGGTGCGTCTACACTGCTTGGACGAGTTGTGTTTCATCCATTTTGCCAATCCACGTTTTTTTTTTCTTACGTCCACTAGGCGAGTTGCATTACGCCAGTGCATGGACTTGATTGTAATGCAAATGTGAAAAGCGTTTCACATCTTGGGTAAGGGAAACAAATGAAATGGCTAAGGAGGGGAACAAGGGTAAGAGGCAGGATTATGAAGAAAATAGGGATGCACTCCTGAGTAGACAAGCTAACCTAAGTGGCCATCTCAAAACGTTGTCTATATTTCATCGCTCAGATGAATGCACCTTTGAACAACATCCTTGTAGCAAGTAACTTGCAACCAAAGAAGAAAATAGAGGACACCATTACTTGGTCGAATCACCAGAGAGGTTGTTGAAACAAGTACCATTTGAGATGAGACAAAGTGAATGGGTCACAAAGGAGGAACCGTAGCAAGAGGCCAGGGTCTTCAATGTTGATGCTCAGCCTAGCATATCGTCGCCAAAGAACATCAGACTCATTGCACCTGACCGGTTATGCAAAGAACTAGCTAGGTGAATTTGTGAAGCCAAACCCTGATAGTGATGATGAGCGGAGATCCCAAAAGTTGTAGTTGATGCAAACTCCTTTGGAGCTTTGAACGGTGAAACTAATCTCTCAAAGGTGCCACCGCTGAAATGGGTGCAGTGACGGCATCTCCGAGGGATCAGTAGTATGCCTTTTAGCACATCCGACGAATCAGTAGAATGCCTGTGAGGTAGTGATGCTGGGCTGTCCCAACATCCCTCCCCGTTCATTTTGCAGCCGCATAGAGACGATGACGCTTGCTTGATTTGCATGGTGGCGGTTTGTAGGTTCCAGTTTTAAGTTCTGGTAGACTATCGTTGCTGGTTTTAAGTCCCAGCAGACCATGGTCCTAGTTTAAAGTTTGGGCAGACTGAAAAACGCTAGTTTTACGTCGTAGCGGATGGTGGTAGAGCTAATTTATGGTCTCTGAAGATCATGCTGTGGATGTCAGTTTCATGTCATGACCTAGGGATAGATCTATGCTAGTTTTATGTCTTAGCAGATGGATACTCACCTGTGCCAGTTTTATGTCCTGGCAGACAGCCATCGCCAGTTTAGCGTCGTGGTGGACGCATGTAGGAAATACCAGTTTTATGTCTTGGTGGACCTGTACAACACTGCCATTTTTATGTCATAGTGGATGGTTACAACTTGCTAGTTTTACGTCATGGCAGACGATCATTGCCAGTTTAGCGTCATGGCGGATGCGTGAAGGGAATGCCAGTTTTACATCGTAGCGGACGTTTGTTGCTAGTTTAGCGTCATAGCAGACGATTGTTGCCAGTTTAGCGTCATAGCGGACAATGATTGCCATACCTGATGTTAACACTGGATGTGTAGTTAGATGTAGTATCGCTTTAGATATATATGATTCAAAGGATTTGGTAACTTATTGCTGTTGGTATCTGCCAGCTTGAATGCACCATTGCCATACACATCAGCTACCAAGAAAGGGCCCTCCCAATTTGCAGAGAACTTGCCTACTGGTTCACGAACGCCCTTGAGAACTAAATCTCCCTTCTTGATTGGACATTGTTAAAGATTATGATGGTGCTTCTACCTCTACTTATCTTGATACTTTTCGATGGTATCAAGCATCTGTATTCGCTTCTCCTCGACTGAATCCAAATCCACGATCTGAAACTCAATGTGTTGAGCCTCATTTATAATCGTGGAGAAGACCATTTGCAGAGAAGGAACCTGTAATTCGAGGGGCAGCACCACCTCAGATCCATAGACTAGACTATAGGGTGTACTATCTATAGTTGTTTTGCATGTGGTACGATACGCCCATAGCACATAGAGGATCTTCTCATGCCACCATCTCTTGTTGCTGTCAAGCATTTTCTTGAGCAGGTTGATAATGATCTTGTTTGTTGCTTAAGCTTGAATGTTCGCTTGCGGGTAATAAGGCGAGGAAAAATATTTTTTGATGCGAAGATTGCCACAAAAGGATTTGGTTTCCAGACTGCTAAACTGTGGCCCATTGTCGGTCACGATAGTCATCAGGAGACCAAATCTTCTTACAATGTTATCTAGAATGAAATGACAGATCTGTTGAGATGTGATCTTCTACAAAGGAATCGCTTCCACCCACTTTGTGAAATACTCAGTAGCAGTGATTATGAAGCTATTACCTGTGGAAGATTTCAGTGTGATAGGCCCTATAATGTCCAGTCCCCATCGTTGAAAGGGCCATGTGATCTGAGTCGTGTGTAGTTCTGTAGGTGACACATGTATAAGGTTTGCGTAACGTTGACATGTGTCGCATGTTTTAACCTTTGTAAGACAATATTTTTCGATGTACGGCCAATAATACCCTAAGCGACGGATTTTAGAAGCCGTTGCTCATGGTGCTACGTGTCCTCCACATAATCCTTCGTGAACCTTGTCAACTATACGTTGTGCTTGGTCTTTGTCAACGCAAGTAGGAAGCACTCCATCAAAAGAGTGTCTACAAAGGATATTATCTCCTATTATGATGTACTATCTAGCTCACTTGCAGATTGCATCTTTTTACGCACGTGTTAGCTCATGCGGTGGTTTTCCATGAAAAAGGTAAGTTTTAATGTTATCATACCACTCTGGCATTCTATCCTCGAGCAGTGAAGATATTTGTGCCGCCTGAATGATAGGACTTGTACAATCTATTATTAAGGTGGGACAAGTGTCAAATAGGTGCGATGACATGTTTAAAGCTAATGTAGCCAATGCATTCGCTAGTGTGTTATCGTTTCGGGGCACATGTTGGGCATCGATCGTTGTGAACTGCTTCAGAAGATCTTTAGCCATATTGCAATAGGGCTGTAAATGTATAGCCTTGCAGGCTTAGACTCCTATGATTTGATTTATAACAATCATTGAATTGCCCCTAATTACCAAGTGTTGAATATCGAGCTCTCTGGCTGTTAATAATCCCCTAAGGAGCCCCTTGTACTTTTCCACATTGTTCATATAGGGAAACGTCAAGCGGTAAGTGTGAAGACGCACATCCTCAGGTGATAGCGAAATGACTATGGCGGAATTGTCACCTTTAACGGTTGAAGCTCCATAGAAATATAACGTTGCTTCGGGGCTTGTTAAAATAGGGCTTAAACTATGTACATGCTTGTCTAGAAATTTAGGCTCTATGGTTGCCTGACTATCAATAGGCGATGTTATCAATTGGTCAGCTATCGCTTGGCCTTTCATAGAAGATTGACCAATGTAATGCAGATCAAATTTTACCGTGATAGCTTTCCAATGAGCTATTTTACTACTTTTGTACAGGCTATGCGTAATGGCCCTAAGGATGTTATTTTTGTAGATTATGTTGACTTGGCTACAGAAGACATAGTGTCTGCACCTTTTGAGCATAAACACTAATGCTAAGCAATTACACTCTACTTCGTTATACCTCGTTTCATATGCACATAGAGCATGACTCAAGTAGTAGATGGGTACTTCTGACCCATCATCCCTCTTTTGACAGAGTAATGCAGCTAAGGCTACGTCTGATGTTGTGAGGTAAATGTAAAATAGTTGATCCCTTTGCAATGGGAAAACTGTTGGCAAGCGTTGAAGCTCTTGTTTCAAGCTGTCAAATGCACATTGAAAATCATCTATCCATTCAAAATTAACCCCCTTCTTAAGAAAATGTTGCATAGTGTGTAATTTATTGGTTAATCTCGAGATGAACTGCCTGATAAAATGTAACCTCCCTTGCAATCCGCGTAAGGAGGATCAGGTTTAAGAAAAATGCGCAATTCCCAGATCTATGCTTTGACCTAAAAACTGAGTATATTGTATACACGATTGGAAAAACTCCGCTCATCTTATGCAAAGCATACTTAAAATAACAAGCAAATTGTTCAGCAAGGAGTACAGAATGAAGTTCGGTCTACCTCGTAAACCAAAGATGGGATGCAAGGAAGGTCAAGCCTGAATGTCTATCGATCAACTGTGTCTAATTAATAGATGTTTCTAGCACTAGATGATCTCTTGATCTCTGATCTATTCCCTTTGCCTTCGGTAGTTTCTGCTCAAACTGCCAATGATCACCAATGGAGAGAACTGTATTTTTCGCCAAAGGATTGATCGCTCCTACTGTCAATGCTCAAAATGTCTTCTGTCTCTGCTAAAAGATGATGCCCCCCCAAAGATAAGCTGAATCTCCTCTTTCTTTTCTTCGTCAACTGAAGTATTTATAGGTTCGATAGTACGTGGAGAAGGCACGACCTTGGTGACACGTGTTTCAAACTTTCAGAATGTCGTTGACTTGGCAAACTTTGTGTTGAAACTAGTCATGTCGCATCATGTATCTGAAAAAATGGCAAAGTACGTTGTCAACCACTTTCGTTGAAGCCGCTTCATAATTATGGACACTACGCACAATACGCTCATCAGTGTATCATGCGTGTGAATGGCAGGCACGGATCGTGTACTATTTTAGCCAGCTTTACACTGTATTATGCTCGTTTATGCTGCGTCACGTGGCAGAGCGTAATAGAGCATGGGAGTAGTTGATTCCAGCTCTTTTACACTCATTTACACCGCAAAGCGTAATAGAGCGTAAACAATGGTCAACTTTACAATAAATTATGCTTGCCTATGTTACATAGCATAATAAGCGTAAAGCGACCAATCTACAAAAAAGGAGGAAGTCAGTTTGCTGCGCTTCTTTGGACTCTGACTTTGACTTCTTGGAAGCTCGTTACGCTGCTCTGCATAATCGGAGCATAAACTTGGGCCTTAATAAAAGACTTGGTGGAATATGTGACAAGTCTTTCTGATATCGGGTTATGTTAAATAGAGTTACGCTAAGCGACACTACGCTATGTTGCGTAATGTAGCGTAAAAACAGAAAACAAAGCAAGGTCCAAATTCACAGGAAACTTGGAGACTCAATGCTGTGCGCCTCTTTGCCTTGTTCTGTCTTCTGGATTTCTGTCACGAACTTTCGCCCGAATCGTGAATCTTCACCTGAGGCCGATTCGCAATTTCTACGGTGCTTCATAGTGTAACATGTTATGCGCGAAGTGGTCATACTTGTGTGCTTATGATTAAGTGCATTAATTAATTAGTGCTTATGAAAGTAAATTTTATTAAAATTAAAGTGCAAATAAGAGAGATTAAACTAATCCAATTGTTACGATGAATGTCAAAAATCTTGTCTTTATTGCCATTCACAGCAATGCATTCAGGTACATGATACTAGAATAAAGATCTACACAATCTCTTGAATTCACACTACAGGCACTCAAAGGAAAATATTCTAACTCTAGAGAAATAAAATTGCAAGAGGTTTGCTATGTTGTGGAATTAAAGTGTCATAAATGTAGTTGATGCATGCACTTATATAGGCTTCACTTACATTAGCATTAATGCATCTATATCAACGCATGTCACCATGCATCGATGGGGATACATCAATGGGATTACATTGACACATGTCTATTGATGTAGCCTATATGTATGACACTTCATTAGGGGTAAAACATAAATTGAAAATGCTATATCATGCTCAAGAAAATGGTCAAATAGAAGTAACAAATAGGAAAATAATGTAAATTCTTACTAGGACTATTAGTCAGTATAGGTGAGAATGGAGCATGAAACTCAACAATGCATTATGGACCTATCACTCTACTTGGAAACTCCCTATAGATTGCTCTCCTTATGAGTTAGTGTATGGTAAGCTATCAAAACATCCAATACAAGTAGAATTACACACACCCAACATAACTTTTGAACTTGACCTCAATATCATTCTATCACAAAAAGAACATCTCATGAATCTCAGGATCCTAGATGAAAAGAGATAGGTATCCCTTATGATAAACAAAGCACACAAGGCATACACTAAAAAATGCCAAGATGCTAAGATATCAAAAGTGGATTTTCAACTAGCAAATAAGGCCCTCTACTAGAACCCCATATATGTAGCTTAATGAAAAACACTCCAAACACTGTGATAAGGGTCTTACAATATCCACTCCACTTTTCGTTTAGGTGTGATGAAGATTTATCATCATGATTGTCTAGACAATTTAATATTGATCAACATGTACCAAGCAAAACTTTTTAAGGATTTCCTAGTAGCTAAGAACTTCACTGACAACTTAGCCCATGGCCAAGCCTGCACCATCTTTTGTATATCCACATTCCAACTTAGTTGTAGGGGAGATATCCATTTGGCCTAACATCTTGTAAGGGTATGATTTTTCAATTTTTTATTTTACAATTTCTTTTCATTTTTTCCAATTCTTCATGCATTTTCTATTTATTGTAATTCTTCATTTTTTTATACATTTCCTTTCTTGGAGTTATTTTATTTTTTAACTCTTTAATTTAACTTCAATTTTTTTGTTAGCTTTAATGAAATGAAATGAATATTGCTTACATTCAAAGACCCATAGGATTTATTGGACAAATATTACATTTTAATAAAAAATAAAGATAAACTCTCCAAATTGATCAAGCACCAATGAGAATATCAAAAACAAATCATATTGGTTTTTAACTATAACATTATAACACTATCTCAAATGGGTAGTCATAGTACAAAAAAGAAATACATGTAACTCATCTTCAAGGGATTCTGATTTGCACAATCTACAAATGTCTTCTTCATAGGAGAGTCGAATCCATCTTTTACTTTCAATTCTAAGATGACGATAACTTAAGCGAAGCTTACTAATAGCATTTTAATACTTGATGAGAATAGCAGCTAAGAGATAGTGAGATCTAAATCTAGTTTATTAGATCTAATGTGATGCAAATAAAATTTTCTCTTTCCTTCCACATTATCCCATATATATGTTAAAACCTTCTATTTTCTAGTTAGAAAATATGCTTAGGATTTTGCTACATATCCTCCAAAGAGACATTCTATTTTCTCAACCATTTCATCACATGAAAATAACAATCATTACATTAATAAGGATTGTTACTTATGTATAAGCCAGCTTTGTTATTTGGATAGTGCTTTGTGCTATCAAAATGATTGGGAAAGTAGTTGTATAAAGTAGTGAGACCGTGTCATCCATTCCTCTACTTTCTATAAATAAGAGATGTTCACCCTTAAAGAAATATTGTTCTTCTCACATTAAAATTCAAATTAACTCATGATCTTTATGCCTTGAGGAAAGGGGAATGAATCAAGGGAAAACAGAAAAGGGTATGACATCAAAGGAATTTGCTAATTCCTTTCACTTCCTCTATGGATCTTACTACTCCATGTGTTTGTATCATTACCGATGTTTTAATTTTGATGAAAGTATGTTTTTGAATAATTGTTATCTTTGTATGTTACTAGCAAGACATGTTACCCATCATGCTTGAAGGTACTCCTTTGGTAAGACGTATTACCTGTACCGACCGAAATCGTCGGTGCAAGGCTGGAACGTTACGAGCACCGAAAGATCTACAGACAAGCATAGTCGACCTTGCCTCCGCTTGAGGGCAAGCTGGAATGGACGAAGGTAGAGTTCCTTGAATGGTCCACACGCCGATCAAACAAGGACTTCCCCAACGTTTGCCGCTACAACACGTTGGGTTATACGTAAACAATGCACATTAAATGTAAACCGTAAACAACCACGATAATGTAAATGAGCCTGTAAACGTAAACTGAAAAACAAAGAAAACTGCAATAAATCTGGGCAAAATGTAAACTTTTTTGTATTGGGAATTGATTAGAAAGTGCACCGGTCCAAACGCAGTTGTGGCTTTGACACAAGGCAGACGAAAGGCCCCGGTGTGTGTAGGAATGACTCGGCTGGTTCGCAAGGCATGCGGAGCGTAGAGACTGTGTGTACAGCGTACAACGCTCTCCAGCGTAAGAGGGTTTTTGAGCTCTAGTCTGCAGTGTAAATGTCTCTTGTGTGCTTTGGGAGTTTTTGCGAACCGCTCCCTTCAACCCTCTAATTTCATGGAAAAATGGGCCTTTTATAGACAGGTTTTACCGGGGAATTCGGGTTGGGAGACACGTGGGCATATACGCTGGGCGTATATGCTACATCAGGCCGGATTTAATTTACAAGTGTTACATTTGCTGCCGTATATGTCGGGGCGTATACGCTGTGGGGTGGGCGTATACGCTGTGGATGCTGAGCTTAGAGGATGCCAGCGTAAGCGTATAGCATGCCACCGTAAGCCAAAAATGTACCCAGCATATACACATGAAAATGCTTCATTTTAAGGTCAAAAATTGATTTTTGGATGCCCAAGAGCTACTGGGAACCCTGGAGAAGGTCCTGGGGGGTCTGGACGCTCGATTCTGGCATGTTTTGATGAGTTTTTGAGGCTCAAAAGTTGCTGTACGCTAGGCCTTACGCTGAGGCATTGTAGCATACGCTAAAACACTGTAGCTTATGCTGAGGCACTGTAGCATATGCTAAAACACTGTAGCTTACGCTGAGGCACTGTAGCATACGCTGAAACACTGTAGCATACGTAGAGGCACTGTAGCATATGCTGTGACACTGTAGCATACGCTGAGGCACTCTAGCATATGCTGTGACACTGTAGCATACGCTGAGGCACTGTAGCTTACACTGTGACACTGTAGCATATGCTGAGGCACTGTAGCATATGCTGGGGCACTGTAGCATACGTTGGGGCACTGTAGCATACGCTGGGGCATATAGGAATGAAAGGCCATCATTTGGAGCCCAAAATTTGATTTTCAAGTGCCTGAGACCTACTGGGGACCTTGGGGAAGGTCCTGGGGGGTCCAGATGCTCAGTTCTGGCACGTTTTGACTCATTTCTGGGGCCTGAAAGTCTCTCTACGCTGGGCCTTACGCCGGGCGTATACGCTGGGCGTAGAGGAATGAATGACCATTATTTGGAGCCCGAAATTTGATTTTCAAGTGCCTAAGACCTACTAGGGACCTTGGGGAAGGTCCTAGGGGGTCCAAACGCTCAGTTATGGCACGTTTTGACTTATTTATGGGGCCCGAAAGTCTCTCTACGCTGGGCCTTACGCCGGGCGTATATGCTAGGCGTAGAGGAATGAATGACCATCATTTGGAGCCCGAAATTTGATTTGCAAGTGCTTCAGACCTACTAGGGACCTTGGGGAAGGTCTTGGGGGGTCCAGACACTCCACTTTAGCATGTTTTGATGAGTTTTTGAGCCCCAAAAGTTGCTGCACGCTGGGCCTTACGCTGGGCATGTGTAGGGCAGCGTACGGGATGCATACTTAGTGAAAACCAAGTATTTTGAGCTTAAGATTTATCAATTTTGTTGCCATATGTCATCGTAGTCTTCTGTGGGTCCCAGGGAACTTTTACTTGCTTGATTTGACTTCGTTTGATGCTATTTTTGAGGCTTTCAAGCTTGGTCATGTTGACGACCAACATGACTTAGCTTAATTTCTGTCTACAAGTGTTAGCCGAAATTTTTTGTGGTGTTTCATTGGCCCCTCTTTGTTGATGTTTGGAGGAATTGACCCGAGAGGCATCGACAAAGAAGTACAAAACACCACAAGCAAACTTGGTAGAAACATTGTCCTTTGGCACTTGGCCAGATGTCATCGCACTATGTTCAAAAGTACCTGGGATTGGGAAATGAAGCTTGTAGCTAGATAGGGAAATGAAAATTGTGGGGATTGGGACCTGATCAAGGGATTGTGCATGGTAAAGGGGATGTTCTAGTGTGTATACGGGTCATGTTGATCCTTGTCAATAGCCATTGTTTAGAAGACTCGGAATCAAGACATGAGATGTGCATCCTTTGGCAGAACAAGACTCTTGTTTAGTGTTTAAGAGGACTTGTTGGCCATGTGATGGTGGGTTACGTTCTCTGGAGGAATAGGCCCTTTTTTTGTGTTAAAGAAAACCTATTGGCGGAGAGCCGAAGCCACGTAATGAGATGTTACCTGAGCTTTTGAGACATGAGTGTTTGTTTCCAAGACAACTGCCTTCCCACCTGGGGCCTATGGGAAGTGCCAAGGATCTTGTGGTTCATTTTGCTCTTTGCTCTTTGCTCTTTTCTTTTTCTATCTTTTTGTTTTTTTTTGTTTTTTTTTATCTCTTTTTTGGAAAGAGCTTTCTTTCAATTTGTCACTCATGCTCATGTGCCATATTGTGTGTTGCAGTTACTTAAGAGTGTCACAGCGTGTAACAGTGTGCTCAAATTTTTGGGGTGTACTAGGTGTATCTGGGAACTGTAACCTGGTAGGAAAGGGAATAAGAGTGTTGGGGGAAATGGAGAATGCATTGGGAACTGGGAATGTACTTTTGACTAGATTGATTAATCTGGTTGCGTGCGTCAGAAACAATGTGGCACCTTGTCACCGTGATCAAGTGTATCAATGTACGAGCACCACTGGGTGTCATCCTGCAAACACAACTCGAAGAAGACAAGAAAACCACAAGTGAATGAGTTAGCGAACACTTCAAACATGAATGTGACTGATGCAAATGAAGGCACCATGTGAAACTTAAGGCAAACAAAATGAGCAGCAATAGTGTTGTGAGAGCCGGTGTGATGAATGATGCAGTAGGCATTGATGAAAAAATGTCATGAATTACAGCCACAGATGAATGTGCCAGAAATGATCTTGCTAGTTTATAGTCTTAACGGACTGTCATGGGTTAGTTTTACATCATAACCCATTGGACATTGCTAGTTTATTATCGTAGTGGATGGTACGATGCTAGTTTATAGTCATGGCAGACTCTGAAGAGGCAAGCTAGTTTATAGTCTTAGCAGACTCTGGTGAATGAGTGTGATAGTTTAGTGTGATGTCGGACAGAGCTCTGTGGTGTCGGTTTATCGTCATGACGCCAGGACATTCTATGGTATCAGTTTTAAGTCATGATGCCAGGATTGTCAGGGTGGATGCATGCATGTGCGTCCATACGATCCTGTAAATAAAAGCAACTAGAGAAAACAATGTTAAATAGCCACTACAGAAAACATGAATTGAAATGCACAAGTGAATAGAAAATAATGTGAAAAGGTGCTAGTTTAAGGCCTTTTTGGGCCACATGCAAGCGCGTAAGCTAGTACAATGCAAACTAAGGTGACGTATGCACAACGAACAAAGGTGAGGAGTGGGCGGCGATTAGACATGTCTTTGGCCCCAGGGGAGTCTTGATTATGTGGTTGTTTCTTAGTCAGACATGGTCTAAGAGATGTGCTAGTTTGCTATGGGAGGGTTTCAGTTTTTACCCCTCATTCGGGTGTTTTAGCTCTAGGTGTTATGTTTGTTCTTATGGGTGTTGCTTCAAGAGGCTCCTCTTTCAAGACCTGTGACATGTCTATGTTGTGATCAGCTTGAGAGGGAGTGTTGTCTCCATGTATAATGACTTGTCCACCTTCATATGGAAGGCGGATTTCTTGATGTATCAGTGAGGAGACGGCTCGTTGTTTTGCTAGCCATGGTCTACCAAGAATTATGTTGAAACTGGGCATCTCTTCTATGATAGTGAACTCCGCGCTGGTGGGGAATTGTTCACCTGCCACAAAGGCTAAGTTGATTGTGCCCTTAACTGTGACACATAACCCATTGAAATATTTTAAACACATGGTTTCTGTTGGCATGATCTCATCTGCCACGCCTAGTTTGTCGATGACAGAGTATAGAACTACATTTGTTGCCGCACCGTCATCAACGTGCACTCTACGAATGGTACATTGCCCAACACGCACACTAATCGATAATGGAGCTATTATGACATCCCCTCGTTCAGGGTTATGTTTAACTACATCATCACGAAAGGCTAAGGTTTTTGAACCCAATCCATGTGGTGTGTGTTGTGAAATCGTTGCATGGATGGATTCCATGTTAGCAGGGATGTCCTCTGTAACAGGAATGGATGCTAATATTTGTGCTAAGGCTTCACGATGAGCCGATGATGTCATGACCAGGTCGTACAAACTCATGGTTGTGTTCTTTTGTTTGAGGGTTTGTTTCACCTGGGCCAGTGTAGCTACAAAGTCTGTGTTATCTGCCGTTGTGTTGGTTGCCTCTGTATGGGTTGAGGGCTTGGGCCTGGTTTGTTTGGGATTAGGGACAGGGCCCCCAGTGTTTGGTTGTTGTATACTAGGTGTGTCCTTTGTTTCAGTTGTGGGTATTGTTTATTATTCGTTTGTCCTCTTCTGCTGCCATTTGGTAGGCTTATCCGTGTTGTTGGCAAGGTTGACTCTTGAGGGAGGAGAGGTTGAGACGTTTCGTACGGTTTGGCTCTGGGTAGGTGAGGGGCCATCGCGTGGTGGCACTTTTATAACAAATGGTAGTTTAGGAGGAGTTGTTGGTGTTTGACTAGCTTGTTGTGGCACCTTGATAATGAAAGGTTTCTTTGTTGTCGTTGGTGCATCGTGCCAGTTTAATGTCTTAGCGGGCAACTGTGGTGGTACTTTGACCACAAAGGGTGTCTTCGGAGCTAGGAATTGTATTCAATCTTGCCAGTACGACATCTTAGCGGATGTGTGTGGTGGTGGTACCTTGACCACAAAAGGGGTTGTCGGTGCTCTAGGTGGCACGTTGATGACAATGGGAGGCCCCTTGCTCATGGAGGTGGAGGGGATTGTTGCCTTGCTAGGAGGCACACGAATCACAAAAGGTTGATGCATAGGTTTAGGCTTACTATCTATGCCAATGGAGTTTATGACATAGGACGCATCGTCTATGCTCGGTTGATTCAGGGTGTTGATGTTTAGTTGGCCCCGTTCTATCATTGCTTGTAGATCATCCTTTAATGCACGATAGGTGTCGGTATTGTGACCAGACATTTGGTGGTAGTGACAGAATTGGTCTAACTTGAAATGTCGTGGAACAGGGGGCTCATTTGCTGCTGCTAAGGTAGGGTTCCTTAGTAACTCGCAGTACCTGTCATGTCGTCGGTGAGCATTCTCCGCTACGTGTTTGTATTGGATTTGCCCAGCTTTAAGGAGTTTCTCTAGTAGTTCAGAAGGTCGTGCAGGTAGAGGTGTGTACTTAGAGCGATCCTTGCGCTGAAAGTTGGGCCTTAGGGTGGCCCCTGTTGTTGCAGGTGGGTTGGTACTGGTGTTTGCTGTTTTTGTGCTTGTGGCCACAATTTCCGTTGTTGCCTTTTGTTTGGCAACGTGTTGGTTCTTGTAAGCCACATAGGCGGGGTCATTGCTGGCTTGTGCAGCTTGTTCAATGTTCTTGATCTGTGTGAATGCTTGGCTCAACGTTTGAGCTCTTAGGTAGTATAGTTTTGACTTAATGAAGTCATTCACAGCTCCCTTCAGAATTGTAAGCAAATACTTTTCAGGGATGGCCTCATGAAGTTCGTTAAGGGCTGCACTACATCGTTGGATGAACTTTTGCACAGGCTCAAATGGTGCTTGTTTCACCAATATCAGACTCTCTAGTGTGGCTTCAGGCTTGAGGTTGTACTTAAACCGCATAATGAACTGATGTAACAGATCCTCCAGAGAGGATATGGAGTTACGAGGCAAGGCTTGGTACCAGTCTAAGGCTACACCCATTAAGGACATAGCGAGCACTCACAAGATTGCGTGGGGCCAAGCTTGAAGCAATAGAGTTTCTGATCGAAATGTGACTAAGTGAGCATTCGGATCTCCCTTCCCGTTGTACTTGGTTAACTGGGGCAATGTGATTCCCTTGGGTAAAGCTAACGGTGGCACTGAAGAGATAATTGGATCATCGCGGTAGAAATCCAGTACTTTAACTTGTTCAATGTTGTCAGCTCTGAGTTGCTTTATCTCATCTGCTAATGTTTGCATCATCTGTTTTGCTTCTACCCACTCTTGAGCGGTAGGCGGATTAGTTGGTTGGGGAGGTTGTTGGGTTGTAATTTGTTGTTGTGGAGCGATGTTCAGAGTTGTGGTTGTGGGGTGTGGCACATTGAAGTGAGTGGGTTGTTGAACAAGGGGTATGGTTCCTTGCCTAGCCACAAACTGTGAAGTGACACCCTGGATGTGCGGGGCCGATGTAGTGAAGGTGGCCCCATGCGTTTGCACATGTGGTATGTACTGAGTGGAGATGGGGGTGGGTAATCTCTGTTGGGGTACTGGTGCTTGTGTGCTTGTTGATGCTTGGTGAGTGGTTGTCTATCCCATGCAATGATGGAGTGATGGGTTCATGTAGGCATGGGGACTGAGGGTGTGGTATGAATCCTCAGGTTCAGATTGTGCCTCGAAGTCATCTACATCATGTTGGTTTTGGGACTCCTCAGTGGGTCACCGTGTGTTTTGCCCCCTCGCCAGAAGGAGCTGGGAGATGAGTTGGTGATGAGGCTCAGAAAGGGGGATGATGTCATATACGGATGGGACAAATTCATGACCTCCCCTATATATGTGCTCGAAGTTTCGTTTTGCCTCCTGTTCTATGTGGTCAATGGGAGGGTTGGCCTGAATCTTCACACATATGTAGTTATATTGTTCTTGTGTGTGAATTATGAGGGCACGTGTGTTGGATTTTTGGGATGATTCCATGGTAATGTGTGCTTGGATAAGGTAATCGATGTTGGTGGTCGTTAGGACTTGGACTGGTTTGAAGTAGGTGCGAATCGCAGCGAATTCGGCTTTGAAACGGGCCTGTTTTGGGTGTTTTTGTTGAAAAAACACTGTAGCGGTACTGTAGCAGTACTGTAGCATACGCTGAAATACTGTAGCAGCGTATACGCCCAGACACTGTAGCAGCGTAAAAACACTGTAGCAGCGTAAAAAACATTGTAGCAGCGTAAAAATACTGTAGTAGCGTAAAAACACTGTAGTAGCGTAGACGCTGGGAATTTGTTGGCAGCGTAGACGCTGGGGTTTTAGTTTGGTAGTGTAGACGCTGTAGTCTGTTAGCAGCGTAGACGTTGGGGTTTTAGTTTGGCAGCATAGACGTTGTAGTCTGTTAGTAGCGTAGACGCTGGGGTTTCAGTTTGGTAGCGTAGACGCTGTAAGATTTGCAAGCAAGGTTTTAGGTGGGCCCTCCTTCTAGCGCCAAAAACTGTACCGACCGAAATCGTCAGTGCAAGGCTGGAACGTTACGAGCACCAAAAGATCTACAGACAAGCACAGTCAACCCTACCTTTGCTTGAGGGCAAGCTCAAATAAACGAAGGCAAAGTTCCTTGAATGGTCCGCACGCGGATCAAACAAGGACTTCCCCAACATTTGCCGTTACAACACGTTCGGTTATACGTAAACAATGCACATTAAATGTAAACCGTAAACAAACACGATAATGTAAATGAGCCTGTAAATGTAAACTGAAAAACAAAGAAAACTGCAATAAATCTGGGCAAAATGTAAACTGTTTTGTATTGAGAATTGATTACAAAGTGCACCGGTCCAAACGCAGTTGTGGCTTTGACACAAGGAGGATGAAAGGCCCCGGCGTGTGTAGGAATGACTCAGCTGGTTCGCAAGGCATGCAGAGCATAGAGACTGTGTGTATGGTGTACAGGGCTCTCCAGCGTAAGAGGGTTTTTAAGCTCTGGTCCGCAGTGTAAATGTCTCTTCTGTGCTTTGGGAGTTTTTGCCAACCGCTCCCTTCGACCCTCTGATTTCATGGAAAAATGGGCCTTTTATAGACAGGTTTTATCGGGGATTTCGGGTTGGGAGACACGTGGGCGTATACACTGGGTGTATATGCTACATCAGGCCAGATTTAATTTACAAGTGTTACATTTTCTGGTGTATACACCGGGGTGTATACGCTGTGGGGTGGGCGTATACGCTCTGGATGCTGAGCATAGAGGATGCCAACGTAAGTGTATAGCATGCCAGCGTAAGCCAAAAATGTACCCAGCGTATACACATGAAAATGCTTCATTTTAAGGTCAAAAATTGATTTTTGGATGCCCAAGAGCTACTGGGAACCCTGGGGAAGGTCCTGGGGGGTCTGGACGATCGATTCTGGCATGTTTTGATGAGTTTTTGAGGCTCAAAAGTTGCTGTACGATGGGCCTTACGCTGAGGCACTGTAGCATACATTGTAACACTGTAGCATACGCTGAGACACTGTAGCATATGCTATGACACTGTAGCATACGCTGAGGCACTGTAGCTTACGCTGTGACACTGTAGCATAGGCTGAGGCACTGTAGCTTACCCTGTGACACTGTAGCATACGCTGGGGGCACTGTAGCATACGCTGGGGCCTATAGGAATGAAAGGCCATCATTTGGAGCTAAAAATTTGATTTTCAAGTGCCTGAGACCTATTGGGGACCTTGGGGAAGTTCCAGGGGGGTCCAGATGCTCAATTCTGGCACGTTTTAACTCATTTCTAGGGCCCGAAATTCTCTCTACGCTGGGCCTTACGCCGGGCGTATACGTTGGGCGTAGAGAAATGAATGACCATCATTTGGAGCCCAAAATTTGATTTTCAAGTGCCTAAGACCTACTGGGGACCTTGGGAAAGGTCCTGGGGGGTCCAGACACTCAGTTCTGGCATGTTTTAACTCATTTCTGGGGCCCGAAAGTCTCTGTACGCTGGGCCTTACGCCAGGAGTATACGCTGGGCGTAGAGGAATGAATGATGATCATTTAGGGCCTGAAATTTGATTTTCAAGTGCCTGAGACCTGCTGGGGACCTTGGGAAAGGTCCTGGGGGGTCCAGACGCTCAGTTCTGGCATGTTTTGACTCATTTCTGGGGCCCGAAAGTCTCTCTACGCTGGGCCTTACGCCGGGCGTATACGCTGGGCGTAGAGGAATGAATGACCATCATTTGGAGCCCAAAATTTGATTTGCAAGTTCCTGAGACGTGCTGGGGACCTTGGGGAAGGTCCTGGGGGGTCCATACACTCCAATTTAGCATGTTTTGATGTGTTTTTGAGCCTCGAAAGTTGCTGCACGCTGGGCCTTACGCTGGGCATGTGTAGGCCAACATACGGGATGCATACTTAGTGAAAACCAAGTATTTTGAGCTCAATATTTGCCAAGTTTGATGCCAAATGTCATCGTAGTCTTCTATGGGTTCCAGGGAACTTTTACTTGCTTTCTCTGACTTCGTTTGATGCTATTTTTGAGGCTTTCAAACTTGGTCATGCTGAGGACCAACATGACTTAGCTTAATTTCTGTCTACAAGTGTTAGCCGAAATTTTTTGTGGTGTTTCATTACCCATGCTTGAAGATAGGTTACTTTCATGAATCCCAAAAATCCCTTAGACTAGTCTCATTATGTGACTGGAAAGACATGTTACCCATACTTGAAGGCACCCCTCTAACCAATGGCCAAGTTTCCTCAAAATACTTAACATTCTAAGTAATTAATTAATAAAAAATGCTTTCTTATTTTCTTTTCTTAAGTAGTAATGTTTTCATATGGTTTTGATGGTCCTATGGTTGTAAATTCAAGATGAAGTAATGCAATGTCATTGGAAACGGTGTGAAATTGGTCTACAACTTGGATGGATAGAGATGAGGATTATTTAATTCACATTCATCACAATGATTAAGCATCTCATGTCCCTATATCTACAATTTCTTCTTCTTTCAAAATTTACCTCATTTTTTCATGTAGTTTCTTACTTGATAATTTTGTTTAGCATAGTGTAGGATTCTAAAGACAATTGTTATATGGGTGTGGCATATAGGCTAAATTAATATTTAACTTTCAACATGGCTATTGGCACCTTGTGGAGTGATTATACAAGGGCATTAAGGGGATGGACCTACTATGGGAAGGATCCACTTGTATAACTTTTGGACATCTAGGCTATACACCATCTTTGCATAGCTAAAATAGTAAGCTACAATTCCAAATTTGAATACACTCCTCATTTTCATTTCATCTTCTCATGAACATCAAGTGTTAAAACTCCATTCCTATCATGAATGCTTATAAACACATATAACCCTCTATATAAACCTCAAAAATGTTACCCTCATTTCTAGACCCTATTTCTAGCTCTCATTTAACTCCTTGATTATCTCAAAATTGGTAAAAATGAGCTAGAAATTCAAAAAAAGAAAAAAAAATTGAGCTTACACTATGTCGATGTATTTCCATCAATGCAATCAAATACATTGATGCATCCCTATTAACACAGTGTAAAAATAGTATATATATGTGTAACACCTAGCCAATTTTTGTTATTTTAATCCAAACAAAGGATTTTTTTCCATTTTTAGAACCCAAAGCACATCAAACATGATATCTACCAACATGTGCACCTAATTTCAACCATTGTTAATCTTGTAAGCTTCTAGATTTAAGCTTCACATCATGAGGGTACTAGGACTTAGGATCTTGAAACCTTGTTAACACTCTATAGTTATGGTAAAGGTAGTTAAAAATAAAAAATTCATTAAAATTAACAATGCTTAGCTATCCTAGATCTTCAAAATCATAAGGTTGTGATAACTTAGGAAAATTAATGCCACATTTTTTGAAAATTTAACTAACTAAGAAATGATCAAGGGGTATCAATGCTTGTATCCATGCTAAGGATTAATCAAAGGTCATCTATGTGATTATAAATGACATTGAAATAATGCCCCCAAGTGAGTGGAGCTTCACAACCTAGGAAAAAGTGGTAAAGAGAAGGGCAAGGATGATGGTAATAGCTGCAAAAACCAAGAGTAGAACAAGTAGTTGATGCCATATGATGAGTTATGAATCTATTAGCTCTAATATTGGATCCCCAATATCAAAGGTCCGATATTGGGGCTTTGGTAATAGCTACACCAACCAAGAGTAGAACAAGTAGTTGATGCCATATGATGAGTCATGAATTTGTCAGCCTCAATATTAAAGCTTTGATATTGGGGCTCTGATATTGGGGCCCATGAAGTGATGTCAAATATCCAATATCATCTTCTCTATACTAGCCTATAAATATAGCACTTGGGTGCATGGTTGAACAATACAACAAAAATAGAGAAGATCATTTTAGTTTTCAGTTTTTGGTAGTCTTTCTTAGAGTTCTGTTATTCCCAGTGCATGCCCACAATGTGATGTTTGTAATTGTACAACACCTTTGTTTGAGCATGATGTACTTGGACACATTACATGACTAGAAATAAAGATCAAGATTACTCCCATCATTACAACATCCACGTAGATTATTATTGGTTTTAACTATTAATTATTTACTATTTCCTTAACATTTTTGTTTATTTCTATTTACTATTCTTGTCATTAAGAGTAATGCATATGCCTTAATCATGAGTGTTTTAGTGTAAGTACTTGGTAATCTAGTAGTGTATCATTTGGCACACCCAGTGACATACACTTGGAAGTCCCAGAAGTAGTCTCACAAAGTCCAAGACATGTATGGATGATTAAGAGTGAATACTCATTGCATGTAGGCTAGTTTAGATTTGACTCTCCATTGTTCCATAGCTTAATTTAATCTCTTTCTCATCATTAGGAGTAGCATATAATTAGAGAACATCATATGCCTTACTTTGGACTAAACCATACATGACAAAGCTACCACTAGTCCATGTGGAAAGACAACAAATTGCAATCAGAGCATAACGATCTAGATATCACAACTAGTCCTATCCATGGAATTTGACTAGATGGTTTAGTGTAGGAGTACCTTGTCACTCATCATTGGCATCATTACCAAGGATGGTGCTAGTTATCTAGATTAATTATATTATACAAAATTTCTATAAATGTATTAGCAATATATCTTTCAAAAAATAATAACTCATACATACCATAAACCAACAACAATGCCTCTCTTACATATAAGTGATAATGCACTGTACAACAAATGCATTCATTGAAGAAACAACAATATATACAATGAAGAAAATTGGAGTGACCAACTTTATGTAGGGGTTTCTTATGATCATGACCACCCTGACAACACTCAAATACTACATTCACCTAAGATAGACAATATTGGAGGAGATGATGTAAGTCCTAAACTAGGGAAGGCCTCAAGGCCTAAGACCTCCTCAAAACCTATAAAAGATAAACCAAAGGACCATGAAGAACACCATAGCAACCATGGAAAACCTTTAAATTCCTCATCTTGCTCTTCCCATTCAACATGTAGTTCTGCCAAAGATGAATGTAGGTATGAAGATAAGGATCCACTAAAGGATTATGCTAAAAACCAAAATTGAACCCACACGAAAGTCAAAGACATCACCATGAACATAGATAGCATCATCGTGATCAAACAAATAGAGATAGAAATTTTTCTCACAACCTATTTGATGATGATGAACCCTTGATGGCCACTAAGAGCCTAATGCATATCACATAGGCTGTTAAGATATCTCACAAGCATCACAAAAAGAGTCATCTACCTAGGCTTCATATGGATAATATTTCTAAATTTGTAGGAGGCTATGATTTAGATCCACAACATCTTTTACTAGGCTTCCATGATGCCTGTGCTTTATACAACATTGAAAGTGGGTGGAAAAAGCTTAAACTCTTTCCTAGGATACTAATTAATAAAGCCAAAGTGTGGTATACATCATTGAGACTGAATTCAATCTGATGATGGTCCATAATGTTGGAACTTTTCAATGAGAAATACCAAACCTATGGGAGGGTGTCCAACTTGAGTAGAAAAATCCAAGAGTGGAAGCAAGAACAACATAAACCCTTGGACATGACCTTAGATAGCTATTATGTCTTATTGAATAGATTCCTAGGCCATGGTTTCTTCAAGTAGAGGCAACTTTTCCACTTCATAGATAGACTTCATAATGAAATAAGGAAGACCATTGGGATGTATGTCTTAGGGAAATTATACGAGCTCTAAGCTCATTAGATCCGAGAGCTAATCGAGCATGTGGCAAAATAAGGAGAGATATGCAAATGGGACAATGTCAAGAAATATTAATGGAATCCAACTCTTTAATATAACGAGGTCCATATCTATGGTATGGCAAAAGAGGTAGCTCTTGACAAGGTGATTTTGTAAAAAACCTTGCCAAATAGAAGTCTATTGATGAACTTGAAGCAAAGTTTAATAGGATGTCCAAATGGATATATGAAAATTTTACAACTATCATTGAGATGGTCAAGGAGAGGATCATGCAAAATAATCTAGGTGATCACAATAAACAAAGGATATAGAACCAAGAAATAGCTAGGAACACTTTTCAGCAAATGGGAAAAATGATTAAAGAAAGTGAGACTATAGACTCAACCGCAGACAAAGATAATGGATGCAAAATTTGCATATATGTCCATCCAAAGGACCATTGCATAATTTTGTTACATCTACAAGAGTATTACGTAGGTGCCTTAAATCCAAAGTTTGTACAAAAGCACATGCTTGGGAGATTTTCTCTCCCATAAGGTAATTATAGATAGTCCCAAAATTGATCATACCATCCTAAGGGAACTTATTACCAACCTTAACATAGTCATTAACCATAGTGACAACAACCATAGTCATGGGGGAGGCCACCACCAAATCAGACCTATCAACTGAAATCACATAGATATTATGTTCAACACCCTATTTCTCCAACTAGTTCTACATCCTCTACTTCAAATTGCAAATACCACTCTCCTGAGTACCATCAATCCATGACATCCTCTGAAGGATCACCACCTTGATTCTATTATCATCCATCCTACCCTTGATATTCTCATACTCCACCTCATTATATGCCATTTCCACCAACACAAGAAGGTTTGACATCACAATATCAACAAATGAATGCACTTATGCTGCAAATGTGCGTAAATGTGCTGACACTAGTGGGTCTCAACCACAATATAGGAAACGTCCCTTTTGGATGAAAGGCCATAAGATAAAGAAAACCACACATGAACCCACGACATCACCCAAACTAGCACAATGCCAATCTAGTGCACCACCTTCCTTTTCACAATCGACATCCTCTGATTAGACACAAGGGCCACTATCCATCATTACTCCAATTCCATATGCAAACATTGAATCTAATAGTGTAGGGAGACAAAGAAATCTGTGCATACCATCTCATGATCAAGGGTGAAATCATGGGCTAGACCTCNGAAGCAAGAACAACATAAACCCTTGGACATGACCTTAGATAGCTATTATGTCTTATTGAATAGATTCCTAGGCCATGGTTTCTTCAAGTAGAGGCAACTTTTCCACTTCATAGATAGACTTCATAATGAAATAAGGAAGACCATTGGGATGTATGTCTTAGGGAAATTATACGAGCTCTAAGCTCATTAGATCCGAGAGCTAATCGAGCATGTGGCAAAATAAGGAGAGATATGCAAATGGGACAATGTCAAGAAATATTAATGGAATCCAACTCTTTAATATAACGAGGTCCATATCTATGGTATGGCAAAAGAGGTAGCTCTTGACAAGGTGATTTTGTAAAAAACCTTGCCAAATAGAAGTCTATTGATGAACTTGAAGCAAAGTTTAATAGGATGTCCAAATGGATATATGAAAATTTTACAACTATCATTGAGATGGTCAAGGAGAGGATCATGCAAAATAATCTAGGTGATCACAATAAACAAAGGATATAGAACCAAGAAATAGCTAGGAACACTTTTCAGCAAATGGGAAAAATGATTAAAGAAAGTGAGACTATAGACTCAACCGCAGACAAAGATAATGGATGCAAAATTTGCATATATGTCCATCCAAAGGACCATTGCATAATTTTGTTACATCTACAAGAGTATTACGTAGGTGCCTTAAATCCAAAGTTTGTACAAAAGCACATGCTTGGGAGATTTTCTCTCCCATAAGGTAATTATAGATAGTCCCAAAATTGATCATACCATCCTAAGGGAACTTATTACCAACCTTAACATAGTCATTAACCATAGTGACAACAACCATAGTCATGGGGGAGGCCACCACCAAATCAGACCTATCAACTGAAATCACATAGATATTATGTTCAACACCCTATTTCTCCAACTAGTTCTACATCCTCTACTTCAAATTGCAAATACCACTCTCCTGAGTACCATCAATCCATGACATCCTCTGAAGGATCACCACCTTGATTCTATTATCATCCATCCTACCCTTGATATTCTCATACTCCACCTCATTATATGCCATTTCCACCAACACAAGAAGGTTTGACATCACAATATCAACAAATGAATGCACTTATGCTGCAAATGTGCGTAAATGTGCTGACACTAGTGGGTCTCAACCACAATATAGGAAACGTCCCTTTTGGATGAAAGGCCATAAGATAAAGAAAACCACACATGAACCCACGACATCACCCAAACTAGCACAATGCCAATCTAGTGCACCACCTTCCTTTTCACAATCGACATCCTCTGATTAGACACAAGGGCCACTATCCATCATTACTCCAATTCCATATGCAAACATTGAATCTAATAGTGTAGGGAGACAAAGAAATCTGTGCATACCATCTCATGATCAAGGGTGAAATCATGGGCTAGACCTCATAATGTTAACACATCTCATACCTTAACCCATCATACATTTAACAATCAAGTATTTGACCAATAAGTTTTCTACCCACCCACCACACCATCAACAAAAACCCAGTGGCTAGGGAATGAATGGTTACCAATGTTTCATACATGCATGAATCCTATTTATCCACTTATTAATCGTTATCATGACCAAATGTTTAGTTTTGGGGGTTATCCCCCATTCTAGTCTTCAAGATTCTTAAGTGTTTTTCATCTTTTTTTTTTACAATTTATTGTTATTTTCCTATTTCTTAAAACAAATTTTCCTATTTCTTCCAATTTTTTCTAGTTGTTGTTTTCATTTTCTTTGTTGTGTAATCTCTCTTGTGAATAAAATGATCATGTTGCTCATTGAGATGAGTTTTTCTCTATGTTGTCAAGTCATAAGGGACTAATTATTTGGACATTGAGACTACGAGAAACATCCACCCATTCCATTAATAAGAGGTTCTTGCTCTGGTCATAATGGCATCATTTTTTACCATGAGACTAAAAATGACTTCATAATCATTATGTCTAGGTAGAAGAGTGTAGAATTAAGGTAGAATGTGTCGAGTGTAACATCAAGGGGATTTGTGGATTCTCATTGGCCACTTTTGTATGTTCTATGATGTTACTGAGGTTGTAACCATATCCTTGTAGATCTAATGACAAATGAGAGTAAGAGTAACCTGAAGTGGCATTGAATAAACTTCTACAGGTCCCACTAGAAAGACATGTACCTATGCTTGAAGGTTGGTAGCTTCTCAAAACTTAAAAAAAAATTGTAGCATAATAAAGCTTCTCCCTTGGACAAAACACCAAGTGATGTTATTCCTCACAACTATGATAGTCTTATGGTTGTCTGCCAACATGATGAAATAATGCGATGTCACTACAATGTGGTGTGAACTTCTTTTGAATCTTGGAAAGAAGGACTCATGATTATTTAACCACTAATAACAAACAAGGTTTCATTGTGGCCATGGTAAGACACCTCATGTCCCAATTTTTACAATCCTTTCTATAGTCCATCTCATCTTGTTGTTCAGGTGATCATAACTTCTGGTTTTGTGTAACATAGAGTTATTATCTCAAATTGGTGGTTTTAACATGTGTATTTTGTTATAAAGGTATGCATTGCATTCAACCCCTTTAGTGCCTATAGAAATTTTTAGGTATGGTTATAAAAGGGCATCATGGGCTAGAGCCTGCTTTCAGGAGGACCCACTTCTGTAACTTTTGTGAATTGTACTTGTTTGATACAACCACATTATTCTTCACCTTCCAAGTTCTCAATTGTTGCATTTTATTGTTTTCCTTTTTATATAAATTGATATGTGCACAACCTCGATTTCAATGTCCTTTTTCTTGCTCATTCTAGTTCTTTTCACATCGATGACTCCATCTTCAACCACTTTTCATGCCCCCTCCAATTTCCTACTTACCCAAAATGATGGACCTAACCTCAAATCTTCCAACTAATCACAAAGCTTCATTTTTCATGCTTCATACCCCCATAATATGCTTATTCATGGACCTCGATATCAGATACTTGATATCAGGTGGGATGCAATGTCGAATACCTAATATCAGGTCACACAAAACCTATATATATGACCCCTGCAATGCCCAAACTTCATTCTCATCAATTGTAGCTAGTGGAGTTCAAATTTTCTCTAGCAACCCATAGCTCTACGTAACTACTTACAACTTGTGAAATTTGGCTCTCTAATGCTTCAATTTCTATGTCATTTAAACCTATTTGAACTCAAAGTATTCAAGTTAGTCATGGGTGGGAGGTGCTATTGTGAAAATCTTGTTTCAATTTTTGATAATTTGGTATCACCTAGAAGGTATTATATGGGTAAGAGTGTTAAAAAATTTCAACGTTATCATGAATAATAAATCGTATTAATGCCAAAAACCTTAATTTTTTCACATAAGGGACCACAACCATTATAACAAGCCACACATAAGAAAAAGAAATCAACTGTGTAAGGTCATATGAGGAAATAGACACTTTTTGGGGGATTTTCTTGAAAATTTATCTAACTTTGCAATCATATGAACTAAGAACTTAATGAACTAAGGTAACGAGTAAGGTATAAACTAATTAATGATAAAGAATACAACCTTAGTAACATTTGATATTTTCTTGATTACAGATGGCCCCAAAAAGAGGTGCACAAGAAGGACCTTCACAAAGAGCAGCTAAGTGTCCATGAGGTGGTTGAGGCCAGCAGGGTGAGCTGGTAGGACATTAAGAGTAGGAAGCCCAATCTTTTCGCATCCATCAAGAGGCTCTTGTCATAGGATAGTTGATCTAAGGAGAGGCTATAGAATCATCGGCTCCCATGCAAGGACATCTCATGTTGCCTCCTAAATGTCTTGAGGTCATACAAGAAAAGTCCACACTGACCATAGTCATTGTGGAGATGAACATTAAACCCTTGCTGGAGTTTGCTCTAGAAGTAGTTCGAATATAACTCCAGGCATAAGGTCTATGGTCCATTGTTTTAGATAATGGAAAATGGTACCTTGGTGAGACTCACCAATTCTAACAAAACAAAGATGAAAGCACCACTGTAAACATCTATGAAGTTAATGTCTCTTTCTCAATTAAGGCAATTACAGTAGTTTTGAATCTACCAAATGAAGGGGCTAAGGTAGTTCATCTATCCAGTAGATCTGACCTTGATATTGGAAAACTATGGCTAAAATGAGCATACAACAAAGAAGAAAAAATATATAATGAATTGACTCTAGAGTAGAGGACATATTTGAAGATTGGTACATACCATCTATTTCCCACCAAAGGGCTCAATTGAATCTCAACATATGAAGCCAAGGGAAGTGCTATCTAAATGGGAAAATATGTGGCCAATATTTCCCAATTCTACTTCAATAAATTTTAGAGGTGGTTCAAAGGGAAAAAGGTAGGAAAACCAACACTCCCATTCCATTGCTATTTAGAAAGTTATGAAAATGTGCTAGAATCCTATGATATTTGAATGATATCCCTAGGAAGGTTTAGAATGCCCCTTTCACCAAAGTCCTCAAACCTGCAGCACCAGGAAAAGATCTTGGTAAAGAGTAAGAACTAGAGAAGGAAATAGAGCTAGAAGAAAAAGTACAACGTGAGCCTAAACAGTGCCCAGAAAAAAAATCTTTGTTAATGTCACCATAAGATTATAGACTTTCAATGAGCCATCTGTAGAAAATTGCTAAAGATGTTAGTTGGGAAAGTAGAGATGAATCCAATCTCTTCAGAGTAATTGATGATGTTGTACAGTCCACTATCTTAGTCGATCCAATAAGGGGAGAGATCTTATTACAATTAGGAGAACAATTCCAATGGTCCAAGAAAATCTCTCAAAATGATACATCCTTTTAAGTGATGCTTGAAACTGGAGAAGGTGCCACAGTTGTGGTAATGTAGCATTAGGATGCAATAGGAATAGAAAAAGTGATTATAGATCATATCAAAGATCATTTAATGTGCCTCTTGTGCCCCTAGTAGATCTTATTGGGACTAAATATGCGTAGATGCTAGCTAAGACTTCGATGACTTTTATGATGCATGAAGATGTATTAGACTGATTGCTGCAAATAGGTCAAGTAAGACTACTTTGTTTGACATCCCCAATGGTGTCACTGTAGAATAGCTAGACCTCATTGTCACTAAAGGAAAGTCAGTCATGGATGAAGTTAGGGTAGAACATGTAGAAGTAGAAGTGTAAAGATTATAATAAGAGCTAGCCACCCTGAGAGCTGAATAATAGGATCTTGCTCATTTTGGTGCACTTGACTAGTTGGAACAATTTAGGACTAAGCTACTGTCAAAGCTAACTTAGAAGAGCATAGCTATAGAATAAGAAAATGAGAAAGTAGTATCGAATGCCTTAGCTACTGATGCATAATCCTACATGTATAAAAAGGCATTCAACATCACACAAGAGGAAAATAAGAAGCACACCACTGAGAATTCAAGGTCGAAAATAGTTGAAAAGAAAAAGAATATTCTAGAGAAAATATCCATCAATTGCGAGAAAAATTAGTGAGGGTCAACTAGGACATCAATAAATTTTCTAGAGAAAACAAAACCCTCTTAATGAAAGAGGTTTTCACTATTTGACAAAAATCAGTAATAGAAATTAGCATGCAGCAGAATGAGGCTAAGAAGAATGAATAATTAAAGGAACACTTCCATGACCAAGTAGGCATGTATAAGAAAATAAATGAAAAAGAGATCTAAATGGCTGAAGCCCAGATTAGATCCTTGTTAGCACAAAATCCTAAGTGGTAGCCAAATCTAAATAGTTATGCCTTGGTACACTTGCAGAAGTAAAGAATAAAGACCTATAGATCAAAGATTTGAAAGAATATATGGAATTTGCTAACCTTTTCTATTCCAACCTTGCCATGTTAACAGTAGGTCAACCTCAAAATGAGCCAGAAAAGTAGGTAGTGACCACCGATGCATTGTATGAAAAAGAGTTTGTAGATCAAAAAGATGCTTTGTAGAAGCTGCATGTGGAAAACTTGGAATTGGATGTGATCAAAGCTTGCTACCATGGATAGAAGGGTGTGACCTTAAACCTAACTAGGAGATTAAAAAATTATTAAGAATTAAGAGAGAAATCTAGGACCTTTGTGGAAGAATAATGACAATTTATGGCTTAGTATGTGAAGGCTAATAAGATGTTCCTGCAACTGCCATGCCCTTGGGATGTACTAGTGCCAACACAAATTGGTTTAGAAAATTGGATAGTACACACCTCGAGGATAAAAGAGGAAAAGTTGTAGGCATTTCTTGATCATTATAAATTTGAGAAGCCTAGTGACAAAGGAAAGCATCCAATGGAGGAGCCATCAACTCTAGGCACCACATGAGCTTCCTAGTTTTTGTCTTATAATATTATGTTCCATTTTTGTACTACACCACTGTGGCATGTAAGAGTTAATTGTTTTGTTTGTTGTTTAAGGTGGTCAATAATTTCATTTGTTTTCAATATTTTATACAGAGTTTGTTCCTCATTTTGTTTAACTCGAGGACAAGTTTTCATTCAGTTGTGGGCCTATGATGAGTCATGAATCTATTAACCTTGATATAGGATGCCCCATATCAGAGCCCAAGAAGCAATGTCAGATATCCAATATCATCTTCTCTACACTAGCCTATAAATATGACACTTGGGTGCATGGTTGAACAATACAACAATAATAGAAAAGATCATTTTAGTTCTCAACTTTCGATAGTCTTTCTTAGAGTTATGTTATACCCAGTGCATGCCCCCAATGTGATGTTTGTAATCATATGGCACGTTTTTTTGAGTGTGACATACTAGGACATGTTTCATGATTGGAAATAAAGATCAAGGTCACTCCCATCATTGTAGCATCCATTTAGATTATTATTACTTTTAACTATTAATTATTTATTATTTTCTTTAGTTAACATTTCCATTTATTGCTATTTACTATTCTTGTCATTAAGCACAACGTGTATGCCTTAATCATGAGTGTTTAGGTGTAAGCACATGGTAATCTAGCAATGTATCATTTGGCACACCTAGTGACATATGCTTGAAAACCCCAGAAGTAGTCTCACAAAGTCTGAGGCATGTACATATGATTAAGAGTAGATACTCATCACATGTAAGCTAGTTTAGATTTGACTCTCCATTGTTCTGTAGCTTAATCAATTCATCTTTTTGTCATCATTAGGAGCAGAAGAGAATTAGACAACATCATATGCCTACTTTGGACTAAACCATATGTGACAAAGCTACCACTAGTTCAAGTGGGAAGATAGTGAACTGCAATCAAAGCATAATGATCTAGATATCACAACTAGTCCCATGGTAATTTGTAGTTTGAACAGGTGATGAAAACTCTTTTTGACATCCCTAGTGATGTCACTGCAGTTCAGTCAAACCTCATCAACACAAAAGGGGAGCTGGTCATGGCAAAGACCAAGGTGGAGCATGAAAAAATAGAAGTGCATTAACTGCAACAAGGGCTTGTTTCCCTAAGAGTTGAAAGATGAGACCTTGCCCAATTTGTCGCACCTGACTAGTTGGAACAATTCCAAATGGAGTAGATGAAAAATTTGATTAAACAAAACAAAGATACTAAGAGAAGGAGTAGGTGGTATGGAATGCCTCAACTACTGAAGCGTAAGCATATGCCCATTCACCGACATTGATCACTACATAAGATGAGAATAAAAAACTTGCTATAGATAATGCAAGGTTAACCACTATAGAAAAATAAAAAAATATATTGGAAGAAAGTTTCCATCAGTTGAGAGAATAACTAGTGAGGATCAACCAAGACATCAATACAATGGACAAAGAAAATTGAACCCTCTTAATCGAGGAGGTACACATGATACATCAAAAATTCATAATTGAGATAAGTGCATGGCAAAATGAGGCCAAGAAACATGAAAATTTGAAGGATAACTTCTAGGAAAAAATTGGCATATAGAAATAGATCAATGAAAAAGAAATCCATATGGAAAAGGCATTTATCAGTTTCATGTTAGTGCAAAATCTTAACTAGTAGCCAATCTTGGATAGCTATGCCTTGGTCCATCAAGAGGAAGTAAATAAAAAGAACCTACAGATTGAAGATGTAAAAAAATACATGGCATTGACTAACCTTTGATATGTCAACCTTGCCATTTTAATAGCAAGTCGGCCTAGAAATGAGCCAGGCTAGCAAGTAGTAGCTAGCTATGCACTAGATGTAAAAGAGTTTTCAAATAGGAAAAATGCTCTATAGAAAATCCATGTGGCAAATTTAGAATTGGAAGTGAGCAAGGATTGCTACAATGGACAAAGAGATGTAGCCTCAGACTTGGCCAAGAGATTGATAGATCACCATGAATTGAAAGAAAAGGCTAGAGCCTTTGAGGAGGAACGCCGATGATTTGTAGCTTGGTACATGAAAGAAAATAAGATGTTACTGATTGTAGCACACATCAACTCATTAGCCTAGATGATACATGATCCTAGAATGGAGGAGGAGAAGTTACAGGCACTCCTGAATCACTAAAAATTTCAAAAGCCTAATGACAAGAGGAAGTGACCCATGGAAGAGCCACCGCCTCTGGAACTACATGAGTCTTTTCCCCAATTTTGTTGTTTTATCATGTTGTGTCCATTTTTGTAAAACATCATTTTGGCATGTAAAGTTAATTTTTTTGTGTAGTTAAGTCAATCAATAATCCCATACCTTTCAAATATTTTGTAAAAAGCTTGTTCCTCATTTTCTTTAACTCGAGGAAAAGTTTTGAGTTAATCGTGGGGGTATGATAAGTCATGTTTTGCATGGCTCTGATATCAAAGCCACGATATTGGGGCACAACGTCCGATGTTGGGCATCTAATATTGCCTCTTCCATGCATGCCTGTAAATACTAGACTTGGCTACACTGTTGAGATATAGAAAGATAGAGAGGATAGAGATAGATTCATAGATCTTTGATTTCAAGTTTTGTTATTTCCAATGCATGCCCATAGTGTGATGTTAAGTGATTATATGACATCCTTATTCGAGTGTGATGTACTTAGACACATTGCATATCCACAATAAACATCAATATTACATCCATCATGGTAGCATCCACCTAGCTTTATTATTTTTTTAATTGTTTAATTATTTACTATTTTCCTTAGTTAATATTTCCATTTATTGGTTTTTATTATTCTTGTCATTAAGTGGAATGAGTATGAATAATCATGAGTGCTTAAGTGTCATTACTTGGTAACCCACTAGTGAATCATTTGGTAAGCCTAGTGACATACACTTGGTAGTCCTAGCGATAGTTACACAAAGTCCAACGCATGTGTGGATGTTTAGGAATGGATACTCATCACATGTAGGCTAGTTTAGACTTTACTTTGCATTGTTAATTAACTTAATTAATTAATCTCTTTATTATAATTAAGAGTAGCTTAGGGCTAGAAAACATCAAGAATCATATGCCTTACTCTAGACTAAACCATATGTGACAAAGCATTGAAAGTTCCTATGGCACCTATGCTCAACATTACTACTATGGCAAACATTCAAGTGTTTGTAAGAATCAAATTTGGGGGGATGATTATAGCCTAATATGAAGAAATAATGGAGATACTAGTGAGCATTAGGCAAATAATTTTAGATTTCTTTGATATTCCAAAAGATATTTTGGTGATCTAGTCCACACTAATGGAGACAAAGGATAAGTTGGTCATTGTAAACGAGTTGTTGAAAAAAGCTACAACATTCATTAATGGTTGGCAACTAAAGTTGTGAAATTAAGAGCTAACATGTTTGGTTTTATCATCCTATGAATAAAACTAACTAGTGATGAAACTTTTTAAAAGCTTTAGAAGAAATTAACAATAACCAATGATGAAAAAGAGAGAGTCATCTAGGTTACATCCTTATTAGATAGTATGATGAATGCTACAAATAGATACCTTACCAAGATGCTCAAGGAAAATAAACATCTAACATAGAGAAATCGATGTTTGCTTAATGATGAGTTGCTAAGTACCCCTATGCCCAACCATATGAATCATAAGCATTCATGTGTGATCTAGTCGAACTTTGCAAACCTTAAGTTCTTAAGTACACTAGTTTCAACAAAGTGAAATCTAATTGAAATGATTATTGTCTTCTCAATTCCACTTGTGAGGTACAAGTATATGGTTAAGTGCAATTGAGGTATGTGATTTTTATCATTTTATATTTTATAAGCTTAATCACCTAGAACCAAAATGAAAGCTAGAGTAATCTAAGACCTAATTTTTCTACTACTTAGCTAGCCTAAAACAAGTACCTCTTTCCACTCTCTAGACACATCCTAAATGCATGTAGTGCTACTGGGTTACCAAATATTAAGCATTTCTAAGCTGCCAAGTGCTACACATATGCTCAAAGTGGTCATGCTTGCACTTATTAACAACTGGAAATTGATTACTTAATGAAAATGCATTAAAGTAAAGTGCATGAATATCAAATGCATAAAAGGAAACATTAATCTATTCTCAGTGTTGCAAGGATTATCAAAAGGATTCATTTTTATTCCTGTCACACTGCTATGCTTAGGTACATCAATGCTCAAAGAAAGATCCAGACACACTCAAACTCTTACTATGGGCACTTAGAAAATATTTTAACTCTAGAGAAAATAAACTACAAGAGCTTCACTATGCTATGACAAAAACTATCTAAAAATTGTGAGCTTAAGCACTATATTTATAGGTCGTCATATACCTCACAATATTGGATATTCAACATCATGCTAGTTAAAACATAATTCATCGTACCCTCATGACTGAATGAAATCTCATCCTCAAGTGAAGAAGAAGAGGAACAAGCTTCTTACAAAATATTAGGATGGTATAGGCTTATTAATTAACATAAAAACTAATTCAAATGAAACAGAAAAACTCCTAAGTATCCAAGTGTGTAAATTTATAATCTTTTATAAAATTCTGTGCTCATGACAAGAGAAGTGAACATCTTGAACAAAAATGACATCCACTCCTCTAGCAACTAAAGAGTAAGGAAGAAGATTCAAAGATCATGAAGAGTCCTCATCACATGGTGCTGTTGTTGCTACTTCCTTTGTAAAGATAGTCCCACCTCCAACCTATGCATTTGATCCATGCTTGTGACTACAATCACAACAAAATCATAGATTAGTATGCAATGTGTAACATATAGCTTTGAAGTACCTTGTCTCGTTAGTTGTTACACTTGGCTAGGTTATGAGTGTGAGGGATGAATTTTAATAATAGTATTAGTATGAAGGCTTGAAAAATATGGTGTAATAGATAAGTAATCCATTAGAAAATTTTGAAATTTCTAAGCATAATAAAATACTTGAGAAGGGTTAAAGAATTCACAACAATGGTAATAAAAAGATTTCACCAAAGAACGTTGTGAAGGTGTGCACAATAGGATGTCATTGATAGGGAAACCAAAAGGACTTGATTGTGAGGATGCCTAAATTTAAAGAACTTAACAAATCCAACCAAAGGATATGCAAGTGGATCCTCCCCAAAGTAGGCACAAACCTTTTATTTCCCTTACATAACTTCAAACTGAGGAGTCCTTGGACCCCGTGGATGACTAATGGTTATAGAAGGTTAAGTACAAAAACTTGAAAGAAACTACCTAAGAATTTCAACACATCAAACCAAGACATCGAACAAAAACACAAAACTAGTAGTGAGGTGAGACATGGGAAGCATAGTTGGAAGAGAGAGAGGGAGTGGAATTGAGTTCTTGATTAAGGTCACATGAAGTCCCTTATGAATGTTATGGTTTAATGACTTGATAAGATCAATCCTTAGTCTAGACCAAACCAATCACATTCAATGACATTGCTATGCCATTTTAAGACCAATCCCTTGAGATACAAGAGTTCTTGCAAAGAAAAATCATCAAAGAGAAGTAGGAAGTGAGAAAGGACCTTTGTTAGAGGGGACCTCCAGGCATGGGTAACATGTCTTTCTAGTCCCATAACTACTACTTGTAGCCTGTTTATTTTTTCTAATGGATGTGCCTTGAATTCCCATTATTATTATTTTTGATGAGAATCACACCATGTAAAGACTTAGTCAACTTCCTTTTATTGGTTAACACAAAACAGTAAGAAATCCATGAAAATACACATGCACCCAAGTAAGGAAAAAAGCATAAAGAATAATGAATCCCCTTAAAATCACACCCTATTCAAACCTTTGAATCCTTTTGAAATTTACAAACAACCAAAGTTACAAATTCACTATAGTTTTATTAATGAAAAAGTCACTACACATTTCTAGAATAAGGAAAACAATAGAGTTTTTGGATGGTGGATGTTGTGGACTCATTGCCTATTGCATGAAAAAGAAACCATGTCTTAATTATTCATAACAAAATTCAAAGCTAGAATCCAGGCACCAAAAATCAAATAACTAAATGGTACATACCACCATCAAGCAATGAATTACCATTATTCCTGGCACTTATTAACAAAAAGTTAGAAAATAATAGTAGAATAAAAGAAAATATAAAAGAAAGTGTAAGTCTTCAAGAAATAGAAAATGTACTAATAATGTTGTAAAACAAAAATTTTAAAAAATTAATAATGTAGAAAAAAATGTGTAAAATAAAAGGTTGTAAAAAAAAAATTTGTGAAACCAAAAATGTGTAAAACAAAAATGGTGAAAAAATGAGGAGCTAGTTATATAGTTAGCATGGATGGCCATCTCCCCCATGATTCAGTTAAAAGGAAGAGATCCAAAATATTGAGCATGGTTTTCCATCTGTTGAGGAATTTCTTGTATTTGCTAGCTTATGCTCATGAAAAGGTTTGACTTGTTATATGTTAACTAGATATTTTTTGTCTAGCCTCTTAGGTTTGTAGATCATCATGGCCCTAGAAGGAAAGTTTCATAAATTATATAAGGTCCTTTCCACAACATTTAGAACTTAGTTCATTGTGGTACATGTGTGGGATTCTAGTAGAGAACCTTGTCTCCTTATTGAAATTTAACTTTTCTAATTCTAAGGTAATGGCACTTTTTGTTGAATGCCTTGTCCAACTCATTGGATGATAGGGCCACCAATCAGTTATCATCTAGCAAGTTGAGATTTATTAATCTTTCGTTTTGTGCTAGACTCAAGTCAAAGTCAAGGTCAAGGTCAAGGTCATAGGCTATTCAAAGTGTATAGATCTTGAATTGAATAGGAAGTGTTGGTATTTTTTATACAATATCTCATAGGAAGAGTATTCTATAGGAAGTTTTCATGTTGAGTAGTAGGCCTAAAGTGCATCATTGAGTTTTGTTCTCCAGTCTTTCCTATATTTGCTAATAGTTCTTATTAGAATTCTTGTGATTTCCCTATTGGTAACCTCAACTTGACCATTGTCTTGGGAATTGTTGGATGTTGTGAGTTTATGTTCAACCCCCAAGCATTGCATGAGCTTCCAAAAGGTAGTTCCTATAAAGATAGTTCCATTATTAGAAATTAATGCATGCCATAGACCAAACCTATTTATAAAATTTTTTTGTACAAAGTGAGTAGTAGTAGAAGATGTATAGTTAGCGATAGCTACTGCTTCTACCCTTTTTGTACAATATTCAACAACGACTATGATATACACCTTTCCATTTAACATAGGCATGATGGGATCCATGAAATCAATGCCCTAGATGTTGAAGGGTTTCAATGGTTGAAACCATTGTTGAGGTTCCTTTATTTAAATAGTCATTTTACCATCTTGTTGGTAGTGTTCACATGAGTGAACATATTGATGAGCATCCCTGAACATTGTTAGTCAATAGTACATTGCCATCAAGATCTTAATGGTCATGCATCCTCTAGCATAGTGGCCCCCACAAGGACCTTCATGAGCATCCTGGAGAATGTGCAATTGATTAGTATCAAGGACACACCAATGAACTAGGCCATCAACGCACACCTTGTAGAGGTGTCCATTGATCTCCACGAATTGTTTCACTTGGTGAAGAAAATGTTGTTTCTTCTAGTGGTCCAACCCTTGTGGCATCTCTTTGGTAAGAAGATAGATGAGAATGCCATCATACCATTTAGGCTTATTGGGCAATTGTTTAGTTATAGACCTAGCAAAGAGGAGTTTTTTAGGAAACATATTAGAAAATCATCTTTCTTCCTCTTTGTTGTCCCATTGTAATTGAGAAAAATGATCAACAACCACATTCTCAGTGCCCTTTTGATCTACCATTATAAGATTGAATTTGTGTAAGATCACTAGCCATTGTATGACATGGGGGCTTAACATTAGCTTGTTTATTAGGAAGCGGATGGAATTGTGGTCTATGTGCACAAAAACTTTGTATCTAAGCACATAGTGCCTAAACTTCTCTTCAGCAAACACCACTCCCATCAATTCTTTTTCTATAGTGGTGCAGTTCAATTGTGCATCCATAATGCTTCAACTAACATAGTGGATGTAATATGGACATTTCTTGTCATCCATATGCATAAGCACAACTCCGAAGGCATGATTTGATGCATCTATCATAACATAAAATGGTTTGGACCAATCGGGTACTTGTAGGATTAGAGTTTCTACAAGTTTCTCTTTCAGCTGTTGGAATGCTTATTCACATTTCATGGTCTAGACAAATGGAGCATATTTCTTTGTTAGCTCTACCAATGAATTTTTTATCTTAGAGAAATTCTCTATGAATTTTTGGTATTAGCTAGTATGTCCAAGAAATAACCAAACAACTCTGATAGTTATTGGTTAGCAAGTTATTCCTTGAATGATCCTTATTTTTTTGGGGTTGACCTCAATTCTTGCTTATGATATTTTGTGCCCCAATATAATGCCTTCCTAGACCATTAGATGACTCTTTTTCTAGTTGAGCTTGAGGTTTATCTCAACACATCATTTCTGTACTTGCTCAAGGTGGTCTAGGACTTGTTGAAATGTAACTTCATAAGTGGAGAAGTCATCCATGAAGACTTCCACACCACTATTGATTTGCTATTGAAAAATGCTTAGGACCAGGCATTGGAATGTAGTAGAGTAATTTCATAGACCAAAAGGCATCTTGCGATATGAAAAATTTTCCCAAGGACTTGTGAATTTTGTTTTGGCTTGCTCCTCCAATGTGATCTAGATTTGGTTATAGCCACTATAACCATCCAGAAAACTATAGTAGAAATGGCTAAATAGTGTATCTAACACTTGATCAATGAATGACAATGGAAAGTGATCCTTGAATGTTGCCATTTTTAGTAGCTAAAAATCGATGCAGAGCTACCACTTACCACCTTTCTTTGGAATAATCATGAGTGGGCTAACCCACTCACTATTCACAATGGGATAAATGAACCCTACCTTGAAGAGTTGCTTGATTTCTTCCTTAATGATCTACTTCAGTTTAATATTCAATCACCTTTCTCGTTGCCTCTTTAGCTTCATGGCCAAATTAGTGTAGATATGATGCTGACATATCCTAGCATCAATTCCTATGAGTTTAGAATATGACTAGGCAAAGGATGCTGACTATTTTTCATCCACATTCAACAACATCTTCTTTTGTTCTAGAGAAATATTTTCATTGATTATGACCAACTTCTCATTTTTTAGGAACATATTTTTCATGTCAGCCAATAGCATTTTTAGTTCAAGGGGCTCTTACTTGAAGTTTTCAAGAATTTCTAACCCTCTCCAATAGGTATTAACATTTGCATCATCAAAGAGTTAGTGATGAACTTCCTTTAGTTCATCAAAGCCTATGACATATGTGCATGTTAGGCTCATAGTTAGTTCTATGTAATGTATGCTACTCTCATACTTAGCGATCAACCACTAGGTATCCTCTTGTTTTGTGGCTGCTGTGTATAGATACCTTTAAATATCAAGTTTTGGTGCACACTTATTGCATGTAGAGATTGATGCTTATTTTACTTCCTAGAGTTTCTGCACATAATTTCACCTCATATTACTATACGTGATGCATGAAACTCACCTCTTCTCAATCTTCCCAAATGTATTTTCTTTAGCTATTTCCAAGGAAAGATCTTTGATGCCCATTCTTACATCAATGGTGCTTAGCCATGCCATTCCCATGATGATTGGTAAGTCCCCTTTGTAGTTCACCACCTTGATCACTGGGAAATTGGTAGGGTAAGACCACCCATAAATAGTGATCATAATGTCCTCTACCAGTTCCAATGGAATAATGATGGACTAGACTATCTATTCTAATTTGATATTTCTCTTCTTAAGATGGGGTAGATTCCATGTAGTATAGATTTTATGATAAATTAGATTAACACTAGAACTTGAGTTGAGAAGATCTTTACATGGTTCATTCCTAGAAATTTGGAAATAAATACGAGGACTTCCACAATTGGCAAAATCCTTAGGAAGGTTTCCAACATGGATCCAATTAGATATGGCATGTGTAAGCATAACAGTATGAATGTTGGGTGGTGTTCAGTTTGAAAGAGACTCAAAAGAATTTGGTACAGAGGAAGATGAAAAAATAGGATTGTTAATCGCATGTGTATTTAAGGTCTTAGGTAGACTATGAGGTTAGAAAAAAGGTCTTTTCTTTGATTGAGTATCCAAACCACTCAATTGATGAACTGGTTGTAGATTAACTACGCTAGTAGCGTTACGTTGTTATAGTTGAGTTGGTAGTTCATCCTTCATAGACAAAGCAGGTGGTAGTTGTGCTAAGGGAAGGGGAAGATGAGTAGGAATAGAAGGAGGATAAGGGTAAAAGGTGGTATCCCTTCTTGCATGTGGAGAATGATTTCAATAATTATCAAGAGGGTAGTAGTGATTTTGGAAAGTGGGAATGTAACTAGAAGAGTCACATAGAGACAAGGGTTGTTGAATGTAATATCCATATGGGTCAGATTGTCAATAAGGGTGTTGCTATCTTGATAGTGCTCACATCCATGATTGTGGGTGCTGCCACTATTGATATTATTTATATAGTTGTGATGGAGTTCCACTAGATAATACTATTGTTGTTGGTGGAACTGCCTAGAATTACGTAAAGGATAAGAAAATCTTCTAGTTGTTTGTCTTTTTATGAGTTTTTGATTCAAAACATACATCCTAGACTCCTATAAGTGTGACACTATGGGGCAACATCCCTTAGGATGTTCATACTAGTAGACATCACACCCACCATCATCATCTGATTCACTTCTCGCAACTTCTTCTATTGTAGAAATCTTGCCCTTACCTTTTTCAATGGCACATTCAACTTCCTTGCATCTCTTGTGTTTATGATCACTACCTTGTTCTTGGGCTCTTTAGGAATTTTTAGGACAACTTGAAATTTGCTATCCATGGTGTCCCATAATTGATGAACCTAGGTCATAATTTTAGATTGAAATTTTTGAAGTGGCAAGGTTTTTTTGATTCACCACCTCATCAAGTGCTAATTCTTCCTCACTATCATAAAATCAAACCTCCATTTTTCAAATGGAAGGATCATGGTTATATTCTTTTGTACTTTCTCTTTTTCTTAATTCACCCTCCTCTTTAGCTACCTACTCAATCAATCTTTGGATCTAATGAGTGCTCAATTTTGATAGTCACCCTTTGGCATAGACACCAAGGATTCTTCTCATTTTAGATTAAATCCCATCTACAATGTGGTGAAGTTGATCTAGTTGATAATAACCATGGCTAGGACATATGTGCATTAATGAATAGTATTGACCAATGGAGGCATCCAAGGGTTCATGTGTTCCTTGTTTCCATCCTTGGATTTTTCTTCTCAAGTTGGACACTTTGGAGTATGTTTGATATTTGTTAATGAACAATTAAAGCATTATACTCCATCATTTGATAGATTCCATTTATAAGGATTGTTACTAGTTTTCTACCTCTTTAATGAGTGTCCTTGGGAACAACTTAAGTTTTTGCAACTCATTCTCTATATTTTTCAGGGGACATGAATCTTGAAAATATTGGAGATAGTTCTACAAATATGAGTTATATTCACCTTCAAACCTAGGAATATTGTTCATATCTAGCCTCTTGATTTGACTATCCTTTACATGCCTTGTTGGAATTCATACTGCCTCTATGATGTTTAGCATACTTCAAGTAGCAAGTAAAGGCTCATCAAGGCCATGACTTTGATGCCTCTGATACCCTCTACTATCCCTTTATTCATGGCATCATGTCTCTCTTAAATGCTTGTGCCCTTAATCTTACCTTGCCTAATGGTCCCTTTGGTTATCTCGGTCCTGTCAATCACCTCTATTATAGTTGTGCCCCCTGTCATTGTGATCAAAGCTAGAAGAAGAGGAGGATGATGATGAAGGTGAATAAGAAGGAGGACCAATACCATCAAAATGCCTACTACCACCTCTTTAGTGATCACAACCACAATCATGATCTTTTTTTTATCTACACCCTTGCCTTGACTTGCCTCTTTGGATCCTTCTTTGTCATTGGATCTATTTTTGCAAGAACTAGAATTGTGAATCGTAGATTGCAAGTTTTGGTTTTTACCTTCTTCATCAAAGTCAAGGAGAGAAATTTCACTAAATGAAAAACCCCTAGAGAAGGGATCTCCATCATCTTTTTAGTATAGCAAGAATGAGGAATCATTAAATCCTTTTCTATTTGTAGATTCATGACATTGTTCTATCTATCAATTCCTTAGATGTTGTGCCTCTATGGGATGATAATCTCTAGCATCACTATCCTACACCATGTACTCAGCATGAAGTCCTTGGAGACCACATCATATAAGAATTTGTTGGAGCATTACAAGAATGGATCGATTGGGTAGCAACACAATGTTGCCCTCCATGTCACACCACTACAGTTGTTCATCCTAATGTACGATAAAGGTGAAATTGGGTACATACTCATCAAGATGAGCATATAACACTCAGTATTGTTAAGGCACTAGTTGATGTACTCCATCAGACTTGGACAGAGAATCGCTTCTATTAGAAGAAGATATTTTATGTTAGAGAAATAAAAATTGCAATGTACTTCTAAATATTTTTCTAGTTATTTTTGAAGTGTGATATGACTCTAAGGTTCATTTCAATGATTTGAATGATTTTTCACTAGTCTTAGATAGCACACGTAATAACTAAAAGATCCCTTGCAATGCCACTAATGATGAGCAACTAGGTACCCCTACACCCAACCATACAAATTAGAAGTGTTCATGGGTGATCTAGTCGAACTTCATAGACCTTAACTTCTTAAGTACACTAGTTTCAAGGAAGTGAAATCTAATTGAAATGATCATTGTCTTCTCATTTCCATTTGTGAAATATGAATATATGGTTAACTGCAACTAAGTTATGTGACTTTTATCATTTTATATTTTATAAGCTTAATCACCTAAAACCATAATGAAAGGTAGAGTAATTTAAGATCTAATTCATCTACTGCCTAGCTAGCCTAACACAAGTACTTGTATGCCCATGTGTCTAGTTTACCAAGTACTACACGTATGCTCAAAGTGGTTGTGCTTGTGTGCATTAACAACTGAAAATTGATTTCTTAATGAAAATGCATTAAAGTAAAGTGCATGAATATCAAATGTATAAAATGAAACATTAATCTATTCTCAATGCTACAAGGATTATCAAAAGGGTCTGTTTTTATTCCTATCATACTACTATGCTTAGGTACGTTAGTGCTTGAACAAAGATATGTACACACTTAGATTGCTACTGTGAGAACTTAGAAAATATTCTAACTCTAGAGAAAACAAACTACAAGAGCTTCGCTATGCTACAACAAAAGCTATTTGAAAATCATGAGCGCAAGCATTATATTTATAGGTCGACATATAGCCCATGATATCAGATATTTTACATCACATCTTGGGCTCTGATATTGGGTATCTAATATCAAATATTAGATATCAAAGCCATTCAAAATATGATTCATCACTTAAGATGAAGATGCAAAAAGAACAACTATAGGCATACCTTAAGTACCACTAGGAACAATTTGCTAGGGTGAACCAAGATGTTAGATACTTTAGAGTTAAAAATAAAAATCTCTTAATGCAAAAGGTGTGTGCCATAAGATAAAAGTTAGCCATCAGGATTGTTGTTTGGAAAAATGAGACCCTGAAGTACGAGAAGGTGAAAATTCATTAGAGAGACAAGGTGGGCATACTTAAAGAAGTTCATGAAAAAGAGATCCAATTGGCCATGGTGAAGATGAATGATACTCTTTAGTAGCTCTAGCAACATGATGATACTTGACAACCCATATTTAATATACTCAATATCTATAATAAAGTAGAGATCTACTTGAAGGAGCTACAAATTGAAGAGATAACATAGTATATGAAGGTTACCAACCTTTGCTATGTAAACTTGGTAATGTTAATTGCTGGAAGACTATAGTCAAAACTTGAAAAGCAAGTAGTTAGCTCATACCTCTTGTACAAGGCTTATTTTAAGCTCCACAAAGAGACCACTCAAAAACTAAAAATAGCTAATGTTGAGCCTAAGGTTCTAAAGGCAAGATTTGAAACTTAGTGAGTAATCGTAGAGAACTTGGCTAAGGGAATGGTAGACCATCAAGAGCTATAAAACATAGTGCAAGTGTTCAACATTGAATGTAAGTAATTCATAGCATGATTTGTCAACGTCAAGAAACTATTTCCTAATTTTCCAATTAATTTAGTCAACTCCTTTTTATTAAGACAAGATAACATAATGATTATATCACTTAATTAATTACTCCTACAAAAAATGAATAGTTTATGTTTAGAAAATCATAAGCTTCATTAATAAGCCAACATAATTTATCCATGGACCTACATATCATGTTTAAATAAAACCTTTTACTTTTGAAACATATAGCTTAAATTCATGAAGAAATACCATATGCAATGTGAATATACCAATTAACCTACTAACCATTCTAGTTTTCTATATACACCATTAAGCAATGTAACATTCGGAAACATAAATTAAAAACTAAGTAACTAGAAGTCAGGCTATTTTTAAAATTTTATTTTATGTCTTAACTTTTATTGTCTTTACCATGGTTTCCTAACTAGAATATCGATGGAGAAATTTTATCAAACAAGGTACAACATACAAAATCCAATTTAATTTAGTTTGGTTCTCAAATTGTTCTTTGCCAAGAAGATTAGTGATATGGTTTTGGCAAGAACTTTCTAGGTCCTCAACCATGGCTAGACCATCATGCCATTTTCTTGTTGTTTGTGGTTCAAATGGACTACGCAAAAAGAGCTACTCCTATTCCACTCTCCATTTCCACTTTGGCAACAGTTTTCTATAGCAGACAAATGTTCATCCATGCAGCTTCAGCTTCATGGATTTTTTGAACATCACCATATCAAATCCTTGGCAAGTTTTAAAAATTCAATTTCTTGGCTAACCATTGCTATTTGGAATCAGATGCTCTACTCGCCACAAAATTGATGGCAAATTCATGTGATTTTTGCAAAAAACCCCTAAAGTTCCTTTCCTTTTCATTATTATCACTAAAATCACTTTGTTTGTGTTCATGTAGGAGAGGGAGAGGAAAGGGAACTAAAACATTTTGGGAAACAATGAAGCTAAATATAGAGCTCAAAGTGAAGAAGGTAGACCGATGGAAACGACTCGACCAACACCAATTCCAATAGTAGTAGGAGCAGCAGCAGCGCACATGCTAATGGGACCCTGGCATCGTCTATATAAGAAGGCATTCTATGCTATTCTTCTTCTTCTCATATTAAATGTATGCTGATGATTTTCTCTGCTCTACTCTCACTTACTTATTTATGAAAACATTTGTTTCTGGAGTAGTGATCTTTGATTTGCACCTTCCATTTCAAAAATTTTTGGTGAGCTTTAGCTCTATGGACAACAACGACAACTACGTTGCTTTGTGTTTACTTTCAATGTTCTTGCTACAAGATTCTACTCTCTTGCTACAAGATTCTACTCTGCTATGGTACTTATGTCCTTTGGTTCTTGTGATCACCTTATCAATGGCAATGGGGTTTTGGCTACATAGGCCACTGCTCATCTTCACGAAAATTCATGGCATGGACCTTCTTTGTGTTGATGCCACCACTACTAAGTCCAAGGGTATGTTTCATGTTTTTCTTTATTTTGAGATAAATAACATAAAATTAACTATCATACACATATGCAAAGAAAGCAGTAAGAGTCGTAAGAGTAGTAGTCCCAGTAGTAAAGACATGGGAAAGTCTTTTTCTGCTTCATGAGTGCCCACTAAGTGATGGGTGGTTCACCTAGATGCCCTAAGTTTCATTGAACACTCTACCAATCTTTTATGGTGGATCCTATTCACTTCATCTTGGCAACAACATGCACTATGTTGGACATGCCATACCAATCCAAATAGTCCTTCACGTTATCAAACCAATCTATGAATATAGAGGCCCACTGAGCTGTGAGGGCACTTAGAGGTATGTTAGGTGAAAATTTGAATCAAGGTGCTTGTCACTTTATCTAGCTTACCAATATTGAAAAAGGTAGCTAGCTACTAACATAGGAAAGTTTTAGCTAGGCTGATCAAATCTAAGACTAAGAAGCTATTGACATAGAGGAGACTTCCCTAGGGTTTTAAACCTTTATGCTTGTTAGTTCAAGAATCAGCTGTGAATGCTAAACTAAAGGAAGTGACATGACATAGTTAATGAGAGTTTGATTGAAAGGATATGTCAAATGATGTGACCATCACTTATGATGCCTATTTAGAGATTCCTCTATTCAAGTCCTCCTTGTCTTCATAGTAAGGCTTACACCACTCTTTTTCTTTTTTCCCTCCCTCCTTAGGAAATTGTTGCCTGATCAATTAGCTAGGTTCATCACAAACCAATGGTGGAATGCTATCACTTTCATCACACGTAAATATTCACTATTATGCATATCATCACTCTTTTTTTTTAGATTTAGTTTATATATTATTTTTTCATGGATATATGTTAGTGCTCACAGTGTGGATCTAAGTTAGTTGTATGATGTCTTATTTGAGTGGCAATGTACTTTGACACATTCCATGAACAACAATAAGATTGAGATTGATTCTTATTCATTACAGCACTTTGACTTAGATTAAATTTACTTTAATGCAATTTATATTCCATGTACTTAGTTAATATTTATGTTTCCATGCATTTTAATGAATTGGTGAAAGGAGCATGACCAATTTTGAGTGTAAACATGCATTCACTTGGTAATCCCGATAGCATTATTTCTTAGTTCGCCTAGTAGCATAGTGCTTAGTAATCCTAGTAGTGGATACGTGGGTTCAGGATGTATATGGAAAGCTAGGAATAGACATTCATCACCCATAGGCTAGTTTAGAATTTATCATTATATTTTTAATTAGATTAAGTAATTGATTTCTTTATTATCATTAGGAGTAGCACAAGGTTGAAAGAACATCAAGAATCATATGCCTGACTCTAGAATAAACCATACATGACAAAGCTATCACTAGTCCAAGTGGGAAGATAATGAATTGTGATCAAGGCATCATGATCTAGATGTCACAACTAGTCCCATCCATGGAATTCGACTGAATCATGTGTGAATGCTGTGATTCATATGGTTGGGCATAGGAGGTACCTTGTCGCTCATCATTGGTGCCATTGTCGGGGATGGTGCTAGTTTTCTAGATTAGTTATATCATACATGATCACTGTAAATGCATTAATGAACTATCTTTGGAAAAAATACTAAGTCACACACATGATAAACCAACAACAATGTCTCTTTCACATGGAAGTGATAATGCATCGTATGGAGAGAACATTCACTGGAGAACTAACGAGATATATGTTGAAGAATATTGGAGTGATAAACCTCATGCAGGGGTTTCATATATTCATGACCACCCTGATAACACTCAAAGACTACATTCACCTAAGGCAAACAATCCTAGAGGATATGAAGGATTTCCTAGACTAGGGGAGGCTTGAAGGCCTAGGACCTCCTCAAAACTTGAAAAAGATAAATTAAGGAACTATAGGGAACACCATTGAAGCCATGGCAATCCTCCCAATTCCTAATCTTCCTCTTCTTCTTCAATGTCTAGTTCTGACAAAGATGAACGTAGGTATAGAGAAAAGTCTCCACTATTGGATCAAAATAAGGGTAAAAATCAAAAGCACAAGAAAAATCAAAGACCTCAACATGAACATAGCCAAAACCATCACTATCAGACAAATAGAAATAACAATTTTCACCACACCATGTTCGATGATGATGAACCTTTGTTGGGTACTAAGAGCCTAATGCAAATCATAGAGGTAGTTAAGATACCCCATAGGCATTGTAGGGAAAGTTGCATAAAAAGGCTTGATATGAATAATATTTGTAAATTTGTGGGAGACTATGATTCTAATCCACAACATCACTTACAAGCCTTCCATTATGCATGTACCTTGCAAAATATTGAAAATAAGTGCCAAAAGCTTAAGCTCTTCCCTAGGATACCAATAGATGAAGCTAAAAGTTGATATAGATCATTGCAACCAAGTGTCATCCACCAATGATCCACAATGGTAGAGCTTTTCAATGAAAAATACCAGACCTATGCAAGAGTGTCCAACCTAAGAAAACAAATTCGAGGGTGGAAGTAAGAAAATCATGAACCCTTGATGTGGCCTTGGATAAATACTATTCGCTACCACATAGATGTCCCGACCATGATTTCTCTCAAAAAGAGCAAATTTTCCATATCATAGATGGCCTTTGTAATGAAACAAGAAAGATCCTTGGGATGTATGCTCAAGGTTGATTATACATAGTCAAAGCCCATCAAATACAAAGGCTAATTGGGTAGGTGGCAAAAGAATAAGGAGAGATATATAAATGAGAGAATGTTGAGAAATAACATTGGGACCTAACTCTTCAAAAGAAGAGGGACCATATCTATGATGAGGAAAAAGAGGCAGCTCTCAATGAGGTGATTTCACAACAAACTTTGCCATTGCAACAATCTCTTGATGAACTCTAGGCAAGGATAGATAGGATTTTAGAGTAGATAAATGAAAAAGCTACAACTTTTGTAAAAACTATAGAGGAGAAGGTAACATAAAATGAATTAGGCAATGACAATAAACACAGGAAGAAGAAGTAAAAGATAGCTAGGAACACTTATTGGCAAACAAGGAAAATGACTATAGAAGAAGAGGCTATAGACTCAACCATCAAAGAAGATGATGGATGTGACATCTACCTATATGACCATCTAAAGGGATATTACCCAATAATGTTACATCTACATTAGTATCGGGCTTTTGTAATGAATCCCAAGTTTGTACAAAATCATATGCCTAGAAAATTACCTTTCTCACATGGTAATCATAGAAAATCCTACAACGAATCATACTATCCTAGGGGGACTTATTACTAGCCTCAACATCATCATCAACCATAGTGGCAAAACCCACAGTCATGGGGGAAGCCATCACCAAGCTAGGCATACCATTACTACTAGCCAAAGCCATATAGATATTATGTTCAACAACCTATTTCTCCAACTAGTTTTATGTCCTCTACTTCAAATCACTACTACCACTCTCTAAATATCATCGTAGCATGACATCTTCTAAAGCATTACCACCTCACACCTTTCATCCTTCATCATATCCTCAATATTCTCATACTTCCCTCCACCATATGTCACCACCAACAACATAGGAAGGTTCAACACCATGACATTAATGAGAGAATGACACTTATGCCGCAAACATACAGAAAAATGATAATGCCAATAGATCGCCACCTCAATCTCAGAAATGCCCTTTCTTTAGAATGGTTCCCATGCATAGGCACAACACCTGTGGACCTACTAACTCATCCAAACTAGCACAATGCTAATCAAGTATAACACCATTGCTTTCACAACCAATGTCCTCTAATCCTATGTAAAGGTCAACATTCGTCATTACTTCAACACCTAATAGAAGTGAAGAATCTAGCATTGTGGAGAGATAGAAGAATCCATGCATCACTACTAATAGTAAAGGGTGCAATTGTGGGTCAAAAATTTAAAATATTAACACAACCCACAACACAACTAAGGAACAAGTGTTTGAGCAAAAAGTAGGTTATGTAGTAGCCACTAAACTAGAAGACATCCAATGGCTTGAAAATGAGAATATAAAATTGTTTCAAAGATGGATGAAGAAAATTGATCTATTTATTAGTTCTAAACTTAAGAAAATGGACCAAACAATGGACTTAGACATAGGTTTCTTACACTTTGATTATACACCGAAAAAGGATATTAAACATGAAGACCCAAGAATTAAAATAGAAAATCAAGAAGAAGATGTAAACACATATGGATCCCCCAAAATGGAAACACCTTTAAGTCTAGATGAAGATACATCTCTGAATGATCCAAATGAGACTATCACCAATGTTAGATGTGCTACCACATGATTAATTAAATCAGTACTAGTAATAGATGGAAAATAGGTGGTGTATAATCAAGGAATTGTGTAGTCCATCTCTTGAATGTGTAGCCATAAGATTAGTCATTAGGGAGATGCTCCATCTTGGTTCAAGAACTAATAGGTGTTTTTTACCTTTTTATTTTTACAATTTCTTATCATTTTCCTATTTCTTCCAAAATTTTTTGATTCTTAATATGGTTTCCATTTCTTAATATTTTTCTTTTCTTTATTTTTTTTCTTTTATTGAGTCATTTCCTTTATGTTTTATGAATGTATTTTATATTTCCATTGATAATATTGCCAAGTCATGATGCAAAAGTCAACGCTATGTGTTGGGGTTTTTTGCTATACTATCAAGATGATTGGGTAAGTAATTTTGTAAAGTAGTGAGACCACCTCATCCATCCCTCTAGTTCTCTGAATAAAAGACCTTTTTCATGGAAAAAATTTGGTTCTTCTTTCATGAAACTAAAATTAATAAATGATCATTATACCTTGAAAAAAGAGGAAATGACCAAGTGGGAATGGTAAGGGTGTGACCTCAAGGGAACTTGTTGGCTTTTCTTTTTTTCTTCCTTTGTGTGGTTTATGACTCCTCTTGGAACGTATCATCTCTCCTCCATTGACCAATAATAGGAAGCTAAAAGTCTTTACATGGTGTGGTTCCCATATATTAAAAAAAATAGAAATAAGAAAAGGAAAAAAAAGAAAAAAAAAGAAAAAATAATAATAATAATGGAAATTTAAAGCACACCCCTTAGACACAATGATGGGCTACGAGCACTAGTTATGGGGCTAGAACGACATGTTACTAATATCTGAAGGTGCCCCTCTAACTAGGGCCCTTTCTTCCTTTTTCTCTTTTAGAGTGATGATTATTCTTGGAGGTAGTTGTGGACTCATGGTGATCAATAGGAAGAAACACATCAATGCGAGGTTACTATTTATGATATGGACTTGGTTTAAAATTGGATATATAGGTATGCTGATCATTTTAATCACATTTTTCACAAAACTTATTTTGGACATGGTCAAGTACCTTGCATCCCTATCTTTGTGATTCCTTATCATCCCGTTATTCATCTCATTATTGCATGCGATTATGAGCCTTTTGGTTTCATGTAGTATAGTACAACATCCCAACCATGGTAGTTGTATGTGTTGGAATGAAGGCATGGTCGACATTTAATTTATTGGATGCCTACAAACATCTATAGAAGTGGTTATGCAAGGGAATTATGGTAGGAGCCTACTTTGGGTAGGATCCACTTGCATAACTTTTATTGATCATGGCTTTAAACTAACCTTCACATCTTTTAAAACATCAACGATAGTTTCTCTAAATTTATGCATAATTTTGGGACTACTTCTCATCACTTCTAATTACTTTTTTAACTGTTTCTATTTTTTTGTTAAAATATCCTTCAAGTTCAATATTTCTTAGCCATCTTCTAAATCAAACCTTTGGTTTTAATTATTTGAGAACTTGTGTGCTTTTGGAGGTACACTTATTAGTCATGGAGGCTAGGGATGTCCACTTTGAAATTTTTAATATTTTCTAACATCATGATAACTAATAGTAATTTATCAAAATAATGTACACAACTTGATTTTAGTTGCCTCATAGATGTGGGCATAGTATGCTATCATTAACTTGTGCTTAAATAAAAACTAAGGGATCTAAAAAGGGTTAATTATTAATTAAAATTTACCAAAACTAATGTTTATCCTTTGTTGACTATAGGTGATGGTAAAGAAATGCCTAAGGAAGAAGGTCTCTTTCCAGGCACAAAAATGAAGCTAAGAGGGAAACAATGGAGGATATGGCCATGGATAAATTATAGCACATATAAGATAATAGCTCAAGCATCACATGTTTACTAGATCCATGGGATAATGAGAAGAAATTTCAGTCCATCCTTCAAAAATGTTCCACATAACTAGAGAAACATCAATGTAATAATCAAGGTTGTAAGTCTGGCACCACTAGTGGCAACAAGAAGAATCATCTTCAGTGGATTCTTGAAAACCTCTACAAGTTTTGTAATCTTCAAACTTTGTCTAGTCTTTTTTTCACTCTATCATTTTGTATGCATCCACTTGAATAAAATTTTGTAATGTGGGACTCATAGTTAGTCAGTAATTAACATTAGTCAATAATCCCATCATTCCTATTTTTTTTGTAAAGAAAGCTTGATCCTATCCTGTTAACTTGAGGATGAGTTTGTATCCATTCATGGGGGCATGATGAATCATAAGTTGGCTAGGATATTTTAAAAAAAATATTTTTGATCAATTCTAATATCTTAGCCCTATCGATGTGGTTTATTGCGTCAATGTGGTCCCATCAACACAATATCTATTTTTGCCTATAAATATGTGTGTTCCAACCATTCTTTTATCAATAGAGTAGCAAAAATCTTGTAGTTTTATTCCATAATCTTAGAGAATAGTTAGTGAGTGCTGGTAATGTAGATCTAAGTCAATTGTACAATGCGTTATTTGAGTGGCAATGTACGTAGACACATCCCATGAATGGTAATAAGATTGAGATTGATTCTTATTCATTGCAGCACTTTGACTTAAATTAAATTTACTTCTAATTCAATTTATATTCTATGTACATAATTAATGTTAATGTTTATATGCATGTTAATGAATTGCAAGAATGAACGTGACCAGTTTTGAGTGTAAATACCCATTCACTTGGTAATCCCAACAACATTATTGCTTGGTTCACCCAGTAGCATAGTGCTTGGTAATCCCAGTAGTGGATATATGTGTTCATGATGTGTACAACAAGTTGAGAATGGAAAATCATCACCCATAGGCTAGTTTAGAATTTATCTTTATGTTGTTAATTAGACAAAGTAATTGATTTATTTATTATCATTAGGAGTAGCACAAGGTTGAAACAACATCAAGAATCATATGCCTAACTCTAGACTAAACCATACATGACAAAGCTACCACTATTCCAAGTGGGAAGACAATGAACTATGATTAAGACATAATGACCTAGATGCCACAACTAGTCCCATCCATGGAATTCAACTAGATCATGCATGAATGCTTGTGATTCATATGGTTGGGCATAGGAGGTACCTTTCCACTCATTAATTTTAATAAATATCCTAATATAGAAATAGAAAATATGTACAACAAGCTATTGGTAGAATGAAATAACAAGAATAGCAATGGTTAGTCTACACTTAATGTCCCAAAGCAACAATGGTAGAGTTGCCAAAACATGAATCTTGAAATTAGCTTGGTTGAATGATGAGTTTGAATTCAAGTATGTTGTTAATGTTTATTTAAGATGTATTACCTATACAATTTCAATATTTGTAGCATTGATAATTTTAATACTTTGAGAATAGCTAGAATGATAAGGAATACGGATATTAGAAATAAAATCCATGATTTTTTTTTTGTTTAAATCAAACTGAGATCTTAATCTATGGTGACTGGTTTCTAAAAAAGAATTATTTATAAAAGAATTAACAAAACAACATATAAACCAACATCATCATTATCATCATCCTAGTCTTGTCTAAACAAAATAAGGTCACTTGCATAAGTTCTTTTTTTCCATTCCCCTCTATGAAGAATTAGATCTGAAAAATAGCTCATCTATGAGATTTAGTAGGGTTTTATAGCCAACTACTAACCTAAAGCTAACCGTCCTCTTGTATCATTCCGCATGTTGATAGAGGAAATATTATGTTTATTTCTATACATTAATTTTTGTTATTAACCCCTCATTCTTCGCTTTTTTCCTAATTCAATATTTTCATTTTTTAAAGGGTTCTTTTGTGTAGTTAAAGCATTGGAAAATCTATTCAAGAGTTTGAATTCACCATCACAACTTATCGGGTGGAATGCTAGTGGTGGTAGCACCTGTTCTCAGTCATGGAGAGGAATACATTGTTCTAAAAGACGAGCAAATGAAATATATTTCTTTATATGTTTTCATCATATTCCCAATTATACATGTATGCATGGAAATACTTTGCTTGTTAGTATGTCAGTGAACTATTAATTTCATATTCTTTGTGGGTATGTCAATTAGGGTTGAAAGGAACAATGGGCTCCAAACTAGATAAGATTTCCTCATTAAAGAAACTATAAGGCTATTATGTATTTATTTTTCATTTTTCTGGTATAACTAAATCCTATATTTTCTATTTGAGTTTTAATTTGAACCTCTAATTTCAATTTGAGATACAAAGACCTGAATGATAATAACATTCAGGATTCAATCCTAGATCAACTTCCTCAACGTGTTAGATATTTGTATGTATTTCCCTTCTTTGCATAACTAGTGATTTTTTGTATTTCATATGCCTTTATGGATAAAGAGACATAACTACAATTGCAATATGTACATTTTGCAAGAACCTTAGTGGGAATACTCTTAGTAGCAAACTTTCGTATTCAATAGCAACTATGAATTCATTGAGTTACTTATGAGTTTTTGTGCCTCAAAATTATGTTATCTCTTGTTATGTATAAGATGCTTACTAAAATATTTTTGCAAAAAATGTAGGAATCTTAGCCACAATTTTCTTTCAAGAGAAGTTTTTGATTTCTTTAGCAAGCTTTCAAAAATGTCCACTTTGTAGGAATTTTACTTTCTTATAAATAGTAATAGTTTATTGATCATACAACATTATATCGCTCATATGCAAGCACTTTCAATGCTTAAGAAATATATTGATATACTTACCAAGTTTTGTTTAGATTTTGTTGATAATTTGACAAGCTAAAACCCCTACTATAGTTTTAGATACTATTTCTCCTTAAAATTATCTATAGCTTCAACATTCAGTATATTTACATTACATTAAATTTTTTCCATAGTTGAGTCATTGATCAAAATGCATTGTTTATGCCAGAGAAGCTTCTTTTTTATTTCTGGCTTGAAAATGAATTTACTTTTTTTTTTGTAATATTTTAAAAATATTTAGTCATTAAGAGTCTAAAACATTAGCCAGTGAAATTCTAAACAACACATATGCTAATGTGTGAAAATTCTCAACTCAAATGATTGCTTAATAAAATTATCCTTGTGTTATGAAGATACTACAAGGTCATTTATAATGAAAAATAATTATTTCATCACCTAAATAGTTGCAACATTTTATGCATCTCATCATTATCATAAATAGTTCCATTTTCAGTTGCATCCTTGGAGAGTGCCAATTAATCTTTAGCTTTTAACATGTTCTTCAAGTTCAAACTCAAAAAATCTTTATGAACCTTGCTATCTTCCTATTGAAGTCCCTTTTGAAATGCTTTCTCTCCAATATGGCACAAGTACAAATTACCACAAAAATTAAGCTTAGTTAAACCCAAAGTAAATGTGTCACTCAATTTATGCTACCATATTGAATCAGTTTTACCGAATTGATTCCTAGTTGAAAATGTCTCTAATGGCTCTAATGCTAATTGAGATAGATGAGGATTGCCTAGTGTGATGGAACATTGTAACACCTTGCCCTAGCAAGGGCAGGGTGATGCCTAGGATCAAGTAATCTTAGAATGGAAGCATGATAACTAAGAACTATAATGTGTAGAATACATGATATTAAGGATGGAGAAAGTGCACAAAAATTTCGTACCACACCAAAAACTAAACATCCACTTCAATTCATTCTACTAACATCTATATCATATATATAAGAGTACAAAGAGTTTCACACAATGATACATAGTCCATACTATTGTACATGAAATATACATTAACCAAGCACTAAATATTTTTCCCTCCTATACTCTCCCTCCTTGTACTTATCTAAGCTCCTGCACCTTTCACCTATAATTTAAATAAAGTTAGTACACAACTCAATGGGAATCCTTTACACCTCCCCTTCTAGATGGTTGACAAGTGCTGCACTAGAGGAGAGGAGTGGGGTACAAGACAACCTGCAACAACTGTTAGTCTTATGCATGCTCAAAATAACACACACACACCATATCACCCATAATGCTAACATACTATTATACAATTATAGATAAATACATGGTTTGACATCATCTATCATGCCCATGTCATCATACCCATAATATATCATTAAACAATCCATGATCCACATAACTATAATCCAATTAGAACACATATTATCAAAAATATAACCCAAAAAATGATACTATCATATACATAGCCCATGTGGTCGCTAGCATATCTGTGCTCTGTGTAGCATGTGAAATATTTCCATGAGTAATAATAATAGCCATTACCTGTAGGTCTTTTATTAGTGTTTTATTTATCCAATCAGTGCTAGGGTCTGTCAACCTATGATTGACAACCATTAGCCATCTAGAGGATTATTCATAGGGATGAACACACCTATGCCATGTATTAGCCATAGGGACAAAAACACCTACACTCTCCCACTCTCAGGATGACGTTTGAGATAGGAGCCTTGTTGATGCATCATAGTGGGAGGTCAATCGATACTAACTCCAAGGTGCCTCATCACTAACTGATCCACACCCTCATGCTGGCACTATAGACCAATGACCATCACAAGCATCATCATGAAAACATGTACACATTTCAACTAACTTAAGGAAATACATCATAAGCAAAACACACCCAAGCAAACATAACCACACATATCCATCCCTAACAGTTATAGTCATTTCATGAAAACAATACCACAATTTGAAAAAACAACCTAAATACTTTGATATGACAAAACAATACCATATTTCTTGAACAACATGTACTTCCATACAAATGACCACCATAATAACCTTCAAAATGATATATGCCCAAAGAGAAAACTAATTCCACAATTAGAAAGTACTTTCCAAAATGATCCCAACAACACTAATTTTACCTAAATCGGACTCCTAGAAGAAAGGTTATATGCATTCAAATTGTGATTAATAAAATAATATTTAAAGAATATTTAATTACCACTAGGAAGGATTTTAACTCCCAAAAACACTCACGCCCTAATAAGCCTCACAGATATCATATTCCAATCATATGAGTCTCATCAACATTACATATCATATTCTACAAGTCCACATCATACCATACATTGCATATATATTAATATATAATCCATAACCAAAATCGATCAATTTTGAGAAGTAGAAAAAATAACATGTTCAGGTTTAATCTTTGAGTTATCTGCCTCACATGCCCACATTACATAATAATATACACTAATCTAGCACAAAAATACAAGGAAAAGGTAAAGACAACCCAACAATTACAATTGTTAGGTAGAAAGGAAAAATTAAGTAGAAGGCCCTCAAAAATTTGGTAGAACTCTATTTTTCTCCCAAAAAGTTTTTCACCAATGTAGATATGATTGCAACAATCCAAAATATAGGTTTAGAGGAAGTAAAAACTATCCACAAAGCTCAGAATTCATAGAAATGTGAAGAAAAAGAATAGAGAAGAAAGAAAAATAAAAAAACAAGCTCCTGTGCATTTCTGTTAATGCAAATAGAAAAAAATAGAAACCCAAAACCGAATTTCTATGGTAAGCGATGGTGAGGCAATGGGTAAAAATTAAAAAAACAAACTTAAAACCTATAATTGTACTTTATGCTTTGTATAAAGCAAAGAAAAACCAATGGTGTGCAATTCTCACGTGACGTGAGTTCACTTTCTCTTTTTTCCTTCATTTTAAATTATTTATTCTTTTTTTAATGAACTATTTTCAAAAGATATTCTTATTTTTTTCCTCCACAACTAATGCCATAAACTTTAGTCATGTGTAACAACACACAAGGACTCGAAATCAAAATCCATTTGAACCTACAAGATCCTTATCATACGCACTACACATTTACATGTGAAAACCACACCCAAACATCGTGCAACATAGTGCTATAGTACAAATTCCTACATACCAAAATTTCACATAAAGAATAAAACCATACCAGATAGATGCTCTTGTATACCTGTCCAATAGCCATGCCAACAACCTCACTTGTCTAACACATGACACAGGGCTAGTGTAAATAATCATGTTAACTAAGCATGTAAAGACATGATAATCATAACATAAAGATGAAGCTGCATAACATATAAAATACATTTATATTACATTAACTCATCCTTGACAACCCACTGGGGACTCCACATGTAATGTATAAATCATAAGCATATGGCCATACCTAATGTATTTATATTGGATGTAACACTCTCCCCTCCTTGAAAATCTTCCTCCTAGAAGATCTTAGGATGGGCTGCATGCATCTTAGTCTCCACCTTCCAAGTAGCCTCTAAAGCTCCATGTCTACTCCATAAAATCTTGACCATATGTACAACTTTATTTGGTAGGTATCACAACATACAATCAACAATATCTATTAGCTGCTTAACATAACTGACATCAAATTGTATTGTATCCTTAAATAGTTAATCACATGATGTTCATCAAGCACATAACATCATAGCATAGATACATGAAATAAATCATGGACATGTGCTAAATGAGAAGTTAATGATAGACAATAAGCCTCTCCTAATCCACTAGAACACATGAAATGGACCAATGTATCTAGGAGCCAATTTTCATTTTTGACCAAATTGAGTAAGGCCTTTCAAGGGAGAAATAAGAAGAAATAAATGATCTTCAAATACAAACTCTAGCATCCTTCAATGCAAATTGGCATATGTTTCTTGCCTATCCTATGTAGCTCTCATTCTATCTTAGATCTCCTAAATCTACTCTATAGTCTACCTCACCAAATCTATGCTCACCTATTGATGATCTTCTATTGTATTCCAACATAAAGGTGTTTTACATGACCTACCATATAAATTCTCATATGGTGCTACTTGAAAAATCTCCTAATAATTATTATTATATGCAAATTTAGCTAATGGTAGCATCCAATCCCAACCTTCTCTATACTACAAAGCATAGGCTCTCAACATGTCTCCTAGAATTTGATTTGCCTACTCAATCTAACCATCAGTTTGTGGATGATATGCCGAACTTATATTTAGCTTTGTACCCATCTCCTTTTGAAATGCCTAGAAAAAAATATGACATAAATGAAGCATCTCTATCACTAATAATCCATCATGGCACATCATGCAACTACACTATCTCAAAAAGAAAGAGATGTGCAATTTCTTATGCACTTACGGATGATCATGTGATGAGGAAATGGGTAGACTTTGTTAACAAATCAACAACTACTAATATAGCATCACGATCACTATGAGCTCATGGAAGATCAACAATGAAATCCATACCAATGACATCCCATTTCCACTAAGGAATATCATGGAAATGCAAATATACCTTAGGTCTCTAATGCTCTATCTCCACCTATTGGCAAATTAAACATCAAGATACATACTCTTCTACATTCCTCTTCATACTAGGCCACCAATACATCCACCATAAAGTCTGGTACATTTTCTAACTACTTGAATCCATTTGGTATGTACTCATGTGGGCCTTATCCATCAGCTAGATTCATAAAGCTTTTGGAACACATACTCGACTATCCCTCTGTAATACTCCATGATGATCTACAGAGAGTGGTCCATTAGAGGCAATCTATTGCCTCAATTCTTGACACCATGAGTCATCTCATTATTGCTGTTGCAAATCTGATTGGATTGTCAAGTTATTAAGCTTACTTGCCATCCTGCTTAATGCATCCACTACTTTATTAGTCTTTCCAAGCCTATATTTAAGAGTGAAATCAAAATTAGCAAGTAGTTCCGCCCATCTACATTATCGTAAGTTTATCTATGGTTGACTCATAAGATATTGGTGGCTCTTATGGTCAGTCCAAATAGTAACCTACTCCCCATATAGATAATGCTGCCAAATCTTCAATGAGAAGATCACAACATCCAACTCTAGATCATGCATGGGATATCTAGTTTCATGGGGCCTCAATTGATGGGATGCATAAGCCACAACCTATCCATCCTGCATCAACACAACCAAATCCATCCTTTAAAGCATTAGTACTAACATCATATGGATGTATTGGTGTAGGACATATTAGCACTAGATTAGTTGCCAATCTATGCTTCAACTCTTTAAATGCAACCTGAAAATTTGGACCCCAGTAAACTTAGCCTTCTCCCTCAACAATTAGATGAAAGGAGATGCTATGTGAGAAAAATGTTTTACAAACCTTTGATAATACCCTGCTAATCCCAAGAAGCTTCATACCTTAACTATTGATTACAACATATGCTAATCATGAATGACTACAATCTTTGCAGGATCCACAAAGATACCAACTCTTGACACCATATGTCCTAAGAACTAAATCTTTGATTGCCAAAATGAAAACTTGGATGTTGAGCATATAGTTGGTACCCCCTTAAAGTCTGTAAGACTGTTCACAAGTGCTATGCATAAAATTTCTCATTAGGAACATATAATAAGATATCATCTATGAACACAATCATAAATTGATCTAGGAATTTCCAGATCACACTATTCATGAGGTTCATGAAAACTACTGGTGCATTTGTCAACCCAAAGGGTAGCACCAAAAGCTCATAATTGTCATACTATGTTGAGAATGTTGTTTTTAACAAATCCTATTCATGAACCCACACTTAATGATAACTAGACATGAGATCAATCTTTGAGAATACAAGAGCTTCCCAAAGTTGATCAAACAAGTCATCAATGCATGGAAAAGGATATTTATTTTTCATAGTCACCTAGTTTAACTGCTTTTGATCTATGCATAGTCACAAATCCCCATCCTTCTTTTTAATAAATAGCATTGGTGGACCTCACGGTGGTACACTGGGTTGAATAAGGCCTTTATCCAACAATTCCTATAGCTAAATCTTTAGCTCTACTAGCTCTATAGGAGACATTCTATGTGGATCCTTTGAAATAGGCTCTATACTATGTTTAAGTTTAATCTTGAACTCAATCTCTCACCTTGGTGGAAAACCTAGTAATTCTGACTAGAATACATTAAAAAATTCGTGAACCACAAGAATATGATCTATCTCCACCATATCTATTTTATTTATTGTAGCCACAAAGCACTCATGCCCTTTTTGAAGCCTCCTATAATACATCGAAGAGGAGACCAACTCCAATTGCATAGTCTTCAAATGAGTTTGTGCCTCAATCAGAGCCCCATCAACTAATTGTAGTCATAGTAGCTTTTGATGATAGTCCAAACAAGCATTGAATTGTGACAACCAATCCATCCCAAAAATTACATCATATACCTAAAGATCCATAACATCTAAATCACTAACCCACTGCACACCTTCCACTTCTACTGGCACACCTATACACACCTAATCAACTCAAGTTTCATGACCCCCAGTAGAGAATAGCATACAAGAGCTACATGATGTTAAATCGTAGGATCTATGAAAGAATTGCTAGCACCTAGAACAAATAACATCAACATAGAAAATTCCAAAATCATACCTCTTGTCTCCATCACTCTATTTGATTGCACATCCAAAGGCTATTCTATTAAGACATACACCTATCCTTGAGTACTCTAGTTCCCTCCTCCAAGCTAAGTGATTGGTGCACCACATCCACCCTAAATTTGAGGATTATGTCCTTAGCCTCTACCTCCTCCACTACTACCTTCCTGCTTTGGGAAACCTTGAGCCCAATGTCCTAGTTTCCCACATGCAAAAAAATTTTTGCAATCCCTCTACAAATGACCAAGCTGCCCATATCTATAACAACCAATAGCTCCATGACTAGCTCCAATAATAGGACCCCAAGTGGGTGTTGGATGCTCTCCTCCATGATCACAAGCTTGTTTAGAGGAGCCAAGCCTCTTTCCAAATGTTAGTCCTTTCTTCTACCTCGATTGCCTCTCTCTACATGTTGTATCTTCTTGCTAACTCCTCTTTAAATCCATGGCTACTACTTTAGCTTCATCATAGGAAGTTAATCTAAGAGGCAATAGGTGATCCTTTAGAGATGGTATCAAACCTTAAAAAAACTTGTTCACTCATGCTTGAGCATCTATCTACATCTAGGGTACATAACTACTCAGCTCAAAGAAATGAGTATCTTACTCCGCCACAGACCAACTACCCTAATACAAATAGTAGAACTCATTCTCATTGGCCTATGCATATTGGGTAGACATATAACAACCTCTAAAAGATGCTACAAAATCATTGCATGCCACCTCTTGACCAATCCATCCCTTGGCCTACTCTTTAGTCATCCACCAATGCTAAGTAATACCAACTAATTGATAAACTACCAAATCAGTTTATTGAACTGATGAACATTCCATCAAATCAAAAGCCTTCTAAAATTCCTCCAACCATTCTATAGCTATAGTGGGATCCTCAATGACATCAAATTTAGGAGGTCCCAACTTTCAAAACTACTCTACTAGTTCCCTATTGATAGGCTGACTATTTGATTCTCTTGAGCCTCCAATACCACTACCACTTCCCACTTCCTAAATCATGGGAACATGAGCATCATTAGGTATGACATGCTACTACAGGATCTATAATAATTGTTGTATAAGCTCTGGTTAACTATTTTTAGGATGACTACTAAATGTTTGAGGAGGCTGCTCTTGTCCATCATTAGGCCCTTCTAGTCTACAAGAACCACTAGCATCATGACCATGTCTACTATACATCTCTATAATCTGAAATCACAAATGGATGGGTATCCCAACCATCATACAACATCAAGTTAAACTAGCTCCAATACCACAATGTACCACCCTGCCCTAGTGATCCCTAGGATCAAATAATCTTGGAATGGGATCATGATAACTAAAAAACATAATGTGTTGAATACATGATATTAAGGAAGGTTAAATTTCATAAAAATTTCATACCACATCAAAAACTAAACATCCACTTCAATTCACTATGCTAAAATACAAAACAAAAACACATAAACATTATCATCATATATATAAGGGTATAAAGAATTTCATACAATGATACATAGTCCATTCTACTATACATGAAATATATGTTAACCAAGCACTAAATATTTTTCCCTCCTCTACTCTCCCTCTCAATACTCATTTAGGCTCCTACGCCTTTCACCTATAATTTAAATAAAGTTAGTACATAACTAAGTTGAAAGCCTTCATACTTCCCTTGCTAGATAGTTGACAAGTGCTGCACTAGAGGAGAGGAATGGGCTACAAAGAAACTTGAAACAACTGTTAGTCTTACACATCCTCAAAAAAACAAAACAAAAAAACACACACCATATTACCCATAATGCTAGCACACTATCATACAATCACAGATAAAGCCATGGTTTGACATCATCTATCATGCCGATGTTATCATACCCACAAAATATCATTAAACAATCCATGAACCACACAATTAAAATCCAATCATACAGTCTTTTCAACATCACATCTCATATTCTACAAGTCCACATCATACCATACATCACATATATATTAACACACAATTCATAACCAAAATCAATCAATTTTGCGAAATAGACAAAATAACATGTCCAAGTTCAATCTTTGAGCTTTCTACCCCACATGCCCACATCACATAATCATATACACTAATGTAGAATAATACAGGGAAAAGGGAAAGACAACCCACTAATAACAATTATTGAGCAGAAAGGCCAAAACAAGTAGAAAACCCTAAAAAATCTAGTAAGACTTCATTTCACTCCCAACATGTTTTGCACCCATGTAGATATGACCGTAGTAATTCCAAATCTAGGTTCAGAGTAACCAAAAACTGTTAACAAAGTTCAGAATTTAGAAAAATGTGATATAGAAGAAGAAATAAGAAAGAAAAATGAAAGAACAAGATCCTGTATGTTTCTATTAACATGAACAGAAAGAAAAAACAAAAACCCAAAACCCAATTTCTATTGCAAGCGATGGTGAGGTGGTGGGTAAAAATTAAAAGAAAAAAAAAACATAAAACCTATACTTGCACTTTATGCTTTGTATACAACAAACAAATATCAATGATGTTCTTGTCTCACATGACATGAGTTCACTTTTTTCTTTTTTTCCTTTTAAATTATTTATTTTCTTAATGAACAATTTTCATAAGCTATTCTTATTTTTTTTCCTCCACAACTAATGCTGTAAACTTTAATCACACATAACAAAGACACTGGGACTCCAAATGAAAATATATTTAAACCTAAGAGATCCTTATCATACACACTAAACATTCACATGCCAAAACCACACCCAAAAATCACACAACATAGTGCTATATTACAAATGCCTACATATCGAAATTGCACATAAAGCATAAAGACATACTAAATAGGTGCTCTTGTACCCCAGTTTAACACCCATGATAGCAACCTCACTTATCTAACACATCACACACAACTTGTGTACATAATCACGTTAGTTAAATATGTAAAGACATCATAATTGTAACATAAAGATGAATCCTCATAACATATAAAATACATTTTTATTACATTAACTCATCCTTGACAACCTATCGAGACTCCACACGTAATGTATAAATTGTAAGCATATGACCATACCTAATGTCTTTAGATGGGATGTAACAAATATGTTCAACTTACAACATTTTCAAACAATTGGACTAATTGAAATAGGATAATTAGAAGAAAAAATCTTGCTAAAATGTGAAAACTATCATGCATTTTTATAGACTTTTATGATTTTGGTTTTGTAAATTAACATGGTCATCACATCATATGCAAAAATAGGTTAATGAAGAAATGTTGATATATAATTTCTTAATGAAGCCATAATAAATAAGTTTAGTCCATTAAAGATCTCAAAATAATTTTTAGTACTACTGCACTTTCAAATTGCATTTAATAAATTTTCTTTTCAATCAGTTCACTTCTACATGAATTTGTTCTTTTTGTACTATCATGGAAAAGATCACTGTTTCAGAAATCTTGACAAATTTATGTTAATTATTGGGCATCTTGGATATTGTTATGAAGATGGAAGGTCCATGGATGTAATAAAAAATCAATTTCAGTTTCAGTTATGAAGATGTGTTGTAGCATGTGAACAATCTATTGATATAAATATAATGGATGCTCCTTTCCTATGAATATCAATTACCTTTATGTATCTTGTTATTTGATAATGAGAATGAAGAAAGAGTGTCAAAGATCTTATGAAGAAAAAATTTACTCATCCAAGGATTTGGTTTTCAATAGACTTAGATAGGACATATTCTCTTGAATTAGTGAGGTCCAATTTGTTTGTAAGAATTGATAAGTTACATTCTTCCCCATAAATGTGGTTTAGCTTGTTGGTAAAACGAGAGTCCTACATATTGTTGGTATTAGTTTCAACACTAATGGTGTGCACAAGTATAAATAAATTATGTCAAGAAATGCCCAAATTGAACTCTATTAAGTAGAACCTTAGGATTAAAAAATATTCACATGGCTGATATAAAATACTCAAGTTTTAGTTTTCATGTCATTTATATTGGCCCATATTATTATTATGAATCTTCTTATAAACATCTTAATAACAAAGTGTGCACATTTATTTAGTTTGTGGTTATATTTCCGTTAAAGAAACCATCCTTTTTTTTTGTTTTGTTTTTGGATCTGTATGACTAAAACATGATGTTGAAAGGATATATTCTTCAATAAACTTTCACAAGGCATTCCACCTAGTTTCAAGTCTTTGTCCAAGTTGTCTATGCTATATATAAATGAGGTTGTTGTTGCTCTCTTTTACTTTTACTATTTTTCTTGCATTTAGTGTAAACTATTTTTTGGAGGGTTTAGTGTTTTTTATTATGTTCTAATAGACATTTGTAGAATAATTAGCTGAGTGGACCACTTAACATTATCTACTATCTTCCTAACTACTATCTTCCTATCAAAGATCTATAGGTTTACCCTCTTAAAAATTTTAAGAATGTTGCTTTTTCTCTACTTTGTCTAAAGGTTTAGAGATAGTCTCTAGTGACCTTTTTGACTGCCACTATAGCAGTTACATTGTAGCCAACTTATGGTGTTTATAATTTTTATTTCAAATATCTTGCTTTTCTAGTCATGTATTTTTGCAATGTTATTTCTCTAGCTGTCCTATACACAGTCATGGCAACTATTTCAATAATGTTCAGCTATTTTTTTCATGTGCTTTTAGTAACATTCAAAATAATAATTTCACTGGGTTGCTACCACCACACTTGTCTTCTGATATAAGATTAAAGTATGTTTTCCAGGAATATATTTCAAATCACATTAAAAATTAAAAATGTGTGGGCTATAGTAGTAATGGTATAATTATGGTTTTATTATTCCAAGAGTAGAGGCAATAATTTAAGCCCTGGCCTTAGTCCTCTACCTCCTCTGTATCAAGCATCTCCTCCATATCAAGCATCCTCTCCATCCCAAAAGGTAATCAGTCGTCTCAATAATACTAGTGATGGCCTTCATGCTAAATCACCTTCTACAAAGCATTCCTATCCTAATACAAAAAATGAAAGTCATGGTAAAAATGGCCTATTTCATGGTGCAATAGTGGGCATACCACATGGAAGTATCATACTAGTGCTTGTGGTTGCATTGGCTATCACATGTTATGTATAGAGATCATCTAAAAACTCAAATGAATTAAATGTCAACACTGTGTCCCATGACAATCCAATAGCAATCATGTAGATGTTTGAAGAAAGTATAAGTGCTTTTACCAACATTGTCTTCATTTTATTTTATGAAGATTTTAACCATGCATTGTTTGTATTTGATATCTATTATTCTTGGGTGTTACTTTATTTATATAATTACCTTTGCATTATTTGAAAATGGTTGTTAGCTCATTATTTATATTATTAAGAAATGGGCAGTGAAGCAGAAAATGTAGATCCTTGTTATTACTATTGGTTATAGAATCTTACTTAGGATAGCCAAAATAAGCAAAATTATAAGTTTTTATGCATGGAATCATCAACCATGCTTCCATGTCTTGATGGTCCATACCCTTTGCTAATTTAAAAGTTATAAGAAATGATTTTAATCTCACCATGCATCATTATCATGATGTATGCATGTCTAGAATAATTCTAGACAACAATAGGAAGCCAAGAGTGTAGCCTCTTCCCATTGTCACAAGCATCATCCAATTTACAATACCTTTGTTTAGTATTCAGCTTTTCAAAGAGACATAAATATCAGTGGATACAAAAGGTTCAGTGGATGAAAGTATTTGATAAAAATCAAATGAAATGTGAAATATTACAATAAAAATTAAAAAAAAGAAAAGAATAGGACAACAATATTTATATAAATATGTAACACTTGCAAGTAGGAATAATGTGTTCCTTCACATCTCTTCTCCAAGGTGACCACTCTATTTGCATAGCTATGATAGGATGAAAAACATGGGCTCTTCTTATGGTATTTGCAAATGGTTCTAAAAGCCCAACATACTTAATCTTCCCTTCTTAAACTAACTTCTTTAATTCCCCCATCTGACTTATCAAACCCACAATAAAAAATAGATCACTTTTTTAAACAAACAAAAATAGAAAGCTACAATCTAACTTTGTTTGGTAAACCAAGTTATTGTAATTATGATCATTGTAAAATTATTTTTCCATGCTGCTATTGTTCACTCTTGAGATGAAAGTGGACTTGTAAAGCGTTCTTCCACATAAGAGGCATGTGGTCATCAAGGATTTGTCATCATTCCTACCTTCAATATCATTGTTGAATTGCAAATGCCTCTCTATTGTTGTTCCTATGAACATTTGCATATCCAAACATAATCTATTTATCCTTTTTGAGATAATGAAATTCTTGTAATTGGTTGGTTGAATGAAGACTGAGTAGGTTTGTTTCATTTTCTTGATTGATTAACTTAGAATATTGTTCATGCCTTCCAAAGTACAATAGACATAATGAATATAATTTTCTACTATGAGCAAAGCATGTATGAAGCCTTTTTAAGATTACATTATCCTTTTACAACACATTAATAATTTTGTTGAACATGCTCTTTTTTTAATTTTTATGACATTAAGAGTAGAAGACCAAATTCTATGTCACAGAGGATGCCTCCAAGAAGTAATAGTGGCAATGTGAATGAGAGGGAGTCTATTGGTAACATGATCAAAAGTCCCATAGGTGTAAAAGCATTTTTTGTGATAGATTTGCTGGTAGCAACTAATTTCTTTAGTTAAGAAAATTTGATCGAGGAGGTAAAGTTGGGACAAGTTTATATAGGTAAATTTCCAAACAAAAAGGTAAAACATATTTGGGTAGACATGCTTACCATGAAAATTTATGCACTTTATGTTTCTATAGCTATATCAGGCATTGATTTGTGCATATTGCTGAGCATTCCTCTTTTCCAACATGTGCTAGTTGTGCATCATGTGTTATCCATTTCCTTTCTTTATTAATAGTTTGCAGCATTCCAATTTTTCAAGAATTCATTAGTACAACTCCTAATAACTTTAAATTAATTTTTAATACCCAAATTGTATGGACCTTGGTGAGCATAAAAATTGGCTGATGAGATGGCTTTCATCCTTGAAATCCTACACTTTATTTTAATGATGGGAGGTCAGACCAATACCATTTTTAGCTTTTTGGAGTAGAATCCAATGCTAGCTAGTGCTAAATCCTTAATAATTTAAAAAAAGGTTATTTGACCTAATCCTCTATTCCAAAATTCCAATCTTAACTACATTTCAATTCCCTATGCCCTAAACAATTTCATTTTCAACCCAAATTTGAACTTTAGTGGAAATTTTAATAAAATACAATTAAATAAGTCCTCAATCCTGGGACCTAGCAGTTCGAATTTGATTCTACTTTTAAAAATTTAAATTCCAGAAGATTTTGAAATGGGGGAATGGGCCTCTTGATAGCTTGAAATCCACAACCTAGCAAACCAAGAGATTGATTTGATTCCATCTTTATTTCTCTCTACTTTCTATGATTCTATCTTTATTTTTTTCTTTACTTTATTTCTATTAAATATTTTCTTGAGTTCTTGGAAAAGGGAACCTAGAATATCACTTACAGTCTTATACTTAACAACATACAAGTCTATTAATGACTGTGATGATGTTAATTTTTAGATTATGGTTATCAAGAAAATAGAGGGCTAGGCATTATCTACTAGCTCTAATGAAGCTTTCTTAGAAGCAGTTGCCAATATATCATGGTTAGGACATGAGAACCTCATTGAGATTTTTGGCTATTCCATAAAAAATGGGCAACACCTGCTTGTTTATGAATACTATGACAATGGAAATCTTGAAAACATCTTACATGGTGGTGATTACAATAGCTAGAAATTGACTTGGAATTGTAATGTGAAGATTGCACTTGGCATAGCAAAGGCTCTACAATGAGTTTTCATTTTGTTAAAACCTGTTGAATATATCATTCATTTATTCTACACAAGGGATCAACAATATAGGCTATGAAATTTTTGTTTGGTAGATATCTACATGAGGTTTGTACACCTTCTATCATGCACAAAAACTTTAAGGCAGCAAACATTTTGCTTGACGACAATCTCTACCCATATGTGTGAGACTTTAGAGTAGCCACATGTACTCTTAGAGTAGAGTGCCAAGTGTTGTAGTTTTCATATTTATAGTATGCCTACAATAAGATCTCGATACAATCAGATACACATGAACATTACATAATTTATTTGTAGGTCCATACGCATATCTTGAATTCTTTCAGGATCAACACTCTTGAACATGCCATGGTAGGAATGTACACTACAAAGAGTGATGTATACAATTTTTCCATTATCTTGCTTGAGCTTCTCACTAGAAGAATGACCTTTAACTAGTATGTATCAATTGCTAGTTGACCCTGCCTCTCATAAATCCTCTCATAAATATTTTTTATGGCCAAAGAAAAAATGTAATTTCAAGAACATATCAGCAAAATAGTCTACAAATATGTTTAAATTCCTAACATATCTCCATGTACCAAACTATCTCAAATACTACTTTAGGGAGTGTATTAGACACTAATCAAATTATACCTTTGTGTGTTGTAAAATACTACACTAGTTGTTTCTATGATATTAGCCTAGCTTTAAAAAATTTGCAATTAAAAAAGAATTGATGTTACTATAATTTGAGTATTAAGCATGAATTAAGTTGAGATAAGGCTAAGATGATTATCAAGCATAAATCAAACTAACCCTTAGTGTGTTGGCTTAACTAAAAGAAACTACCTTCAACATTTTAATGTTTCAAAATAAGATATAAAATTGTAATTACATCCTTACTACATTTGAATATGATTAACAAAATAGGGCATTATAATGCATTTATGCATAAAAGGATAGAGTTAGGACATTAGACAAACCATGTCTTTTGGCAAGTAGCTTTCTTATTCATCCTTCAAGGAAAAGCATTTGTAATGAAAATCCTATTGCAAAAATTTGGCATATTTTCCATGTTGATCATTTCAACCAGCAAAAACAGTGACTTTCATCTAAGTTCCTATCAAATAGACAACATTCCATGCAATCCTCGTATCCACAATACCTCACATCCTCATACAAAATGTAGATTTCCCTCTCTATAATCACAACAGAAAAATAATTATATATTAGAGAATCCACTTTTAATACAAGCTATTTGATTCCTTATTTGCAATATTTTCATGTTGTAACATGATAGAGAAGAATAGGCATGAAAATCAAACAAAAATGCATGCACTACTATTCACTATTTTTGTGACCAATGGAAACTTGTATGCAAGTTCTTCCAAATCTTATTGAAAGGATGCATTATCTTGTGAATCCAAAAGCTGGAGTTGCCCATTCTAGCCACCAACCTTCCTTGACACTGCAAACACAAAAATTCAAATGCTAAGAATACAAACTTAGAAAATATGATTGGGGTGGTGATGAGTAGTGAACTAATCCTACACTCAACCATACGAGATATGAGTGTTCATGCATAGCCTAGTCAAATTTCATGGACAAGGTATAGTTGTGCTAGTAATTAGTTTGAGTTTGCAATCATTGTCTTCCCATGTGAGCTAGTAAAATTGATTCATATGGTTTAACTCATGGTGAGCTATTTAATGTGTTGATGTTGTAGGACCATATTACTCCTAGTGAACATAAGGTAAATAAAGTGATTTCTAACTCTAAGTAACATTAAATGAATCTAATCTAGCCTAGTGCAATGGACATCTATTCCTGATTCTCCACAAACATCTTCAAGTTATGTAAATGTTACTAGGATTACCAAGTATCTCATTACTGGGTGAACCAAACGATAATACTACTAGGTTATCAAACGATCACACGTAATGCTTAGAAGTAGTCATATTCATTCTACTTAACAATAGTAATAGTGAGTTGCATAGAAAGTAAATCAGTAACTAGAAAAACAAAAAATGTTATATTAAGTTAAAACAGTAAACATTAGTCTAAGTAGACAATAAAGAAATCTAAGTGATGTTGTAATGATGCAAAGTAATCTCGATATTTATTTCTAGTCATTAAATGAGTCCAAGTACATTTCACTCAAATAAAAACTCCATTCAATTACTTAACATCACACTACAAGCATACACTACTAAGTGAGAAGTGCTAAAATCAAGAAAACAAACTAAGACAATTTCTCTAAGGATGGAATGAAACTTACTTTTGGAATGTGCTCCTAAGTGTCATATTTATAAGCATACACTTGTCTGTGATATTGGATATCTAAAATTTTATCTTGTGCTCCAATATTATATGCCCAATATCTTAGCTATCCAAAAATATGATTTATCATAGCCCCATTGATGAGCGGCGAGGTACCCCTACACTCAACCATACAAATATGAGCGTTTCATGCACAATTTGGTCGAATTCCAAGGACTAACTACTTATGTGCCCTTGTGGAACAAGGATGGGTTGGTTGATCATTGTCTTCCCAAGCTTACCTATATGTTATGATTGTATAGTTAAGTAAGCTTGAGGAATATGATTTTTATAGCTTTTATGTTTTTATGTCCTGTGCAAGTAGGGAAGGAGAGAGGTAACTAAGTGACTAATTTAACTTAACTACTCATTAACTAAGTTCTAACTAATCCTAACACCAGCATCTGTTCCCACTTGTCGTACACATATTGAACTAGTGCAACACTGATGGGATTACCAAACGCTAATTGTTACTAGGTTACCAAGTGTTACACGCATGCTCAAAGTGGTCGTGCTTGTGTAATTTAAAAATTTTCTTAATTGATCGAAATGAATTGCTATGCTAATAACAGAAATGTAAAGTGCTTAAAATAAAATAAAATAAAATAAATGCATAAGAAAATAAAATAAAAGAAATGTGTAAGAAAAGAAATCTCAAGTGTTTCAAGGATGAATCAAAGAGTTTGTCTTTCTTTCCATACATAAGGTGTGATTAGGTACATAATGCTCAAATAAAGATTTGTCCACAATTAAACCTCACTATGGGCACTTGGAAAATACTCTAACTTTCAAACAGAATACAAGAGTTTCACTACTTGACTACTAAAAGACTTCTTTCCCGATTGTGTGCTTGGACACTATATTTATAGGCTTGGAAGCAACTACTCTAATAATTAGAATAAACCACTAAAGTAACTACTCTAATAATTATAATAAACTGCTAGATTAACTGCTCTAATAATTAGAATAAACTGCTAAAGTCACTGCTCTCATCATACCCCACGATTGAATGAAAATTCATCCTCGAGTTCCTTACAAAATATTGGGAAGGTATGGGATTATTGACTAATTGAGAACTAACGGTAGAATAGGACGAAAAAATAAATGTGCTTAGTGAACAAATCAACAAGCATATTACAACATTAGTGTTCATGACCATTGTTGTGAACACATATATATAAATGACATATAAGCCTTTATTTGGTAGCTTGTAGAGAAAGAGAGAGAAAGAAAATGAAGTGTGTTGTCACCAATGCTAAGATTGTTCCTTCTGTTGTTTATCCATAGTGACGCCACTAGACTTGTTCCTTTCATAAATGCTCTAATTCTAGTCCATCCTAAGTGCTTCCTCCAAGCCCAGTCCATTGTTTGTATGATCACCATCTGCACACACAACATAGTCACAAAGGAGCAAGGATAGATAAACCACCATGCAATTGATACCTTGCCTCAATATGAAGTGCATTGGCTGAGTTGTGGTTATGGTAGAAACTAGTTCAGAGATTTATCACAAGTGACTACCAAAGGTGTAGGGGTTAGGAAAATAGTAAAATGGAGAAAATTAAAAATTTTGTGCTAGGGCCCCCATGACTAAGAGTGAACCTCTAATATCTATACGATGGAAAAATATGAGGAACAAGAAAGATGGGAAAAAATAACAATGAAAATGCTAATAAAATGGATGTCATGGATGGGGATGAAACAAGAGATTATTGATTGTAGGAAATGTTTAAGGAAAAGAACTTAACAATTACACTAAAAAGGAATGCCAGTGGGTCATCCCAAAATTAGGCTCATGTCGTTTATGCCTTGACAAACCCACAAACCAAAGAGTCCGTAGGCTCTAGGAATGTCATTTTGAAGCAAGAGTTAAAAAGTTACCTATAAGAAATCACCAAAGGAAAAAAAGACATCAACCTAAAATGGAATAATGATAAAATTGAAAATGAGGTGGAAGAATGGGAAGAAATATGGAGAGGAGAGAATGGAATGGAATCCCAAGAACAAGGTTGTGTAAGGCCCCTTGTGTATTTCATGGTTAATGCAAGTGAGTAGAACTCATCCCAAATGTATACTCAAACAAACCACATCCAATGACCTCACATCAACACACTTGACCAATTCATCCACTTGAAGCAACAAGAATGCTTCCACAAAGAGTCACCACCATTCCGAGGAGAGCGAGATAGAGAAGCAAGAAGAGAGAAAGGGCCTTAGTTAGAGGGAACCTTCAAGCATGGGTAACATGTCTTTCTAGTGCTATAACCAGCACTTGTAGCCCATATTTTTTTATTATGTCTAAGGGGTGTGCTTTGAATTCTCACTTTTTTTCACTTTTTCTCTTTTTTTTTCGGATGAGAATCACATCATGCAAAGACTTATTTTTATTCACTTGGCTTCTTGAGTTTTGAACAATGTTAGAATGATGGAAAACCCAAGAAAAAGCACCCAAGCACCCAAGAGAATGGCTACCAAAAATGCATAGAATCCCCTTGAAGTCACACCCTTTTCATCCTTTGAGTCTTTCCTTCGTTTGAAAAGTACCCAGCCACCAATTCATTAAAATTTTACTTAGAAAAAGAGGGACTGTAAAGTTCCAAGCCAAAGGAGACCATAGAGTTGTATGGAGAAGTGGACAGTGTGGACTCATTACCTGTTTTACCAAAAGAACCATACCTTAATATCAGCATCATAATTCAAAGGTAAAAATCAAACATTATCAATCAATATGATATAATTCAATCCACCATCATGACCACTTATTGGATGATGAATAAAAGTAAATCAAGGAATCAAACAAATAGTAAAAATATGAACGATGGTGTAAAAAAAAAGATAAGAAAAGTTGGAAAAATGTGTAAAACAAAAATGTGTGAAACAAAAACATGTAAAAAAATGTGTAAAACAAAAATTCAAAAAGAATTGAGGTCCTAGAATGATTAGCATAGGTGGCCATCTCCCCCATGACTAAGTTTGAAGGAGGAGATCTGAAATAATGAGCATGGTTGTCCTTCAAGAGATGTAGCATGTGTACTGGCTATCCTAAGCTCCTGGAAAGGTTTGGTGCATTGTACATTGACCAAAGTTTCTTGTCTAGGATCTCAGGTTTGTATATTGTCATGGCCTCTAAAGGAAAAGCTGCATAAATAATATAAGGTCCTTCCGATAGTGTTTGAAATTCAGTACATTGTGGCACATGTGTGGGATTCTACTAGAGAACCTTGTCTCCTTGCTAATATTTAACATTCCTAATTCTTAGGTCATGACATTGTTTATTGAAGGCCTTATGCAATTCATTAGATGATAGGGTAGCTAATTGATTTTCATCTAGCAAGTTAAGGGTTACTAATGATTGTTTTTGTGCTAGCTCAAGGTCAAGGTTGAGGTCACATTCCATGGACAGTGTACGGAGCTTAGTTTGAATGGGATGCATTGGTAATTTACTGTACACTAACTCATAGGGAGAGTATCTTGTAGGGAGTTTCCATGTGGAGCAGTATACCCAAAGAGCATCATTAAGTTTAGTACTCCAGTCTCACCTAAACTTGCTAATAGTTCTTATCAATATCTTTGTAATCTTCCTATTGGTGACTTCTACATGACCATTCTATTGGGGGTGGTCTGGTGTAGTCAATTTATGCTCAACTCCTAACTGTTGCATTAATTTCCAAAAATTTGCACCCATGAAGTGTGTACCATTGTCTAAAATAAGTGCATGTCGCACACCAAACCTGTTTATGATTTGATGTTGAATAAATCATGTAGTTGTAGATGATGTACAATCTTTAATAGCAACTTCTTCAGTCCATTTTGTTAGGTAATCAAGGACAACAATAATATAAGCTTTTCCATTAGACATTAGTGTAATCAGCCCCATAAAATCAATTCCCCAAATTTTGAAGGGTTCTAATTGTTGAATTCATTATTGCAAACCCTCCATTCTAGTAGTCATTCCCCCATCATGTTGATAGTACCAACAAGATTAGATGAAATGATGGGCATCTTGAAATAATCTAGGCTAATAATATCTTGCAAGTAGGATCTTGATGGTCATTCATCACCTAGTGGAATGATCCCCACAAGGACCCTCATGAGAATCTTGGAGAACTCACAATTGATCTATATCAAGAACATACCATTGAACCAAGCCATCAGGACACACTTTGTAAAGTTACCCATTGATCTTCATAAAGTACTTGGCTCGGTGAAGAAACTATTGTTTCATCTTAAGGTTTAACTCTTGTGGTGTTCGTGGGGTGAGGAGATAGGTAAGAATGCTACTGTACCGTTTTGTCTCCATGGGTGATTGATTATTCACTACACCAAAAAAGAGGAATTCATTAGGGAAATGATCAGAAATTGGATACTCATCCTCTTTGTTATCCCATCGCAACCGATATAAATGATCAACAACTACGTTCTTGGTGCCTTTACGATTGATCATCGTAAGATCGAACTCTTGTAACATTACAAGCCATTGTATGATATGAGGGCTTACCATTGGCTTATTCTTGAGGAACCTTATTACACTATGATTTTTATGTATATATACTTTATATCCTAATACATAGTGTCTAAACATTTCTAGTGAAAACATTACAACCATTAATTTTTTCTCTATGGTAGTGTAGTTAAGTTGTGCACTAGCAATACTTCTACTTGCATAGTGGATGTAATAAGGATGCTTCTGGTCATCTAACTATGTAAGTGTGACTTCTAAAGCATAGTTGGACATGTCAGTCATGATATGGAATTGTCTGGACTAGTCAAGAGCTTGTAGAATGCATGTTTCTACTAGCATCTATGTCAGATTTTGGAAAGCTAATTCGCATTCCCTGGTCCACTTGAAAGGTATGTCCTTTTTTGTTAATTCCACCAATGGTTTGGTAACCTTTGAAAAGTTTTTAGTAAATCAACTATAGTAGCTAGTGTATTTAACGAATGATCGAATATCTTTGATAGTTTCTAGTTGACATGTAATTCCTTGGATAACTTTGAGTTTCTTTGAGTTTACGTCTATCCTTGTGTGTGAGATTTTGTGCCCTAGTACTACACCTTCTTGCATCATGAGATGGCTTTTCTACTAGTTGAGCCTCCAATTGGTTTTTACATACCTTTTTAACACTTGCTCTAATCGGTCCAAGGCTTGATCAAAGTTTGCTCCTTAAGTGGAGAAGTCATCCATAAAGACCTCCATACCATTCCCTATTTGCTATTGGAATATGCTTAGAACTAGTCATTGAAATGTTGTAGGGGCATTGCACAAGCCAAACGACATCTGTTTGTATGTGAACATTCCCCAAGGATTGGTGAATGTAGTCTTGGATTGGTCTTCTGGGGCTATTTGTATTTAGTTATATCTACTATATCCATCCAGAAAACTATGGTAGCAATGCCCTACGATGGTGTCTAAGACTTGGTCAACAAATGACAATGGAAAGTGATCTTTGAATCTTGTCATATTCAATAGCTTGAAATCTATGCACATACTCCATTTGCCTCCTTTTTTAGGCACAATAACTAAGGGGCTGACCCATTCATTATCAGCAATGGGGTATATGAACCAAGCCTTAAGAAGCTATTCAATTTCTTCCTTGACTACTTGCTTCAACTTTGGATTCAAATTCCTCTGCGATTGTCTTTGAAGCTTCGTGGAGGGGTCAATGTAAATCCTATGTTGGCATATCCTAGGATCCCTTCTAGTTAATTTAGGATATGACCAAGTGAAGGATTTTGACCATCTATTTATTACCTTCAGTAGTTCTTTTTTCTATTGAGGAGCAAGCTTAGCATTAATAATCACTAATTTTCTATTTTTAAGGAACGTGTATTTCATACCGGTGGGTAATGGTTTCAGTTCGAGGGGCTCCTGCTTAAATTACTCAAGGATTTCCTACTTCCCAAAATTGATATTCTTAAGGTTAAGACTTGGAAGTTAGTAGTGGACTTGCTCTAATGCATCTATGCTATCGATGTAAGCACAAGTCCAATCCTCAGTTGGTTCCATGCATATGAGTGAACTACTTTCTTGATTAGCTGTCAACCACTGGGTGTCTTCCTATTGTGTAGCTGCTACATATAGGAATATTTGTATGTTAATCACTTGTGCACACTGATTGCATGTAGCCAATGCTAAACTTTGCACAAACCATGACCTCTACACATAATTACATCCTATGTCACTATATGTGATGCATGGAACTTTCTTCTTCTTGATCTTTCTGAATGTATTTTCCTTTGATATTTCTAGGGAAATATCATGGATTTCTAGGTATGTTTTGATGGTTCTTAGCCATGCTCTTCCCCTTACCATGGTTTACCTGAATCACTAGGAAGTTAGCTAGGTATGACCACCCATAAATAGTGCGAACAATGTCTTCCACTTATCCCAATGGGATAGTGATGGACTGGTCAACCAACTCTAGATAGATGTTACTCTTTATCAATGGAGGGAGGTTCTAGGCCTTGTACATTTCTTAATAAATCAAGTTAACACTAGAACCTAAATCCAAAAGAGCCTTGCACGGTGCATTTTCAATGATTTGTAAGTATATTAGAGGACTCCTAGGATCAAAGAATTTCCTAGGAAGGTGGCCAACTTTGATGCAATCGGTGATGGCATGTGTTAGCATGACCATATGTGTTTAGTGTAGTGATTAGGTTGAAGGGGGCTCTAAAGTTTTGATTGATACTGAGGAATCTAAGGAATTAGCCTTTTGTGATTGCAAGGTGTTGGTTGGATTATTGGTTCTAAAGAAAGGTCTTTTTTCCATGTGGTTGTTGGAACCAATAGTAGGTTGAGAGTTAATAGCCCTCATGGCATTACATTGCTATGGCTGGGTAGGAATTTCATCTTTCATCATGGGAGAAGGTGGTAGTGGAGGTATTGGTGGAAGAGATGTGGCTGGATGAGAAGGATGATATGCATGTGGAATATCACCTCTAGAAGAGGGAGTCTGATAATACTCGTGGGCTTGGTAGTGAGATTGAGAAGTGACATGACTAGTAGAGTCACATGGGAAGATTGGCTACTGTAGGTAATATCCATACGAGTCAAGTTGTCAGTAAGGATATTGTTGCCTTGGTGGTGGCATTGCCCATGATTGTGGGTGCTGCCACTATTGATATTGATCAATTGGTTGTGGTGGAGTTCCACTGGGATAATATGTTAAGGGTTGGTGGAACTGCCTTGGGTTACCTTGAGGATAAGGCAACCTTTGGGGTGTTTTCCTTTTGTTTAATCATGGGTTGAGTGCATACATCACAAACTTCTACAGATGTGAGATTACAAGGTAACATCCCTTAGGATGATCATATTGACATATCACATCCACTATCATTCTCTATTTCTAAATCCACAACCTCTTCAATGATGGAAACTTTTCCCTTACCCTTGCTATGTGCATGTTCAACTTCTCTCTTTTTTCCTTTTTCACAATCACTACCTTTCTCTTTAGACTCCTCTACTATTTTAAGAATACTTTGAAATCTATTTTCTATGGAATCCCACATTTGATCTACCTTTTTCGAAACTTCTAATATCATATTTTAGATAGGAAAATTTTTCCTATTCCCCATCTCTTCAAGTGGTGACTCTTCTTCATCCTCACAAAATCTTACTCCCTTCTTCCAAAGGGAAGGACCTTGGTTATAATCTTTTGCACTTTCTCTCTTTTTTAGCTTACCTTCTTCCTTAGAAACTTGCTCCAATAGGCTTTGAATTTGATGGGACCTAATTTCAAATAGTCTTCCTTGGGCATAAGTCCCTAGGGTTCTTCTTGTTTCATGCCTAAGCCCATCCATGAGATGGTGCAATTGATCCCTTTGCGAATAATCATGGCCAGAAAAATCATATAATAGTACATAGTATTGGCCCATGGTAGCATCCAAGGGTTTATGTCCTCCTTGTTTCCAGCCTTGGATATGCTTTCACAAGTTAGACACTCAAGAGTACATTTGGTACTTATCATTAATTAGTTCTCTAACATAGTACTCCACCTACGAATGGATTTCAGTTCTAAGAATTGGTACAAAATTTTTGCTTCTTTAACAAATGTCTATGGGAACAATTTAAGTTTCTTCCATTCATTCTCTATGTTTGAATTGTATCCCCCTTCAAATCATGTGATAGTGTTCATATCTAATCTTTTGATCCTACTATCTTTTTGGTGCCTTGTTGGAATTCTAATAGCCTTAGTTATGTCTAACATACTTCAAGTAGTGAGTAGGGGTTCATTGTGATCATCTCATCCATGGAATCTATGATGCCGACATTGTTCCCTACTCTCACTTCTTCTATGTCGTGACTCTCTAGAGTGCCCTCGTCCCCTTTCCTGGTTGTTTTGTCTATGACTTCCACTTTGCCTACCTTTATCCCCATGGTATTTTTCTTTATGATCACATCTAGATATTGAAGAAGAGGGTGAAGGAGATGATGAAGGTGAAGAAGAAGGATAACCATCATCATGATGGTGTCTGCTACCTTCTCTTCTACAGTCTCGGCCCCGATCATGATTGCAATTAGAATGTCCACCTTTATCATGAGTTTGTGTTCCTTTTTCAGAACCTTTGTGCCCATGGGTATCAGAACCTAGGTTATGAATACTAGAATGAAGGTTCTTATAGACAACCCCTTGGTCAAAGTCAAGGGGAGGAGGATTGTTGTGTGGATGACTACCTAAGGTAGGTTCACCATCCTCATTTTCGCTTAAGACATGTGGGGCATCCTAGGACCACTTACCCTTCAAAGAATTATGATGTCTCTCCTATTGCAAGTCCCTTTGAAATTGTGCCTCTATGGGATAGTATTCTCTCAAATCATGGTCTTGCACAATGTATTCTACATGTAAGTGCAGCATGCCAATTCATGTAAGTGCAACACAAAGAAGCATGCTTGGGAACGAACAATTGGGAGGTAACACTATGTTACATTTTAAGTCTCGCCAACGCAGTTGTTTGTCTTGATGGAGGATAAAGATGAAGTCTAGTATATACTCATTAGCATGAATATATACCACTCAAAGTTGTTGAGGGATTGGCGGATCAACGTCATGTGTATTACGCTACTGATTGTTTCCTATTTTAGACCTAGGTGGTGAGGCACTTTTGTACAAAGAAGGAGACATACTTTTCTATTTAGTGTGCACTGTATTCTTATTTATTATTTTCTCAACCAACCCAAAGGATTTGTTCCAGTTATGTGAATGATTTCCTATGTTTTAGTTAGCGCACAAACAACTAAGTCCTCGGCAACGGTGTCAATGATGAACAGCAAGGTACCTCGACACTCAACCATACGAATACGAGTGTTTCACATACAATCTGATCGAATTACAAGGACTAAGTGCTTATGTGCCCTTGTGGAACAATGATGGGTTGGTTGATCATTGTCTTCCCAAGCTTACCTACATGTCATGATTGTATGGTTAAGTAAGCTTGAGGCATATGGTTTTTATAGCTTTTATGTTTTTATGTCCTGCACTAGTAGGGAAGGAGAGAGGTAACTAAGTGACTAATTTAACTTAACAACTAATTAACTAATTTCTAACTAATCCTAACACCAACATCCATTCCCACTTGCCGTACACATCCTGAGCGAGTGTAACACTACTGGTATTACTAAAGGCTAATCGTTACTCAGTTACCAAGCATTACACGCATGCTCGAAGTGGTCATGCTTTTGTAATGTAACAATTTTCTTAATTGATCAAAATGAATTATTGTGCTAATAACAGAAATGTAAAGTGCATAAAATAAAATAAATGCATAAGAAAATAAAATAAAAGAAATGCATAAAAAAAAAATCTCAAGCGCTACAAGGATGAATCAAAGTGCTCATCTTTATTACCGTACACAAGGTATGCTCAAGTAAACAATGCTCGAATAAAGATCTATCCACACTTAGACCTCCTACTGTGGGCACTTGGAAAATACTCTAACTTTCAAATAGACTACTAGAGTTTCACTACTTAATTGCTAAAAGACTTCTTTCCCAATTGTGCACCTGGGCATTGTATTTATAGGCTTGGGAGAAACTTCTCTAATAATTAGAGTAATCACTCTAATAATTATAATAAAACACTAGATTAACTACTCTAATAATTAGAATAAACCACTAGAGTAATTGCTCTAATAATTAGAATAAATTGCTAGAGTAACCGCTCTCATCACCCATGACTAACTAAAAACTTGTCCTCAAGTTAAAAAAAAATGAGGATGAAGTTCCTTACAAAATTGAAAGGTAGATTTTCAGGACACTAACTACTATTTACATCACTCTTAGATGCCATAGTAGTGTTTACAAAAATGACAGAAAACATGACATGCCAACTTTAACAAAAACATAATTTTCGTAAAGCTTGATGTAGCCTTGTATATTTTTGAGTAGCAGTCACTCCTCCATTGGTTGCTTCTCCTTGTCATCAAGCTTCTAAAATCTATTATTCATTTAAGAGTGACTAAAGCTTCTTCTCTTCCATTCTTGGATCATGTATTATCCATGCTTGTTATGCAATGTGTGATGTAGTAGGCACATCCCATGGGCATGGTAGCTACAAAAACATCTAATTTACCTTGACATACTAGGCCACGAACTGCCTCCTTTCTTCTTCAAAAAATATAGCCTTTTCATGTAGTTCATGATAATTTGTCAATCTTCTATCCAAGTTTGCTATTACATCTTTCTGCAGTTGGTAGCTAGCCTTCATTGCTTCCAGTTTAGATTTTTCAACTTGGAGTTTCTAAAAATTATCTTTACAATCTGCAAACTCTTTTTCATACAAAGCATATGTTGCCACTACTTGCTATTCTAGCTCATTCTTGGGTCTTCTTGCTATTATCATGGCTAAGTTAACATAACAGAGGTTAGCTAACCCCATGTATTCTTTCAGATCCTTGATTTTTAGGTCTTTTTTTTTAACTTCTGCTTGATGGACAAGGGCATAACTATCCAAGATAGATTGCCAATTAGGATTCTATGCTCACATGATGTTGATTCTCGCTTTGTCCATCTAGATATCTTTCTCGTTAATTTTCTTCTACATGTCCACTTGATCATGGAAGTGTTCCTTAAGCCTTTCATGTTTCATTGCCTCATTTTTCCATGCACTTATTTCAATGGCTAACTTTTTTTGGATGACATGTACCTTCTCCATTAAGAGGGTCTAATTTCCTCTTATGAGGTAACTCATTTCTTAGTTGACCCTCATCAATTGCTCCCTTAATTGGTGGATGCTCTTTTCTAAAATGTTTTTCTACTTTTTAACAGTAGTCAACCTCATGTTATTAGTAGCAAGTTGTTTATTTTCATCTTATACTCTCATAGGTATGTTGATATGTGCATATGTTTGTGCTTTTGGTACAGAGGCATTTCATACCACTTTCTCTCTATTACCATCTATTTATTTTGCTTAATCAAGCTATTCATCTACTCAATGTACAGAGGCATTTCATACCACTTTCTCTCTATTACCATCTACTTATTTTGCTTAATCAAGCTATTCATCTACTCAATGTACAGAGGCATTTCATACCACTTTCTCTCTATTACCATCTACTTATTTTGCTTAATCAAGCTATTCATCTACTCAATGTACAGAGGCATTTCATACCACTTTCTCTCTATTACCATCTATTTATTTTGCTTAATCAAGCTATTCATCTACTCACCAATTGTTCCCTTAACTAGTGGATCCTCTCTTCTAAAATGTTTTTCTGCTTTTTAATAGTGGTCAACCTCATGTTATTAGCAGTAAGTTGTTTATTTTCCTCTTATACTATCGTAGGTATGTTAATATGTGCATATGTCTATGCTTTTGGTATAGAGGCATTTCATATCACTTTCTCTCTACTACCATTTGTTTATTTTGCTTAATCAAGCTATTCATCTACTCAATGGACAGAGGCATTTCATACCACTTTCTCTCTATTACCATCTACTTATTTTGCTTAATCAAGCTATTCATCTACTCATCAATTGTTCCCTTAGCTAGTGTATGCTCTCTTCTAAAATGTTTTTCTACTTTTTGATAGTGGTCAACCTCATGTTATTAGCAGTAAGTTGTTTATTTTCCTCTTATACTATCGTAGGTATGTTAATATGTGCATATGTCTATGCTTTTGGTATAGAGGCATTTCATATCACTTTCTCTCTACTACCATTTGTTTATTTTGCTTAATCAAGCTATTCATCTACTCCCCAATTGTTCCCTTAACTAGTGGATGCTCTCTTCTAAAATGTTTTTCTGCTTTTTAATAGTGGTCAACCTCATGTTATTAGCAGTAAGTTGTTTATTTTCCTCTTATACTATCGTAGGTATGTTAATATGTGCATATGTCTATGCTTTTGGTATAGAGGCATTTCATATCACTTTCTCTCTACTACCATTTGTTTATTTTGCTTAATCAAGCTATTCATCTACTCAATGGACAGAGGCATTTCATACCACTTTCTCTCTATTACCATCTACTTATTTTGCTTAATCAAGCTATTCATCTACTCAATGGACAGAGGCATTTCATACCACTTTCTCTCTATTACCATCTACTTATTTTGCTTAATCAAGCTATTCATCTACTCAATGTACAGAGGCATTTCATACCACTTTCTCTCTACTACCATCTATTTATTTTGCTTAATCAAGCTATTCATCTACTCAATGGACAGAGGCATTTCATACCACTTTCTCTCTATTACCATCTATTTATTTTGCTTAATCAAGCTATTCATCTACTCAATGTACAGAGGCATTTCATACCACTTTCTCTCTATTACCATCTACTTATTTTGCTTAATCAAGCTATTCATCTACTCAATGTACAGAGGCATTTCATACCACTTTCTCTCTATTACCATCTACTTATTTTGCTTAATCAAGCTATTCATCTACTCAATGTACAGAGGCATTTCATACCACTTTCTCTCTATTACCATCTATTTATTTTGCTTAATCAAGCTATTCATCTACTCACCAATTGTTCCCTTAACTAGTGGATGCTCTCTTCTAAAATGTTTTTCTGCTTTTTAATAGTGGTCAACCTCATGTTATTAGCAGTAAGTTGTTTATTTTCCTCGTATACTATTGTAGGTATGTTAATATGTGCATATGTCTATGCTTTTGGTATAGAGGCATTTCATATCACTTTCTCTCTACTACCATTTATTTATTTTGCTTAATCAAGCTATTCATCTACTCAATCTAGAACTATTCTATCTATTTTAGTGCAATGAGCTGTGTAGGATCTCTACATTTAGCTCTCTGGGATGCAAGCTCTCCTTGTAATCCTAGAGTTTCATTTTCTACATGCTCTTCCCTTGTCTCTACCATGATTAGTTTTCCTATGGCAGTGATGAGTTTAGACTATACTATAGTGACATCACTGAGGATATCAAAAAGTGTTATCATGAATTGCCTAGTCTATAGTAGTCTATTGAGTAGATTCTCATGGTTAGCAAGAGCCATCAAGGTTTTGGCTAACATTTGAGCATCTTTGGCTCCAGTTAGATTCACTGATGACAAAACAAGTATGTTGAAATATTCTTTAATGTGATTGGTGATCCCCTATGCTACTCCTGCTAAATCCTTGTGCTTCATTACCACTACTATTGTTCCTTCTCTAATCTCAAGCATCACATGGAATGATGTAGCATTTCCAAAGATCTATTATTACTCTTGCACCTCTTCTTCTAACTGTAGTGAGATCTTTTCACTTGTCAGATCTACTGAAACTATGGGCTGGATGGCACTATCGATAACTCTGTAAAGATTGGCCCTCCCTTGTTTCCTAGTTGATGGTTTCTACAATTTATTATAGATGATTCATCAATCATCTATAATCTTACAGCGGTGACGATGGAACTTGTTGTTGTTGCTATTGCTCCTAATGTTGCTAGTGCTATTGCTCCTATTGTTGCTATTATTGTTGCTCTTGTTCTTGTTTTTGTCCTTGTTCTTTATCCTGATATTTCCTGGGTGCTGTTGGTTTGAGAAACTTAGTGTATGAAGCATTTTGGACTCTCTTGGTAATGTTGTTTATGTATCCTAGGATTTCAAGTTGCTTGCATAGCTTTTCGATAAGGCAAGGGAATGGAAGTGTTGGCTTCCATGTCTTTCTTTCTTCAAACCACCTATGTATTTCCATAGAGTAGAGTTATACGAGGTTGACATTGTATTTGCCTATTAGGATCATAGTTCCTATAGCCACATAAGAGAATACTCGACTGAGTCCTTTTGTCAGAAATAGGGGATATGTGCCAATTTTAAAGTAAATTCTTTCTTCTAGAGTTAGCTCATTGTAGCCTTTATCTTCTTTTTCATAAGCCCATTTCAACCATAGGTTTCTCATTTCAGGATCAAACTGGGTAGATAGATGTGCTAACCTTACCTCTTCGTTAGGTATTGATGAGCAATGAACACCTCTATGCTCAACCATATGAATCACTAAGCATTCACATGTAATCTAGTCAAATTTCATGGATTCTATGTCTTCTAATACACTGGTCTCTAGGAAGTGAACTTACCCTAATAGTCATTCATTATCTTCCTAATTACACTCATGATATATAAAGGTATGGTTAAGTGTAGTTAAGGCATATGATTTTTATTATTTTTATGTTTCATATTATGAGTGTGTAAAATAAAGGATGAAGGGAATCGAGTAATTTAATTGCTAATTTAATCTAACTAACCAAGGTTTAATTATTCTTAACATAAGTATTCGATCCCACTTTCTATACACATCCTAAACATGTATAATGTTGTTGGGTTACAAAATCTTAATTGTTACTGGGATTACCAAGCATCATTCACATCCCCAAAGCAGTCGTACTTATGTGCTTAATTAATTACTACTTAACCTAACTAGCTTAATTAATTATTTAGCTTAATTATTGAAAACATTAAAGAGAATTGCATGAAATATTAAATGCATAAATAAAATATTTAATCTAATTGAAGTGTTGTAAGGTTTATTAGAAAGCTCATCTTTATTGTCACACATACTATCATGCTCAAGCACAATAGTGCTTGAATAAAGATCCAAACACTTAAGGACTCCTACTATGGGCACCTTGGAAAAATATTCTAACTCTGGGAAGAAAAATTACAAGATCTATACTATGCTATGATAAAAGATTATCAAATCATGTGTTCAAGTGCTATTTTTATAGGTGAAAACACATTCTATGATATCAAATATTTGACATTGCTTCTTGGTCCCTGATATCAAGTATCTAATATTGGATATTCGATATTAGAGCTAGACAAAAATATTCTTCATCATACCTCGATGACTAAATAAAAACTCATTCTTGAGTGAAAAAAAGGAGGAAAAAGTCCCTTACAAAATATTGAAAAGGTATGAGATTATTAACTAACATGCAAAATAACATAGATGAAACAGATAGATTCTAAGTGCCCAAGTGTATGAATTTATAATCTTTTACAAAATTTGGTCTTCATGACAATAGAATTGAACACCCTAGTCAGAATTGACATCCAACTCCTCTGATAGATGAAGAATTAGGGAGAAGATTCAATGATCATGAAGGGACGTTGTCGCATGATGCTATTGTTGATTCCTTGGTGAAGATAGTCCTGCCTCTAGTCCATGCTTCCCACTGCAATCACAAAAAAATCATGGATTAGTGTGCAATGTGTAACTTATAGCTTTTAGGTACCTTGTCTCATTGGTAGCTACACTTGGCTAGGTTTTGATTATGGTGAAGTGATTCTTTTTAATAACATTAGTAGGAAGATTGAAAAATAGGGTGAAATGGATAAGTGGTCCATTATTAAATTCTAGAAAGCTCAAATGTGATGAAATGCTTGAAGAGGGTCAAAGAATTCACAACAAAAAAAAAGAGGATTTCACTAAAAAACATTATAAAGATGCACACCATTGGATGTCATTGATGAGGCATGCAAAAGGATTTGATTATGAGAATGCCTAAGGATAAAGAAGTTAACTAACCCAACCAAAACAGATGCAAGTGGATCCTCCCCAAAGCTAGCACATGCCCTTTGTTACCCTTTCATATCTTCAAACTAAGGAGTCCATGGGCCCCATGCATAATTAATAGTTACAAAAGTTGAGTATGAAAACCAAGAAGAAACCACCTAAAAATTTTGACATAAAAAAAACATCAAATAAGGACATGAACATTGCTAGTGAGGTTAGACATGAAAAACATAAATGGATGAGAGAGAGAAAGTGGAATAGAGTTCTCAAATAAAGTCACATGAAGTCCCTTATTAATTTTGTGATTAAATTACATAATAAAAGCCATCCTTAGTCCAAGCCAAAATCAATCACGTTCAGTGACTTCACATCACCATTCTAAGTACTATCCATCCCCTTGAGACACAAGAGTACTCCCAGAAAATAACCACCATTCCTTATTTAAGAAGAAGAGAGAAGCAGGAAGTGGGAAAAGACCTTAGTTAGATGGGATCTTCAAGCACAAGTAATATGTCTTTCTAGTCCCATAACTAGTGCTTGTATCCCATTTATTTTTTCTAAGGAATGTGCTTTGAATTCCCTTTTTTTTTTTGTTTTGAATGGGAACCATACCATGCAAAAACTTATTTAACTCCCTATTATTGGTCAACATGAAATAGTAAGAAATCTATGAAAACACCCATGCACGAAAGTAAGTAAAAGAGTAAAAAGAGTATTGAATCCCCTTGAAGTCACACCTTTTTCAAACATTTGAATCCTTTCCATGTCCGAAAACTACCAAGGTCACAAGTTTGCTAAGGTTTTATTAATGAAAACGGACCTCACACTTCGAGAATCGGAACACTATAGAGTTTCTAGATGGGTGGATGATGTGGACTCATTTCCTATTTCATGAAAATGAATCCATATCTTAGTTATTAGTAATATAATTTAAAGCTAGAATCCAAACACCAACAATCAAATAACTAGATAACACATCTCTACATTAAACAAAACACACTGTACCTAGTTTGTAATAAGGCACATTATTATTAGAAAAAAAATCACACCAAAATAAAGAAAAATATACAAGAAATTGTAAAATATTGAAGAAAAATAAAATGTACTAATAATTTTGTAAAACAAAATTTGGAAAAAATTAATAAAGTAAAAAGAAAAGGTTGTAAGCTAAAGAAGGCATAAAACAAAAAGCTGTAAAAATAATAAGATGTAAAACAAAAACATGTAAAACAAAAAGATGAGAAACTAAGGAACCACTATAATGGTTAGCATGGATGGCCATCTCCTCCATGAATAAGTTGAAATAAAAAGATGTGAAATATTGAGCATTGTTGTCCATTCGACGAAACATTGGTTGCACTGGCTTGGTTAAGCGCATGGAAAGGTTTGACTTGTTATGTATTGACTGACTAATTTTTTTTCGGCTCTCATGTTTATATATTAACATGTCCCTAGAAGGAAAGGTTTCAAAACTAATATAAGGGCCCTTCCACAATGTTTGGAACTTTGTTTGTTATGGCACATGCGTGGGGTTCTAGTAGAGCACCTCATCTCCTAGTTGAAATTTATCTTTCTGAATTCTAAGGTTATGCCATTTTTTGTTAAATGCCTTATGTAGCTCATTAGATGATAAGACCACCAATTGGTTTTTATCTAGTAGGTTAAGATTGACTAATCTTTCTTTTTGTGCTAGACTTAAGTTAAGGTCAAAATCACAAGCTATTGAAAGTATACAGAGCTTGGATTAAATAGGAAGAGTTAGTAATTTTCTATACACTAGCTCATAGGAAGAGTAGCCTATAAGGAGCTTCCAAGTGGAGTAGTAAGCCCAAAGAGCATCATTGAGATTCATGCTCTAGTCTATCCTATATTTGCTAACTATTCTGATTAATATCTTTGATTTCCCTATTTGTAACCTTAGCTTGACCACTAGCTTGAGGATGATAAGGTATTATTAATTTATGGTCAACCCCCAATCGTTGCATGAGCTTCTAAAAGGTAGTGCTTATAAAGTGAATTTCATTATTAGAAATTAATCAACGTGACACACCAAACCTATTTACAACATTCTATTGTACAAACTAAGCAGTAGTAGAAGATGTACAATTGGTGAAGGTTGCTGCTTCTACCCATTTTGTACAATACTCAATAGTGATTATGATGTATGCCTTTCCATTTAACATGGGCATGATGGAATCCATGAAGTGAATTCATTAGATATTAAAGGGTTCCAGTGGTTTGATCCACTATTGAGGTCCCTCCATATGAGCAATCATTTCACGATCATGTTGGCAATATTTACAAGAGCTAACAAATTGGTGAGCATCCATAAAAAGTATTGGCTAGTAATATCTTGCCACTGGATCTTAATGATCATGCATCTCCATACATAATGGTTCCCCATAAGGACCCTCATGAGAAACTTGAAGAACATGTAGTTGATTAGTATCAAGGACACACTAGCAAACTAAGACATCAACACACTTCTTGTAGAGGTGCCTATTGATCTTCATGAAGCATTTCACCTGGTGAAGAAACTATTGTTTCTTCTCATGGTCCAGCTCTTATGACATCTCTTGAGTGAGAATATAGGTGAGAATGCCATCGTACCATTTAGGCTCAGTGAGCAATTATTTAGTTATAGTTGTAGTAAAGAGGAATTCATTAGAAAACTAATTAGACTATGATCTTTCCTCCTCTTTGTTATTCCATCACAATCAAGACAAGTGATTAACGATCACATTGTTAGTTTTCTTTTGATCTATCATCATCAGATTGAATTCCTACAAGATCACCAACCACCATATGACATAGGGGCTCACCGTTGGCTTATTCATCAAGAAGCAAATTGCACTATGATTCATGTCCATGAACATTTTGTATCCCAGCACATAGTACTTGAACTTTTCTAGAGCATACACCACTTCCATTAGTTCTTTTTTTGTGGTGGTGTAGTTCAACTATGTGCCCACAATGCTTCGACTTATGCAGTGGATGTAATATAGACATTTTTTGTCCTCCAACTACATAAGCACAATGCCCAAGGCAGAATTTGATGCAGCCATCATGATGTGAAATGGTCTAGACCAATCTAGTGCTCATAGAATTAAAGTTTCTACAAGTTTGTCCTTCAGCTGTTAGAATGCATTTTCACATTCCTTGGTCCAAACAAATGGAGCATCATTTTGTGTTATCTTAATCAATGGTTTTGTGATCTTAGAGAAATTTTCTATGAATCTTTGAGAGTGACCAGTGTGTCCAAGGAATGACTGAACATCTTTTATAGTTTTTAGTTGATGGGTAATTCCTTGGATGATCCTAATATTTTTAGGGTCAACCTTGATCCCTATTTGTGAAATATTTTGCCCCAACACAATACCCTCTTGGACCATCAAATGGCTCTTTTGGCAAATAAGCTAAAGATTGATCTCTACACATCTTTAGAGCACTTTCTTCAAATGTCCATGGCTCACTCAAATGTAGCCGCATAGGTGAAGAAGTCATCCATGAAGGCTTCCACCCCATTACTAATTTGCTGCTAAAAGATAGTTAAGACCAGGTGTTGGAATGTGGCAAGGACATTGCACAAGTCAAAAAGCATCTTTTGATATGCAAAAATCCCCCACAAACTTGTGAATATTGTTTTGGCCTAATCCTCTAGCACAATCTAGATTTGGTTATAGTCACTATAACCATCCATAAAATTATAATAGTAATGTGATGAAATGGTGTCCAACACCTTATCCACAAATTGCAATGGAAATTGATCTATGAATGTTACCATATTCAATAGCTAGAAGTTGATCTAGACCCACCACTTACCACCTTTCTTTGGCACAATCACAAGTGGACTAACTCACTCATTATTTGCAATGGGATAGATAAACCCCACCTTGAGGAGTTGTTCAATTTTCTCTTTAACAATCTACTTCAATTTGAGATTCAACCACGATTGTGGCTACCTCTTTTGCTTCATGGACAGATTAATGTAGATACAATGCTGGCATATCCTAGGATCAATCCCTATGAGTTTAGGATATAACCAAAGAAAGTTTGTTGGGCATTTGTTGACCACTTTCAATAATATTTCTTTTTTTTCAAGAGTAAGATTTGCATTAATTATTATAGACTTTTGATTTTTCAAGAATGCATATTCTATGCTGATAGGTAGATTTTTCAACTATAAGGTCTCTTGTTTAAAATGTTTAAGAATTTTCAGCTCTCCTTAATTGGTATCATCAATTTCATTAGTGAAGAGTTGGTGATGAACTTGCTTCAGTTCCTCCATGCCTTTGATGTGGACACATGTTAGCCTCTCAGTAGGTTTCATGTAAAGTTTTGAGCTACTCTCAGGATTAGTTATTAGCTATTGGGTATCCTCTTATTTTGTGGCTTCTACATACAAGCACCTTTGAATTTCAGATATATCATCACACTGATTGTATGCTTTAATAGATATACTATTAATGATCCATAGTATTTACACATAGTTTCACCCAGTATCACTATATGTGATGCATGAAACTTTCTTTCTCTCAAGTTTTTTGAATGCATTTTCCTTAGATATTTTGAGGGAAAGATCTTGGATCCCTAATCATGCATCAACAATGCTCAACCAAGCCCTTCCCATGATGATTGGAAAGTCCCCCTTGCAATTTTCTACTCAAATCACCAAGAAATTGATGGGGTAGAACCACCTACAAATAGTGGTCATAATGTCCTTCCTTAGTCCCAAGGGAAAAATGATGGATTGATTAGCCAACTAGAGATAGATGTTATTCTTCTTAAGTGGAGGTAGGTTCTAGGCTTTATACATCTCATGGAAAATTAGATTAACACCAAAAATTAAATCTAGAAGAGCCTTGCAAGGCTCATTCCTAGAAATTTTAAGGTAAATAAGGGGACTTCCAAGATTAGATAGTTTCCTAGGAACAAGACTAGCTTTTATCCAATCGATGACTTCATGACTTAACAAGGGTTCTAGCTATAGGTGTATGTGAGGGTTTATTTGGGCTATTTGTTTTAAAGAAAGGTCTTTTTCATGATTGAGTTTTTGAACCATTTAGCTGAGGGGCCAACTCTAAGTCAACAACCCTAGTTGCATTGCATTCTTGCAACTGAGGTAGAATTTCTCCCTGCATTGAAGAAGTAGGTAGTAAATTGGTTGAGGATGAGGGACATATGTAGAAGGATGAGAAGGATGATAAGGATATAGGATTTCCCCTCTAGTAGATGGAGAATGAGTTTTGTAATACTCTAGAGGGTAGTATTGATGTTGATAGGTGGTGTGACTGGAAGAGTCATGCAGAGAAATAGATTGCTAGACATAGTATCCATATGAATTTCATTGATGATAAGGATATTGCTACCTTGGTGGTGGTATCCCCCATGACTATGGGTGCTTCCACTACTAGTACTACTCATATAGTTGTGGTGGAGCTCCACTTCTATAGTAGGTTTGTTGTTGGTCGAAATACCTAGGATTACCTTAATGATAAGGTAATCTTCTGGGTGCTTCCCTCCTTGCCAACCTAGCATTTAGCATGTACACTCTAGATTCTTGCAAGTGTGACAGAAAGGGAAAACATCCTATGGGATGTTCATAATGGCAAATATCACATCCACCATCATCATCTAATTTAGTCTCCACAACTTCTTCAACTACAGTGTCTTTGCCCTTGCCCCTTTCGTAGACACATTTAGCTTCTTTCTACCTCCTATAGTTATGATCACTACTCTAATCTCTTAATTCTTTTGATATTTTTAGAGAAATTTGGAATTTTTCATCCAAAAAATCCCACATTTTATCTACCTTGGCCAGAATTTCAAACATAGATTTTTCCTCATTATCATAAGAGTAGACTTCTTTCTTTCTGATGGAAGGACACCTATTATATTCTTATGCACTTTTTCTTTTCTTAGCTCTTCTTATTCTTTTTCTACCTACACTATTAGCTTGTAGATGTGATGGGCTCTTAATTCTAATAGTCTTCCTTGGGCATAGACTCCAAGAGTTCTTATTATTTTTGATATGATTCCATATATGATGTGGTGAAGTTGTTTCTATTAAGAATAACCATGGCTAGGGAATTAGTGTATGAGAGAATAATATCTACCCATGGAGATGTCTAAGGGTTCATGTATTACTTACTTTCATCCTTGGATCTGTCTTCTCAAGTTATATACCCAAGAGTACGTATGATATTTATCATTGAATAGCTCTAGCATTGTATTCCATCTATGAATGGATTTTAGCTCCAAGGACCAATACCAACTTTTTGTTTTCTTGATGAGTGTGCTAGGAAATAGGTTTAATTTCTACCAATGATTTTCAATATTTTGTAAGGTGCAAGCATCTTGAAAAGCTTGAAGATGTGTTTGTGAATTAGATTTATATCCTCCCTCAAATCTAGGAATATTGTTCATGTCAAATCACTTAATCTGACTATCTTTCACATATCTCATTGGAATTTTTACTACCTCTGCAGTATTTAGCATGTTTCATGTGCCAAGAAAAGGCTCATCATCATCATTATTTGGATGATGCTTATGATGTCCTCCGCTACCCCTTCATTTATGGTGGTCTCTACAATTATCATTGTCCTACTATTTACCTTCATCACAGATGTTCTTTCTATGATGTCTGTTAGAACTCGAAGAAGAAGAAAAATATGTAGATGAAGAGGATGAAGAGGAAGGAGGACCACCACCACCATGGTGTCTACCAGATGCTCTATGCTTATCAGTAAGACATTCATTAACTTTATTATCATCTTTATGCTTACCTGAGCCCTTTCTTTGACTCCTACTATTACCTAATCCTAGATTGTTATTAGTGAACTATAGATTCAGGTTCACATCCCCATCACCAATATCAAGGAATGGAGAGTCTTCATGTTAAGAAGTCCCAAAGGGAGGATACTCATTCTTGATTTGGTTAAGCAAGAACAAGCGCTTGGTGAATGGTTTTCCTTCATAGATTCATGGTGTTTATCCTAGTGTCAATCTCTCCTATGTTGTGTTTCAGTGGGATGGTAGTCCCAGTAGTCATGCTCATGCACAACATACTCTTCTTGAAGATCCTAGATGCCCAACCTCCTAAGAGTTTGGAGCAGCATCTTGGACACAGATCAATCGAGAGGCATTACAATGTTGCCCTTCATATCTCACCACCATAGTTGTTCATCTTGATGCAAAATGAAGGCGAATTTAGGCACATACTCATCTGGATGAGTATATACCACCCTGCATTCCTAAGGTACCAGCAGTTTAGTATCATCATGCCTATGAGAAGAAGAAATTTTGCAATTAGAATAATATATTAGGGTGTTTAAATTATTATTTATTTTGACAATGATTTTGATAGGTTCATCCAACAATAGTAATGATTTTCACTAAACCTAAATAGCTAACATTTCAAAAAAAAAGAGTCTTTAACAGTGACACCAATGATGAGCAGTGAATACCCCTACACTCAACCATATGAATCACTAAGTGTTCATGTGATCTATTCAGATTCTACAAATTTTATGTCTTCTAGTACATCAATCTCTAGGAAGTGAACTTGCCCTAACAATCATTTGTTGTCTTCTCAATTACATTTGTGATATATAAAGATATGGTTAAGTGTAATCAAGGCATATGATTTTTATTAATTTTATGTTTTATACTTTGAGTGCTTAAAATAAATAATGAAGGGAATTGAGTAATTTAATTGCTAATTTAATATAACTAACTAATCAAGGTCTAATTATTCCTAACATAAGTATCTGATCCCTCTTTCCATACACATCTTGAACACATATAACACTATTGGATTACCAAACGTTAAGTGTTACTAGGATTAACAAGCATCATTCACATACTTGAAGCTATCATACTTCTGTGCTTAATTAATTATTATTTAACCTAGCTAGCTTAATTTCTTAATTAGCTTAATTATTGAAAATGTTAAAGGAAATTGAATGAAACATTAAATGGATAAATAAATTAGTTAATCTAGCTGAACTGGTACAAGGTTTATCAGAAAGCTCATGTTTATTATTGCACACACTACCATGCTTAGGTATAATAGTGCTTGAATAAAGATCTATACACTCAATGACTCATACTGTGAGCACTTTGGAAAAATATTCTAACTCTAGGGAAGAAAACCTACAAGTGCGCTACTATGGTATGACAAAAGATTACCAAATCATTCATCCAGGTGCTATATTTATAGGCTGGCACACATCTCACCATATTAGATATCTAACATCACTTCTTGGCCCCTAATATCAGGTATCCAATATTGGATACTTGATACCAGAGCCAAAAAAATATATACTTCATCAAGTGTATTCAAAGCTTCTACAATTACCTTGACCAAGAATGAAACTAAGATTCCTCCAATGTTAACTATTCTACCCCCTTCCTTGTTATGCCAAAACTGGTAAGTTTTCCCAAGGTACCATCCACCACTATCAGATAGGATATGCCATAACGGTGATGCCTTAAGTTATGTCTTTACTACTTATAGCATAAATTCCATGAATGGGCCAAAGTTCATCTCCACAGTAATTGTGGTTAATATGGATCTTTCTTAAATAGCTTGGAGATAGTCCAGTGGTAGTATGAGGTGTTGTCCTTGCATTGGTGATTCTTCTACCTCTCCCTAGTCTGATTGTCACACAGTAGGATTCTCTTGATAAATGTTAAATGATTAGGCTTCCTACTCCTTATGTTTTGGTTCTTATCTTCTATTTTAGTTTCTACCTTGGCCTCTTGGTCTTTTACTTGCACCTTGATGAATTGTATTTTGCAGGGCTCTCATATCAAAGCTGCAATATCAAGTATCCAATATTAGTTTCCAAGATGTGATGTCGAATATTCCATATCGTGGGGTATGTATTGGCCTATAAATATAATGCTTGGGGACATGGTTTCCATATAGTTTTTTTTATAGCATAGCAAAACTCTTGTAGTTTCTTTTCTCTAGAGTTAGAATATTTTTGAAAGTACCATAGTATGGATCTTTATTTGAGCACTATGGTACCTAACCATGGTAGTATGAGTGACAATAATGATGAGCTTTTTTATCAAACCTTGTAGCACCTTGGCTATCTTAAATATTTTATTTATGCATTTCATGTTTTATGCAATTTCCGTTAATGCTTCTAAGTAGTTAAGCTAAAAATAGCAATTAATTACGCACATAAGTACGATCTCTTCAAGCATGTGTATGACTTTTGGTAATCTCAACAATGCTTAACATTTGGTAATCTAGTAGCATTGTACATATTTAGGATTGCACAAAAAGTGGGACTGGATACTTATGTTAGGACAGTGAGTTATTAATTAGTAATTAGACTAGTTAAAGTGGTTCATCAATTAAGTTTAAACTTGATTTTAATTGTAGAAAAATAATATATAAAATAATAAAAATCATGTGCCTCAATTAAACTTAATTGTACAGTTAAGCTACATAAGTGTAGTTGAGAAGAAAATGATCATCACAATTAAATTTCATGTCCTAGGAGCCTATGTACTTAGGAACTTAAGGTCTATGAAATTTAACTAAATCATGCATGAACACTTGTGATTCATATGGTTGGGTGTAGGGGTACCTTATTGGTCATCCTTGGCATCATTGCTAAGGACCTTTAGTTATTACTTCTGCTATCTAGAACTTAGTGAAAAATTATTCAAGATCATTAGAATAAATCCTAGAGTCATATCATATATTAAAATTACTACAAAAATTTTAAGATGTACATTACATTTCTTCTTTTCTAACACAAAGTATTCTTCTTAAAAGAGTGATTCTTTGTCCAAGTCTGATGGAGTAAATCAATAGGTTCCCCAACAATATAGAGTTCTATATGCTCATCTTGATGAGTATGTACCCAATTTCAGCTTCATCCTATAGCAAGATGAACTGTTGCAGTGGTGTGACATGGAGGGCAATATCGTATTGCTACTCAATCAATTTGTTCCTACAATGCTTCACCAAAATCTTATGGGTGGGCCTCCAGGAATTTCATGCTAAGTACATTTTGTAAGATACTGATGCCAAGGATTATCATCCCACTGATGCATAATGTCTAAGGGATTGACAACTAGAACAGTGCTACGAGTATATGAAGGAGAAGTGATTCAATGTTCCCCATACTTATTGTACTAAAAAGATGGTGGAGAATCCTTCTTTGTGGATTTTCCATTCAATTAAACTCCTCTCTTTAACTTCATTGAAGGAGGTCAAAACCAAAACCTACAATCCACAATCCATAATCTAGGTTCTGGCAAGAATAGATCCAATGACAAAGGGGGATCTAAGGAGGAGAGTCATGGTAGGGATGCGAACATGAAACCTGATTATGATCATGACCACGATTATTGAAGAGGGGTTGGTAAGCACTGTGATGATGCTAGTCCTCCTTCTTCTTCACCTTGGTCATCATCATCTTCTTCTTCTAGCTCTAAATGCAATCGTAGAGGGTGTGATCATGATGGAGGTGACCTTCAAGATAAAAATAACCATTGGGACCATCAGGCAAGTCTAGACCTAGGGTGCAAGCATTCAAGAGAGACTTAACACCATGAACAAAGGTGTAGTAGAGGGCATCATGGGCACCAAAATCATGGCCTTTATGAGCCTTTTCTTACTACCTAAAGCATGCTAAACATTGCAAAAGCAATGAGAATTTCTACAAGGAACATTTAGTATAGTCAAATCAAGAGGCTAAACATGAATAATACCCTTAGGTTCGAGGGGGAATATAACTCAAATCTGTAGAACCATCTTCAAGCTTTTTATGTTCCCTATGCCTTGCAAAATATAGAAAACAACTGGCAAAAGCTTAAGTTGTTTCCTAGGTCACTCATTAAAATAGTAGAAAGCTTGTATTGGCCCTTAGAACCAGAATCCATCATATGGTAGAGTACAATGCTTGAACTATTCAACAAAAAATATCAAACATCCTCTTTAGTATTAAACTTAAGGATGAAGATCCAAGGATGGAAATAATAAACACATGAACCCTTGGATGCCATCATGGAACAATACTATTCCTTATTGCAGAGATGTCCTAGCCATGGTTATTCTCAATAAGAGCAACTTTTCCATATTATAGATGGGATCTAATTAGAAATAAGAAGAACTCTTGTTGTCTATGCCCAAGGATGATTAACAAAATTAAGAGCCCATCAAATTTAATAGTTGATTGAGTAAGAAGTAAAATAAGAAGGAGAGTTGAGAAAATAAAAAAATGCAGAAGAGTACAACTGTAATATTTCCATTCATAAGAGGGAGGTTGAATTTTTTGATAGTGAGGATGAATCATCATTTGATGAGGTGATGAACTAGAAAACTTGTCGCTTCAAAAATTTACCTCTAAAATTTTGGCCAAGGTTGATCAATTATGGGACTCTATGTATAGTAGATTTCAATTTGTCCTAAAAATTATTGAAGAGTCTAAAGAACAAGGTAGTAATTGTGATTGCAGGAGGTGCAAGGAAGTTGAACATGTCAATCAAAGAGGTAAGGGCAAGATTGCTACACTAGAGGAAGTTGTGGGAACTGAATCAAATGATGATGGTGGATGTGACATCTATCATTATGGACATCCTAAGGGATGTTACCCTATTGTGCCATAATTACAAGAGTCTAGGATGTATGCTCTGAATCTATGATTAACAAAAAGGCAAGCACCCAAAATATTACCTTATCCTCAAGGAAATCTTAGGAAATTTCACGAGTAATAACAATATTATCAAAGTGAAACTCCATCATAACCATACAAGTAGTATCAATAGTAGTAGTAACCATAGCCATGAGTGCTAGCACCACCAAGGTAGTAATACCTTTACAAGAAACCTAATCCATATGGGTATTGCATTTAGCAACCGCTATCTCCATGTGACTCTTCTAGTCATGTTTCTACTTTCTAGCCTCACTACTACCCTCTCAACTATTATCAAACTCATTCTCCACATGCAAGAAATTATATCACCTTTTTTCCTTATCCTCCTCCTATTCCTACACCTATTCCTCCACCCTTAGCACAACTACCACTCACTCCATCTATGTAGGGTGAACTTCTAGTCCAACTGTAGCAACACAACATTACTAGGGTCATTAATCTATAGCTAGTTTTTCAATTGAGTGGTTTAGATACTAGATCATAAAAGAGACCTTTTCTTTGACCCCACAATCCACATAAGCCCTTACATGCATATGTGGTTGGAAACCCTACTCCTCCACCTCTCTCTAAATCTAATTCCTTCAAGTCCCCTTCAAATCAAACACTACGCAAAATCCATATTGTTATGCTCACTCATGCCATATCTGATTGGATTTGGCTTGGCAACCTCCCTAGAAAAATAGTTGATCCTAGAAGTCCTCTTATTTATTTATAGATTTCTAGGAATGAACCATGTAAAGCTATTCTTGATTCGGGTTCCAATTTCAACATGATTTCTCATGAGATGTATACTACCTAAATCCTACCAGTACTCAAGAAGAGCAATATTATATTGGGATTGGTAGACTAGTCCATCACTATTCCATTGGGGCTGGTAGAAGACATTGTGACCACTATTTGTGGATGGTCTTATCCTACTGATTTCCTAGTAATCAAGGTGGAAAACTATAAAGGACACTTTACAATCATCATGGAAAGGACATGGCTAAGCATCGTTGACGCAAGAATGAGCATCAAAGATCTTTCCTTGGAAATATCTAAGAAAAATGCATTTGGAAAGATTGAGAAGAAGTGAATTCCATGCATCACGTAAAATGATATAGGGTGCAATTGCATGCGAAAACTCTAGTTCATTAAATGAGCATCCATTTCCACATGCAAGAAATGTTCACTAGAAGCAAATATTCAAGGGTGCATGTATGCAATAGCCAAAAAACAAGAGGGCACCCAATGGCTAACTGCTAAACTTGAAAGCAGCACAATGTGCATGGAACCTATTAAGAGACTAACATGCATGTATGTTTTAGGCATGGATGAACTAGAGAAAGTTCATCACCAACTCTCTGATAATGCAAATGATGATATCAATTAGGGAGAGTTGAAAATTCCTAAAAATTTCAAGAAAACCTTGAGTTGAAAACTATACCTGCCAGCATGGAATATGCATTCTTAAAAAATGGAAAGTGAACAATAATCAATGCAAATCTTTCTCTAGAATAGAAATAGATGCTATTAAATGTGGTTCAAAAATGGCTAGTAGCCTTTCCTTGGTCATATCTTAAACTCATAGGCATTGATCCTAGGATTTGCCAGCATTATATCTACACCAACCCAACTATGAAGCCAAATACGTAGCTACTAAGGAAATTGAATCCCAAATTGAAACAAATCATTAAGGAGAAAATTGAACAACTCCTCAAGGTGGGGTTTATCTATCCCATTACAGATAGTGAGTGGTTTGGTCCACTTGTGATTGTGCCAAAGAAAGGTGGCAAGTGGTAGGTCTGCATCAATTTTTTTATGTTGAATATGGCAACATTCAAGGATCATTTTTTGGTTCCATTCATTTATTAGGTGTTAAACACCATATCTAGGCATTGCTATTATAGTTCTCTGGATGGTTATAGTAGCAATGACAAAATCCAGATTGCACTAGAGAACCAAGCCAAAACAACATTCACGAGTCTCTAGGGGACCTTTACATATCACAAGATGCCTTTTGATTAGTGTAATGCTCCTACCACTTTGCAACACCTAGTCTTAAGAATGTTTTAGTAGAAAATTGATAACAGTGTGGACCACCTTCTCCACCTATGGAGCTACATTTGAGCAAGCCCTGGACCACCTTAAGCAAGTACTAAAAATATGTATGGAAATAAACTTATGGCTCAATTGGTAAAAGAGTCATTTTATGGTCTAGGAGGGCATTGTATTGGGGCACAAAATCTCACAAGTGGGAATTAAGGTCAACCCTAAAAAAATAAGGGTCATTCAAGGAATTACTCTCCAACTTGAAATCGTTACAGATGTTCGATCATTCCTTGGACACATTAGCTACTACCGATGATTCATAGAGAATTTCTCTAAGATCGCAAAACTATTGGTGGAGCTAATAAAGAAATATGCTCCATTTATCTAGACTAAGGAATGTGCAAAAGCATTTCAATAAATAAAGGAAAAACATGTAGAAACTCTAATTCTACAGGCACCCAACTGGTTTAGATCATTTTATGTTATGATCGATGCATCAAATTATGCCTTGGGAGCTATGCTTATGCAATTAATTAATAAAAAATGTTCATATTACATCCACTATGTAAGCCAAAGCATTGTGGATGCACAACTGAACTACACCACCACAGAAAAAGAATTGATGGTAGTGGTGTTTACTCTAGAGAAGTTTAGGTATTATGTGTTTGGATACAAAGTGTTTGTGCACACAGGGCACAATGCCATACACTTCCTTGTAAACAAGCCAACGGTGAGACCCCATATCATATGATGGTTGGTGATCTTACAGAAATTTGATCTTATAATAATAGATTGAAATGGAACTGAGAATGTTATTGTTGATCACTTGCCTCATTTACGATGGGATAACAAAGTGGAGAAAATCTCATTATCTAATCTGTTTCCTGACAAAATCCTCTTTACTAGGGCTATAACTAAATAGTTTGCCACTAAGCCTAAATGGTATGATGACATTCTCACCTATCTTCTTACTCAAGAGATTCCACAAAGGTTTGACCACCAAAACAAATAGTAGTTTCTTCACTAGGTGAAATGTTTCATGGAGATCAATGGACACATTTACAAGGTGTGCATAGATGGCTTGGTTCATTGGTGTGTCCTTGATGCTGAACAACTACACATTCTATAGGATGCTCATGAGGGTCCTTATGGGGGCCACTATGCTAGTTGACACACAGCCATCAAAATCCTAATGGCAAGGTATTATTGTCCAACAATCTTCAAGGATGCTCACCAATATGTCCACTCTTGTGAATGCTACTAATGAGATGGTTGAATGACTACTCGAATGGAGGGACCTTAGAAGTTGATTCAACTATTAGAATCATTTGACATCTAGGGCATTGATTTCATGGATCCCATCATGCCCATGTCAAATGGAAACGCATACATCATAGTTTTTGTTGACTATTATATGAAATGGGTAGAACTAGTAGCCATGACCAATTGTAGATCTTCTACTGCTACTCTATTTGTACAAAAAAATTTGTAAATAGGTTTGGTGTGCCACATGCATTAATTTCTAATAATGGAACTCATGTTATAGGAACTACCTTTTCAAAGCTTATGCAATGCTTGGGGGTTGAACAAAAACTAACACCTTACCACACCTAAGCCAATGGTCAAGATGAGGTTACAAATAGGAAAATCAAAAAGATCTTAATAACTATTAGCAAATATAAGAAATATTAAAGCACAAAACTCAACGATGCCCTCTAGGCCTACTACTCAATAGGAAAACCTCCTATAGGCTATTATCCCTATGATGTGGTGTATGGAAAATTATCAACACTTCATATTCAATCTAAGCTCTATACACTTTCAATAGCCTGTGACCTTAACTTTGACTTAAGTTTAGCATAAAAAGAAAGATTAATAAATCTCAACGTGCTAGACAAAAATTCATTGGTGGCCCTATCATCTAATGAGTTGCACAAGACATTCAACAAAAAATTCCATGACCTTAGAATTAGGAAAGTCTAATTTCAACTAGGAGATGGTTCTCTACTAGAACCCCACACATGTACTTCAATGAACTAAGTTCTAGATATTGTGGAAAGGACCTTATATCATTTACAAAACTTTCCCTTCTGGGTTCATGTTGATCTACAAACTTGAGCGCCTATACAAGAAGTAGTTGGTCAACATACAACAAGTCAAACCTTTCCATGAGCCTAAGTAAGCTAGTATAATAAATGCCTCACTGTATGGACAACCATATTCAGTATTTCAAATCTCCTCCTTTCAACTTAGTCATGGGGGAGATGGCCATCCATGCTAACTATATAAGTAGCTCCTCAATTTTTTCATCTTTTTGTTTTACACCTTGTTACTTTTACAACTTTTGGTTTTACAGATTCTTTATCTTACACCTTTTTATTTTTACATTATTAATTTTTCGAAAATTTTCTTTTACAACACCATTAGTATGTTTTATCTTTTTTAAATATTTTACAATTTCTTGTATATTTTCCTTTATTTGGATGTTATTTTTTATTATGTTTTAATAATAACATGTCTTATTACCAACTAGGTACAATATGGTTTGATTGATGTAGGAATGTGCTATTCGGTTATTTGATTGTTGGTATCTAGATTCTAGTTTTGAATTTTGTTACTAATGACTAGGACATGAGTCCACAATGTCCACCCATCTAAAAATTCTATTATTTTCCTTATTCTCGAAATGTAAGGTTCCTTTTTCATTAATACAACTTCAATGAACCTATGACCTTGGTAGTTTTTAGATTTGGAAAGGATTTAAAGGTTTGAACAAGGTGTGAGTTCAAGGGGACTTAGTACTCTTTGTGCCTTTCTGCTTACTTGGATGCATGTGTGTTTTCATGGATTTCTTACCATTATATGTTGACCAATAATAGGAAGTTGAATAAGTCTTTGCATGGTGTGGTTCCCATATCAAAAAAATGATGAGAATTCAAATCACACCCCTTAGATAAAATAAACAGGCTACAAGCACTAGTTATGAGACTAGAAAGACATGTTACCCATGCCTAAAGGTCCTTGGTAACTAACACCCTTTTCTCACTTTATACTTCTCTTTTATTCTTCAATAAGGAATGGTGGTTGTTCTATGGTACCTCAGGGGAGTGAACTGGTCTTAGAATGGTAATGCGAAGTCACTAAACATGATTGGTTTTTGTTCTGGACTAAGGATGGATTTTATCAGGTCATTTAACCACTAGATTTTATTCGGTTATTTAACCACAAACCTCACAAGGGACTTCATGTGATCTTAATCAGGAACTCCATTCCACTTTCTCTCTCAACCATCTATGCTTTACATGTCTCATCTCACTATTGATTTCATGTTCTTGTTCAATGTCTTTGTTTGATATGTTAAAATTATTCAATAGTTTCTTCTAGATTTTTGTACTTAACTTTCCATAATTATTAATCATCCAAGGGGCCCACAAAATCCTCAATTTTAAGTTCTAAAAGGGCAATAAAGGACTTTTTCTTGCTTTGGAAATGACCCACTGGCATATATTTTGGTTGGGTTAGTTAAGTCCTTTATGCTTAGACATTATCACAATCAAGTCCTTTTGTGTGCCCCATCAATAAAATCAAAATGTGCACATCTTTACAACATTTTTTAATAAAACCTTCTTTTTATTATTATAAATTCTTCAACCCTCTTCAAGCATTTCATCATGTTTGAACTATTTTAAAATTTAATGGACCACTTATCCATTTCACCCTATTTTTTAGTTCTTCCACTAACACTATCAAAGGAATCAATCCCCCATAATGACAACCTAGCCAAGTGTAACTACCGATCAGACAAGGTACTTAAAAGCTATATGTTACACAATGGGTAGCATGGACTAGATGCGAGACTATCTTCACCAAGGAATACATAGTAGCGCATGCAACAAGGACCATTCATGATCATTGGATCTTCTCCCTCACTCTTCAACTACTAGAGGAGTTGGATCTTAGTTCTATCCAAGGTGTTTAATTCTATTATCATGAACACCAAATTTTGTGAAAAGATTATAAATTTGTACACTTGGACACTTAGAGTCTATCTATTCCATCTGAGTCAATTTCCATGTTATTTAATAATCCTATACCTTCCCAATATTTTTTAAGGTACTTGTTCCTCCTCTTATTCACTTGAGGACAAGTTTTCATTTAGTCATGGGGGTATGATGAATCATATTTTACAAGGATTTGATATTGGATATCAGATATTTAAGCTGCAATGTCAAGTATCTAATATCAAGTTCCAAGATGTGATGTCGAAAATCCAATATTGCAGGTTATGTGCTAGCCTATAAATATAGTGCATGGGCACATGGTTTCCATATAGTTTTTGTCATAGCATAGTAGAGCTCTTATAGTTTCTTTTCTCTAAGGTTAGAATATTTTCCAAAGTGCCTATAGCAAGAGTCATTGAGTGTGTGAATCTTTATTCAAGCACTATTGTACCTATGTATGATACCGTGTGTGGCAATAAAGATGAGCTTTCTGATTAAACCTTGTAGCACTTTGGCTAGCTTAAATGTTTTATTCATGCATTTAATATTTTATCCAATTCCCTTTAATGCTTCCAAGTAATTAAGCTAAAGTAAGCTAATTAGATTAAATAGCAATAAATTAAGCACATAATTATAATCGTTTCGAGCATGCATATGACTCTTGGTAATCCTAGCAATGCTTAACATTTAGTAACCTAGCAGAATTATACATGTTAAAGATGTGCACGGAAAGTAGGACTAGATACTTATGTTAGGATAGCGAATTATTAGTTAGCAATTAGATTAGTTAAAGTGGTTCATTAATTAAGTTTTAGCTTGTTTTTAATCGTAGAAAAATAAAATACAAAATAATAAAAATCATGTGCCTCGATTATACTTAACCATACAATTAAGCTCCAAAATTATAGTTGAGAAGACAACAGTTATCATGATTAGATTTCACGTTCTAGAACCTATGTAATTAGGAACTTAAGGTTTGCAGAATTTGACTGGATCGCACATGAACACTTGTGATTCATATGCTTGGGCATAGTGTTACCTCACTACTCATCAAACCTTTTGAGGATCCTCCTTATGCTCCTCTCTTTAAGACCATCTATAATCATTTAGGAATTGGGAATCATTAGAAGGAATTCTTTAACTTTTATAGCTTCCTTCCTTTCTCATACTTTTAGTTAGATCAAGTTCATAGTTATTAGGATTGCAGAGTTAGAAAATTTTCGTAAACAATGATTACATAAGTGTTAATTTCATTGTAACCCTTCATAATTTTTCATTTTGTTCCTATGTATAACTCATAATGATGATTATAGTTCCTTAGGAGCTTTAGTTGAGTGTTCTAGCATTAATATGATTGATTATTCTTTAAAAATTTCAGCTTTCACCTTGTACTTACCCTTAAAGTACCTTCTAGGCATTAGAAATTTTCCAAAAATTAGCTCAAACTTTCCTTACTAGCACCCCCCACTTTCCCTTCCTTCCCCCCACCATCCTCACCCTCCCATGGTAGCACTTTGTGATTAAATAGGTTCAAAAAGCATGATAATTGAAGCAATAATGATTAAGTTATGGTTCAGGAAACCTAGGAGGTCAGAGCTTAGATTAGAGAAGAAATTCTGAAAAATATCCTTTGACTCAAATGAAAAATGGTAAAAAAAAAAATTGGTTAAGTCCCCACATATATATATGTTTTTAAAGATCCAATATTGGGGACCTAACATTGGGGATCTGATATTGGTGCAAACTCAATATCTAGGACTCAATATCAAAGCCTAAGAAATTTCATTTTTCATAAGGGTCTGATGGGAAAATTTGATTCTTTTGGATATTTTAGAGGTTTTAAGGTTTTTCAAAGGGTTTAGCTAATGGAGATATGCTCATTGTTGTGAAAAGTTGTCATTGGTAGTTCGTAAAGAAGGAATCTCATGCTATGATAGTTCATAAGATGGATAAGAAGGATAATGGATTCAGGTTGTGAGAACAAATAGTTTAAATAATATGGAAAGTGTTTATTGATATTTTTTTATGCTAGAATGTTCAAGATGATGTGGAATTTCTTGGTAGGTATAAGATACAACAATTATACAATTGGGTCCTCCCTAAAGCAAGCTCCATCCCTTGATGCCCTTATATAACCATGCCTAAAAGTGTCCTTAGGCACTTAAGGAGTTCAATGTAATGCATACCTATTTAGCAAAACACACATTTTAGTATCACCAAGTTGAGAAACTAACTCTATGTTACTCAAAACCACAAGTTATGACTATTCAAACAGTGAGATGAGATGGACTTAGAAGGGATTGGAGAAATTGGGACATGAGGTAACTTACCATAGGTATAATAAATTATTATGTTTTGTTAGTAGTTAAAGTAATCACTAGCTTTTCTATCAAAGATTCAAACCAATTCTAGACCACATTCCAATGACATCGCATTATGTCATATCTTGGAATTACAACTGTAAGACTATCAATGTTTCAAGGAGTATCATCACTTGATGTATTGTCCAAGGCAGGAGTTTATTCATGGTACTTTGGTTTATTTTTTAGATTTCTGAGAAGCCACCTATCTTCAAGCATGAGTAACATGTCTTTCTATTGGAACCCTGAAAAATTTATTTTGTGCTCTTTTATTTTTATTTATGTCAACCTTTCAAAGCAACACTTATTTTACTCTTACTTCCATTTTTCATTAGATCTAGAAGGATATAATACAAACTTAGCAACATGATAGAACTCATAGCAATAATCCAAAAGAATTCATAAATGCCCTTAATGTCACACCCTTTGCATTCCTACTTGGCTCTTCACTTTTTGATCCAGGCATAATGATCACAAGTTTATTCTTAGCTATATGATGGAAAAGAATATCATTATGGCTATTGTAAGAACCTCTTATTAATGGAATCGATGGATGGATGATGTGGGATCAGTATTTAAATAATCAGTCCCTTATGACTTGATAACATAGAGAAATCTTCACCTTATTAGGCTACATCTTACCTTTATTCAATCTATCTTATTAGTAATCAAAATTATTTACAAAGGGTTTGAAAAAAAGTTATAAAAGAAATGAAAAAGATACTACGAATTATGAAAAGGTATAAAGAATGAAAATTTTAAAAGAATGGAAAATGTTAAAGAAATGAAAAATGTTTAAAAATATCAAAACTTTAAGAAATAGAAAATGTCGAAGAATAAGAAGATGTCAAAGAATGTGAAAGATATAAAAGGATAGGAAAAATTGTATCAAGAAATAGGAAAAGTAAAAAGAACTATAAGACACAAAATGAAAAAGCACTTATTAATTCTGGAATTAAGGTATAGTATCTCCCCCACGACTAAACTCATAGGCAAGTGTTCGAAAAATGCTTCCTAGGTCTCTTGGATCATACACATTAGGTGATTTACTTACCATCTTTATTGATTTAAATTTTCTATTATTATCCCATGTGATCTTGATGGTAGTTGAATTTTGATCATCTAAGTCCTTGTTCTCTTTCCCTTCTGGTCTATGATTATGAGTTATTAATTTCATTTTTGGGTCCTTAGTTGTAGTCATTTTCTAAGAATGGGACTTAATAAATGAGTTAGATTGTTCCATGCATATTTTGAATGGTTGAAGGTTCTTAGTTAGTGGCCATAAGGTGTCTTTTAGTTTAGTGACTCCTAATAATTATTTTATGCATATTTGTTTTCCATTGTTGTTGTGGATTGGTATGGTAACTATGTTGGCATTCTGAATGATGGGTTCACAATTGCACCCTTTTCTATCTGCAATAATGCATGAGATTTGTTACTTATGTATGGCTCTATGCTTATTCTCCTTTAAGATCTCAATAAATAGATCTCACATACTTAGCTTAGCATCACTTATGCTAACCCATGCTCTCTCCATGATGATTGGAAATTCCTTATCAGCCTTTTTTACATCAATTATCAAAAATTTTTCTAGATAAGTCCACCAATTGATAGTGGTCGCTACATTGTCTATCTATTCCAAATGAATGGCAATGAGTTGATCTGCAATCCCTAACCTAATGTTGCATTCTTTCAATGGTGGTAGATTCCATGCTTGATATGTTTCATAAGAAATCAAATTTACCCTGAAACCTAAGTCTAATAGAGCTTTGCATGGTAGATTTCTAGCTACTCATAAATAAATTAAAGGAAATCTTGGATCAAGTCTTTTCTTAGGGAGTGGTCCTACCTTAATCTAGTCCATGATTATTTTAGTGAGCATAAAAATTTGTATCTTTGTATTGGATGATGACGAAAGCTTGTTGGTAGTAAGAGAATCTATGGTAGCGGAAGTTGGTCTTGATGAAACTCTAATTATATCAACCTTTTCAAGATTTTTCCTAAAGAAAGGATGTTTCTTTATTTGACCCTCAGTGTCGCTGGTAGGATTATCTATCTAAATGTTCACTATCCTTGTAGCTTTTCTTTGTTGTGGTTGTGATGGAAATTCACTATGCATGGTAACTAGTGGAATTAGTGGTAAAGGATTGGAAAAGGATTCAAAGGACTAACTAATAGAAAATGTGCATGAGGAATCTAATCCATCTTTCGAGTAGTAGGAGTTTAGTATTCTAGTGGATAGTAAGGAGAAGAAGTTTGAATTAATGTATTTCTTGGAGATATTAGATGCTGAACATAATATCCACAAGGATCTAGTTGCCTTTATGGATATTGTTTCCTTGGCAATGGCATTGCCCACATCTATAGTTGTTGCCACTACTATTAATATTTCTTTTATGGTTGAGGTTAGGCTCTACTTTGGTAATATGTTGGTTGGAAGGGTTGCCTAATATTACCTTGAGGATAAGGAAATCTTCTAGGCATCTAATTCTTGAGAAAGCTTAGATTGAGCACATATATCCTAGATTCTTGCAAGTGGACCATAACACGATAACATCCCTTAGGATCTTCACACTGGCACACTTTGCATTCTTCCTCTTCCTCTAAATTGGAGTCAGTGTATCCTTCAACACAAAAAACTTTTTCTTTATGCTTATAACTTTCTCGTCCATAATCTCTTTTCTTCTTCCTTTCCATTCCCCATTTAAGAGCTTGTTCAATCTTTTCTTTCATAATCTTTAGGGTTGTAGCAAATTCTTCATCCACTGAATCCCAAATTTTTTCTACTTTAGTTACTATATCATTGACTAATTTTTAAATAGGTAGAGTCTTTTTTTGGATAACATCTTCCAAGGGTTCATCCTCTTACTTTTCACATATTTACACATCTCTCTTTTTAATTAATGGGTCTTTGTTATACTCTTCAGCCAATTTCCTCTTTCTTAACTCATCTTCCTCTTTCACCAATTGGTCAATTAATCTTTGAATGTAATGGAAAATAATTTGTAATAACCTACCTTGGGAAAAAACCCCAAGAGTCTCTCTAGTTTTGCTCCACAGCCCATCTACAATTTGCCTAAATTACTCCCTTGGTGGGAATCCATGGCTTGGACATTTGTGCAATAGTGAATAGTATTTGCCCATTCCTGCATCAAGGGTCTCATGATTCCCTTGCTTCCATCCCTAGATTTATTTCCTTAGATTAGACACTCATGAATAAGTTTGGTATTTATCATTGAAAAGTTTGAGCATGGTACTCTAGCGTTTGATTGATTCAGGTTCTAATGACCTATACTAGCTCTCTGCTTCCTTCACAAGTGTTCTAGGAAATTGTTTTAATTTTTTCCAATCACTTTCAATATTTTGGAGGGCACAAGAATCATGGAAAGCTTGAAGGTGATGTTGTGGATTAGCATTAAAGCCACCTTCAAGTCTCAGCACATTGTTCATGTCTAGCCATTTAATTCAACTATTTGTCACATGCCTAGTTGTATATATGGATAGCTTCTTGAATATTTATCATGGTTCGGGTTGCCATGAGAGATTCATCATCATAGTTAGGTTCATATACTTTTTTGTAGTAGTGAATCCTTATATGCTCATATCTTTATTGATGCTCTCTTTTCTCCCTTTGTCTTCTTTGTTCATATTCTTCATCTTCTATATTAGAATGTCTTGAATATCAATCATGATGGTCATGAGTCCTACTTTCTTCCCTATCATATTATTTGAAAAACCCATCCTTAGGAAAATACATAAACCATATATAGCGTACTTACAATAAGGGCCTTCTTGTAGGCTCTTATTCTATGAATGCTAATCCATAGGACTCATTTCTGCTATAGATATGAATGCTTCGTGTAATACACCAGAACCATATTTATATGACTACTATGTTCAGAAAACCCATCCTTAGGAAAAATAAGATACAGAAATCTTGTTCTTCGTCCAGAAGGCATGAAAATTTGGGTTTTTAAATCTTGTTCTTCGTCTAGAAGTCTGAAATTTTTTAGTCAAAGAACTTTTTATTTGTAATCTTATAAGATTCTATCGGCCAATTTATAGATATATATTATAAATATATATAACTAAGCTAGTGATCGCCAGTCGTCTTCTGCTACAACGATGATTTAAACATAACAAATAGAAATATTATAAGACCATGGAATGCTTTATTGAATGATCATAAACATGTTGTAATACAGCAAAAATGATCAATGTACAAACCCGTGCTACATGATAATGATGTTATATAACTAAGCTTGTTTGATCATTATCATGTCAGCAGGTGTGGGAAAGACAAGCACTAGTTATGCGTGATGCATTCCTTCAAAGCTTGTTGGATCCACGAACCAAATAATTCTTAGCAAAAACCGTGAAGAGGGTAGGCCGTGGCTCTGACAGATCTGCTGGCTCTAACAAATCAACGAACCAAACAATGCTTAGCAAAAACTGTGCCAGTGCCTCCCCCAATATCCAGACCAATTCTGCTTGTTGAAGCTCCATCCTTAGTTTTCTTCAGAGCTAGAACTTCATCAATGGAGAGATCCATGGCGGATAGAGAATGCGTCGATCTTGTGCTCTCCCTGCCCTGCAAATCAAAACAGTCCTTGCAATCGCGGCGAAGTTAGCCATGTCGCAGTCACCGAGAGCGCGGGCCAGCAATGCGGCACCATAGTAGTCGTTGAGCGCCTCCCTAACGCTCTCCTGGTTTCGCCTGTCCCCAAACTCGGTCAGGAATGGAGCTTCCACCAATCCAAGTGCCGGAACCACGGAAAATGGCGAGAGTCGTGCAGCCTTCACCTCCTGTTTCTCTCCTATTTCGTGCCCTGATCCACGCTTCGATGCTGTTCTGATCCATGCGTGGTTTCTGTCTTCGGCTAAAATGCTGGATCTACATTTGCGCAGAACTCGAGCCCTCCTACTGCTCTGTGCACCATTTTCACGCATTATCTATGTATTTATAAGAATGCAAAGGACGTAATCTTTGATAACACGTTAGGGTTAGGGTTATGCACAAAGTTGTGTTACTGAAATGACCTCTCTCGAATTTTAATTACACATCAGCGTTATTCACAAAGTTGTGTTACCGAAATAGCGTATATGGAATTTTACACGTCAGCATCACACGTCAGCAGCGTTGCGCACAAAATAGCGTT
>MNCI01032595.1:242279-408187 GCA_015680685.1 Gnetum montanum | reverse complement strand
TCTCTTTTTTTGGTTTTTTTGAGGGAAGATAACTTAGGCTGGTAACACAACCCCTACTCATCCACAATCTTAATCTCTTAGTCACCATCCTTAATTTTTCACTCTTCCATGTCTTCACATCTCTTACATTATGATCTCAACTCATAAGAATAAAGACATGTCTTCACATATTTTTCAATCAAAAATTATACATGTGTGTTCATCCCGCTCATTTAACTACCATGTGCAAGGCCATGACTGTGGAGTCCCAAATTTCCCATTTATAAAATTGTAAAGGGAAAACTTCAGGCCTTAGCAAGGCTAGAAAATATTCAGAGATTGAGAGATTGTTATTCCCATTTTTACTCAAAAAAGATTAAATACTAGCGATCTATTCAAGCAAGCTTACGCTTTTACCAGTCCTCTATTCTATTTGGCTGTGTAACATCTCAACCAGTCCTCTATTCTATTTGGCTGTGTAACATCTCAACATCCTTTTACTGGCACAGTTTATCGCAACTGTGTGCACTTAACAAGAAGGAAACAGCAAAAACACAGATGGTGCCAAATTTTAGATACTATTTAATATTTAGGCGGTGAGGGTAGGATTTGTTTGACGAAAAAAAAATTTGTGGGCTATTTCTTGATTTGTGTGTATCATCCTTGACATGCAAATCTTCTCTGTATGATTCCAATTTTATCAGATATCTCTGAAGAGACGTCAATCGAGAGAGGCGCGGGTAAGATGGCAGATTGAGTAGTTCATGTGGAACTATATCTTCAAAGTCAACCCAGTTCTTCTGCTGCTAGTTCCAAATGATTACGTTACAGACAAATCTGAGCAATCACATTAAATCGTGTTCATTTTCACTTGTAGTTCAAATCCTTGAATCAATTTGATGGGCTTTTGACCAGCATTGGCTACATCCGGCTCGGCGTGAACCGATACGTTTACTCTTTAGAAAAGAAAAACCTCGCGACGTCGAAGGAATTAGACTGTTCCTCAAACATCCCACGTTGAATTACAATAATTTTTTTTAAAGTTGCAGTTTTAGGAGGAATCAGCAACCGTGCGAAAAATCGATATCCTTCCATTCTTCAACAGATTCATCTTCTTGTTAGCTTCGGTCTGCTTATGTTCTCATGGTTTATGTAATAATTCTTGTTGATATGTTAATTTCCATACCGTTTATTTGTTATAAATAAAAGCTTTTTTCGAAATTCTACTTTATCTCACAGAAATTCCTTCCTTCCAAAAATGTTGGGACATCTTTAGTTTTCTTTGCTGAGATCTGAAATTCTGGCGTTGAAAAAATGATCCATGGAAAAATTGAAGGTGTTGGGACTGCACCGGTTCAGAACGAGGGTGGAGATCCTGAAACAGGGAAATGGGATGATCGTATTCTGGAAAGATTGGATATCCATTTTGTGGACGGCCCTTTTCATGCGGAGGGAAAATCTGACGTTGAGGATTTCTTCCGTCCTCACTATTTTGAATGGTTTCATATTGATGAGCACCGTCAGTTTTCAAACATTGATGAAGGTATTGCCCACATTGATGATGGAATTTTCAATTTTCTTGCTTTCTTGCATGCATGCAGATGCCATGCATGGCTCCGTAAAATTGCTATATTTGATATCTGCTGCAACTGATCATCATTATAAAAAAGAAAAGGAAACATACTCTTGTCTAACTACAATATCTATTTCCTTTCTTTACTAATTTTTTAAATTTAAAACTGTTTCTGCTGGCATTGAACTTGGTTTCAAAAACATTATAAAATTGCCGTTATCATGGATCAAAGAGTTCTACTAGGAGCTAGAGTTTGTAATACTGTGATTTTCACGGGCATTTTTCCTGTGATACCCAATCAAACCAGATATCATCATTGTAAAGATAATAATTATTTCAAAGAGTTATTGTAAACATGCTTTACAATATGATGATCGTAAATTTAAGCTATACGAGGCTGACACAATCGTTGAGGCTCTGTGCTACCCAATAGCAGGACGGCATTTGAAAAAATGCATGTGGGAATCTATGAACTCCAGTGATTACTGGGAATACAGAGGCACTATGCAGAAGGAAAAATGGTTTACGAGGCCGCAAATCATAAATTTAATTTGATGTTTAATTTTGAAGCTTGCATTCAAAATTGGAAAAAAAAAAACAGAAAAACTAATTTCATGGTTATGTGTATAATATACACATATACCTTAAACTAATTTCATAATTTCTTTGAACCATTTTGATATGGCGTAAGGCTGGAGGAAAACGAACGTTGAAAGATCTCCAGAGAGATACAAATGACCCAGCCTTCGCGTGAGGGCAAGCTGGAAAAATGAAGGTAGAGTGCCTTGGACGGTCTGCACGCAGATCAACCAAGGACTTTCCCGAGCGTATGCTATGGCCTACGCTGGGGTTATCGTCACGAAATGTAAGACAAAGAGCATAATGCAACGAAACATAAATAGAATATGTAGAAACCTGCAATAAAATGGGATAACACAGACAATGAACCAAAACAGCACTATGGAAGGCAAAAATAAAACTGTATTATATTAATTAACAAAATGTGCACCGGTCAAAACGTACTTGCGAGTCTGGATTGCAAGTTAGATGTTAAGCCTCGATGTGTGGTGTTTGTAGGCGCTGGGGATCACGTGCGTCCAAGCTCAGGATTGCTGATTTTCTTTTCCAAATTTTTGCTAACCCTGTTTATGTCAATGAACCGGGTAGTTATACATTTTGCTAGGATCAAAAGTAGGATTTGCGAATGAGGTCAATGGCTGTGAGATCTGAGAAAAATGGATCACGTGACAAATGTACATGGGCAGGTCATGTTCTAGACCAGATGCACTGTATTTTACAATCCATTCTAGCTTGGGAAAGCTAGCTCACGCCCATGTACAATTTGTAGCGTAAGACCTTGAGAAGCTTAAAAAAAATGTGAAAAGTTTACAATGATTGATAATGTACAACAAGAGCTCTTGATTCTAGCTCGCTTGGAACTTATGAATCTGCGGAGTGACTACTGCTAAAAATGTTTTTGCTTCATCAAATTCACCAGCATGTGTCTGAAGTACTTTTGCTTGGTCATGACCTGCGCTCACACTAGGCTCATGCTGCCAGCATGACCTCAGCGTGACCTTGGTGTGTGTGACAAAAAATGATGTGTTTTGTGTCAAAATTCCACTTTTAAGACTTGTTTTTGAAGCGCAACTGCTACCTAACCTTGAGGACATCCTATATGTTTAATTTGAGCTTATCTGTGCTTGGATTTGGGTCATTTTGGTAGCTCATGTTGGGCTCACGCTATCAGCCTGAGCTCAGCATGACCCCAGCATGACCTAGGCATGAGCAAGCTAAGATGGTACATTTCAAACCAAATCTTGGCTTTTTGAGGTCTGTCTTTCGAGTGCAACTACTGCTTGATTTTGGCAATGACCTCCAAGATGAATCTGAGCCTATTTATGCCTGGATCTAGACCACCTTGGCAGCTCAAGCTGGGCTTACGTTGCTAGCGTGACCCCAGCATGACCTGGGCGTGAGCACTAAAAATAGTGTATTTTTGGGCTTGAAATCAGACTTCTGAGGATTGGGACCTAGAGCAATCATTAGTGGACTTTGAGAGGGCCTTGTACCCTCAAAATCATGACATTTTGACACTATTTTTAGGTTTTTTTGAGTTACTCATGTTGGACTCATGCTAGACTCACACTGCCAGCGTGACCTGGGCATGACCTCAATTTGAGTAGCAAAATTTGTACGATCTTGACTTGAGATCTTGGATTTTGAATGCTGAAACTTGGAGTGGCCATCAATGGGCCCCAAGGGGACCTTCCCTATTCAAATTAGGACTATGTTGATCTAATTTGGAAGCTGTCAGGGTTGGTCATGTTGAGGGCAAGCTAGCTTGACAACATGAGCAAGATGGCTTGAGTTCCATGCCTTAGTCAAGTTTTTGCCTACCAAAACTCAAGAGGCTCTAAATTATTCTCATTTCAAAGTCTTGAGCTAAATTTTGTGGTGTTTCATTGGCCCCTCTTTGTTAATGTCTATAGGAATCCACTCGAGAGACATCGACAAAGAAGTATAAAACACCATGAACAACCACGTACCAAACATTGTTCGTTGGCCCCTGGCTAAATGTCATCGCACTATGTTTAAAAGTACATTGGATTGAGGGAAATGCAGTGTAAGATGCAGGGGGATTGGTTGTAACCAGGAAATCAAGAGTTGGTCTAGGGATATGATTGTCGTTGGGATTATGAGCTAGGAATGCTCTCACATGAACAAGCTATATCTTTGGTCTTTGTCAATAGCCAACATTCAGCAGACTCGGAGCCAAGACATAGGAAGTGCATTCTTTATAGAAACGGAACTCTTAAAGGTTGTTTACAGGGCCCATTGTAAACAGCCAAAGCCACGCGATGATGTGCAACATGGTCTCTTTGAGACACAAGTGTAACTATTTTTTTCAAGACAATTACCTTCTTTCCTGGGGCTTGAATGGGAACAACCAATGGTCTTTTGTTTATGATGTCAATGCGGTCATGAAGACTTTTTCCATGCATTTTGCTCTTTGACATTTTTGTTCTCTTTTCCTTTTTCTTTTTGATTTTTCTTTTTTGATTTTTTACTTTTTTGTTTGTGTTTTTTTTTTGTTGTTTTTGGTCTTTTTGAAAGAGCTTGCTTTCAGTGTTGTGCTCATTTTCAAGCATTTGCATTTTGTGTCATGCATTGTGTTCTGTGTTTTACATCGTGACAGCTTAGGGAGTTATAGTGTGCAACAATGTATTAAGAATTTTGAACTGAGTGGAATGTATCCAGGGGTATAATTGAATAAGATAAAGGGACATGAGAGGGAATAGGGAATGTATCAGGAGCTAGGGATGTACTTATGAATGGATTGATTAACCCAGTTGTGTGTGTCAAGAAAAATGTGATACCCTATTTTCATGGTGGAGTGCATCTATGCATGAACGCTTCAAGTGTATCATCCTGCAAACACAACTCCAAAGGGACAAGAAAACCACAAATGATTCAATTAGCTAAATACTTTAAACTGGAATGTAGCTAACGGAATGGAGCCATCATGTGGAGTTTCAAGGCAAACAAAATCTTGAACAACATCATTTTTGTCTAGGTCTATGTGACAAATTAGGCAGCAAGTTCTTTTTGGGGAGCACATACAACCAACTGCAGTAGCATGTATTTTCAAATGATGCCAAGTTGTTGATGATGTCGCCAATTTGTAGTCTTAGTGGATTATTATGGATTAGTTTCACGTCATAATCCTTTTGACGTTGCTAGTTTATCGTCATAGCGGACGGTGCAATGCTATTTTATAGTCATGGCAGACTATGAAGAGGAAATCTAGTTTATAGTCTTATTGGACTCTGATGGACAAGTGTGATAGTTTAGTATCATACTGAACAAAGCTCTGTGATGTCAGTCTACTGTCATGATGCCAGGACATTCTATGATGCTAGTTTTGAGTCATAGCTCCAGGACTGTTCTGTGGTACTATTTTTAGGTCGTGATACCAAGACCATTCTGTGGTATTAGTTTTAGATTGTGATGTCAGGAACATTACATACCTTGAGCTCATTAGACGTAGAATGGTTTTAGATACACATGATTTTTAGTATTGGCGAACTCGTTTCCATCCATGTCGGCGAGTTTGAATGCCCTGTTATCATATGCCTTGATGACTAAGTAAGACCCTTCCTAGTTAGCCAAGAATTTGTTTGAGTGTTTGCCGACTACCTTGAGAACTAGGTCACCTTCCTTGATCGGCCACTTATATGGATTATGTTGATGATGTTGCCGTTGTTGTCTCTGGTGCCATTTGATTTGATCAAGCGCATGTACTCTTTGTTCCTCCACCGTGTCAAGGTTAATAATGCATAGCTTGATGTTTTGGCCTTGATCAAGGAGGCTAAAGAGTGTTATCTGCAACGAGGGGACTTGTAACTTCAAAGGAAATACAGCTTCAAACCCGTATACAAGGGTATATGGTGTTTTACCTGTGGACGTTCGATGCGTTGTTTGGTATGCCCATAATGGGTAGATTAACTACTCATGCCATCATCTCTTACTCTGATTTAACATCTTTTTGAGCACCATGATGATCATTTTATTCATAGACCTTGCTTGACCATTGCTCTTTGGGTAGTACGGTGATGAAAATGAGTGTTTAATACCTAGGCTTTCACAGAAGCTTTTAGTATCTGTACTACTGAATTGTGGTCCATTATCGATAACTATGGTTATCAGGATACCAAAGAGGGTCACGATGTTTTCTAATATGAAATTACAAACATGTTTAGACATGGTTTTCCTAAGGGGAATAACTTCTACCCATTTTTTGAAATATTCAATCATGGTGATGATGAAGCTATGTTTTGCTGAAGATGGTGGTGTTATGGACCCAATGATGTCTAATCCCCATTTTTGGAATGGCCATGTGATTTGTGTAGTATGCAACTCATTAGGTGGTACATGTATTAGGTTACCATGCCTTTGGCAAATCTTACATTTCTTGTCCCTGGAGAAGCAAGCGTACTCCATGTGTGACCAGTAGTAGCCCAAACGTCTAATTTTCATTGCCATTGCTTTGGGTGTTATATGCCCTCCACAAAGTCCTTCATGAACCTGTTCCACAATTGTTTGGCCATCGATGCTACTAACACACACTAACATAATGCCTTCATAGGATTTGTGACACAAGGTGTCTCCTATTAATGCATATTGCCGAGAGCATTTTCACACTGCGTCTTTTTGAGCACTCGTCAAATGTTGTGGTGGTTTTCCTTGTAGAAGGTACACTTTTATGTCATCATACCATTCTATTACTTGTGTAATACTAATGGATGCTATGGGTATTTTTTTGAGAGCATCGGTTATAGGTTTGGCACAATTTTTTATAAAACTAGAAAACACATGGAACATCTCAGGCATCATGTTAAAGGCTAGTGTAGCAAGTGCATCGGTGATGGTATTTTCATTCCTAGGAATATGTTACACATCTACATTGATCAATTATTTTAGCAAGTGTTTAGTTAGGTCACAGTATGGTTGTAAGTGAGAAGCTTTGCATGCGTAGACCTCTGTGACTTGATTGATTACTAACTGTGAGTCACCTCGAACTTTAAGACGTGTGATTCCCGAAGTTAGTGCTGCTATAAGACCTCTAAGAAGACCTTCGTACTCTACCACGTTGTTGGTACAAGGGAAGTTTAGTTGATAGGTAAAGGACAAAATTTCTCTAGAGGGATACGTTATGATGGCTTCAGCACTTCCTCCTTGGGAGGTGGATGCTCCATCGAAGTACAGGATTGCGTCATAGTTATCAGGCACTACGTCTATGCTGTTAATATTCTCATCAGGGAATTCAGGGTTGATTGTCACTTGATCTTGTGTTGGTGATGTAGTCAACTAATTGGCTATTGCTTGACCCTTAGTGGAGGATTGAGCAACATAGAGAACCCTAAACTTTGCAATCATCACCTTCCATCTAGCTATCCTACTTGATTCATAGATGTTTTTGGTGATAGCTTGAAACACATTATCTTTGCAAATGATATTGACTTGCTTGCGAAAGAGGTAATGCTGTCACTTTTTCAAGGAAAATACCAAGGCAAGACATGATCTCTCCACATTTTTGTATCATTGTTTATAGGCAATTATGGCATGGCTTAAATAGTAAATGGGGATTTTGGATCCATCTTCTCATTTTTGGCAATGCATGGACGTAATAGATGAATTGGATCTGGCTAGGTACATGTAAAAAGGTTTATCGCTTTGCAAGGAATGAACTACTGGCAGTTGAGCCAACTCCATTTTTACGTTTTCAAATGCTTCTTGGCACTGTTGAGTCCATTGAAAATGGACATTCAGTAAATGTTGCATGGGTTTCAAATTGTCCGTTAATTTTGCAATAAAATGTCTAATGAATTGTAGTCTACCTTGCAAGTGACATAGTTCGGTATGGTTCTTAGGTGGTTGCATGTTAGTTATTACTTTCACCTTATCGGGGTCTACTCGTATCCCTATTTCTGAGACTATGAAGCCAAGCATTTTGCTCCTTTTAACTGCAAAGACACATTTCTTTGGGTTAATTCTAAGGTCGTATTTGAGACAACATTTGAGTACCAAGTCTAGGTCCTTTGTGTGCTGCTCGGTTGTTTTGGACTTGACTGCAATATCATCTACATAATCGTTGAGCAAATCAAGCATATAATCACTAAATATATATTTCATTGCTTGTTGATATGTAGCACTTGCATTTTTGAGACTGAATGACATCATTGTATAATAGAACGTGCCCCAAGGTGTCATGAAGGTTGTTCTGAGTTGGTGTTCTGGGTTCATCCTGATTTGGTTGTATCCTGAGAAACCATCCATAAAGGATAACAATGCATGTCCATCAGTTGAGTCAATGAGTTGATCGATACTGGGTAGTGGGAAGTCATCCTTTATAGTGGCTATGTTGAGGTCATAGAAGTCAATGCATATGCAAATGTTGCCTTTTTTTTTGGGACTACAACAATGTTGGATACCCAATCGGCATAGTCAACAGCTCAGATGAAACTAGCTTGGTAGAGCTTCATGATTTCATTATGAACTATCAATGCTAGCTCATATTTAACCTTTGGTGCTTTTTGCTTTACTGGTCTAAGTTATTCATTGAGGATGATGTTATGTTGGATGATTCGAGTGTCCAGTCCTAGCATATCGGTATATGACCAAGCAAATGTTTTGATGTTGTTCTTGAGCACTTGTGTAATGTCATTGTCAAGTTGTGGATTTAGTAGAGTACTTAGTTTTAATGTTTTAACTTCTCCACTAGATGTAGTAATGGGGACTTCAACGACAGGATCTTCAGTGATGTTGTCGGCTTCTAAGTCCAAAGTTTTAGTCATACCCTTAGGGAAATCTAATGTTTCTTGAGTGGATTCCATGAAATTAACATGAGTAGATGAGTCTAGATCCAAGGATTCTAGATTAATTTCTCTTTTTATGGCCCCATGAGGTCCATTGATAGAAAACATTGAAAAGAGATTCTTGCTATCCATATGCTTGTTCCTTGCCAATTTAAATCGGGAGCACCATGAGCGAGATTGTCTGACAGGGGAGTTTTTATATAAACTAGCTTTGTGTAATTAATTTACATCTTGATGAAACTATAGCATGCAAAAGTATTTTAACATCATACATGGATGCGTGGTAGTTTTAGGCCTTACTAGGCCATATGACATTCATATTTCATGTGAATACTAATGCTGTAATTTTTCCATGATTTTTGAATTTTCAATTCTCATACTTTGTTTTGTCTTTAATGCTTAGGCATTAATGCATAAAAAGGAATAGAAGAAACTATCTTGAGACCATGAAAATGAAGATAAAGTAGGAAATAATAATAATAATAATAATATAAAACATCCAATGAGAAAAATGTAATGCAGCCATATGGAATAAGTTGAACCAGGGTGAAAGGGGATTGAAAAGTGTGAAGCATGAGTTAGCGTCAGAGTGTGAGTAACTAGGTGCATAGCACAACATGAGTTATAAGGTAGTGTGTGCAGTGTGAGCAGCAAGAATTCAGGGCAGTGTAAGTAGGATGAAGGGAAAGGAAGGGCAAGAATGAGGCAATGGGAAGAAACAGGCAAGCTTGGCATTCATGGTGGAGAGTGAAGAATTGCTCCAACACCTTTCTCAACCCCGTATTTCTTCATGGGTTGGAACTCTGTGTAGGTATGTTTTCTTCTGCTCTTGTCTATCATAGCGTGAGCAACTAAGTAAGCCGTTAGGGTCACCATTTTGATAAGATTTTGGAGTGAGAGCAATTTTATTTTCATGTTGGGTCTCTTAGCTTGATTTGTTTCATGTTATGTCTTGGCATTATGTCATAAATTTGCGATATTCGTGGCGTTACAAGGTTTTTTTTTTGGGCTTGCCATTTTTTGGAATTGCTATTTTTCTTTGGGCCCTGGCATGAGTTGTAGGGATGTGTATGTGCCCTAGTGTGAGTTGTAGGAATGCATGTGTGCCCTAGCGACCCAGGGCACGCCAAAACCTACAAATTAGTTTTTTCGATAAGGCAACATGAGCCGTTTGAATCGCCACGTTTCGGTATTTTTGGCATGATTTTGATTTTTGTTTGTACTAATGGCATTTCTTCATTGCGTTTTTGTGACATTTGTAAATGTGAGTTATCTAAGGCATGATTAAAGGGGTCAATTACATGGTTTTAGGGTTGCAAGATGCCAGGATGCAAGTTGCAACGTGAGCTACGAGGAGTGCAAATTGCAGTGTGAGCTGCCAGAATGTAAATTGTAGCGTGAGCTAGGAATAGTGCAAATTTCAGCATGAGCTGCGAAGAGTGAAAATTGCAGCGTGAGCTGCCAGAATGTAAACTGCAGCGTGAGCTGCGAAGAGTACAAATTGCCAAATTACAGCGTGAGCTACAAGGGAGGTTGAGGATAGCATTAATTATGGGATTCTCACAGCTTGTCGGTGCAATGTTTCTTGGAACTAAGCAATTTAAATGTTTTTCTGCGAATGTTGATTTCATATTGCTTGTAAAGAACTATTGTCTAATGTTTAACGGATCCCAATGTTCCCCAGTGAGTATCAAATACACCAAAAAAATACTGGTGTTCTTGTCTCATGGGGTGGTTTTGTGTGTGTGTTGAATATTATTTACTTGTTAGGTTTATTTATTTATTTAATTTTTATTTTATATGTTTTAAGTTACTTACCTAAGGTTCTGGCTCTATGCAGGGGACCTAATCCTTTTCTCCTTGTGGTTGAATTTGTTGGTGTGCTATCTTGGTTTGGCCCTTTGAAATCGAACATGCCCAGTTATGACATGAGGATTAGGGTGCATGTAATATGGTTTCATCTGAATATTGGTGCATTTTTATCATTTATTTTGCAAAATTTCAGCATTTTCATATGGTCTCGTTTGAGTGAGCAGCTAACTCGTGATATCGTTGAGACCATGTTGCTCAGCTCAACACAAGGCATGTTGGCTTTTGTTGTTGACATAGATGAGAGGGGCACTCTTGAAGGTCCTAGAGTGGGGATTTCTATCTTGCAACCATTACAACAATAGTAGCACACTTTTTCTAACCTGCCATGTACATACACTATTTCAAAATCTACCTGAAATAGTATATAGAGTAGACAGGTATGCTCTTTTTATAGTTGTACTAACTTTGGTTCCTTTAGTGTTATATCATTGCTTATGTATGAATACTTTTTCTTTCGTAGGCCCCGTTTTGCTGAGCATGGATTGCATGAGGATGATAACAGGCTTGCCTTAGCATGCATAGCCTTGGAGGCGTTCATGATGGACCCCACTCTTCGTGCTACGTGCTAGGCCAGACGAAGGATGCTATTTTCAATTATCCTACACAATTCTCTAGGGCCCTTGAATGTTGTCAAGTTTGTAGCTAGTTGCATAACGATTGGTCTCCTGATGGGCCTATTTTTCCTCAAACGATTGGTCTTGCAGCAAGTGTGCCTACTCCATTTGCTAATGGTAAATGGTTGTGTTCCAAGCTTGGTTTTCATTTTTGTTACATCATTGCTTATCATGTTCTTAATTTTTACTCAATGTCTCCTATGTTTTTTCTATAGTGGTCATTCCTCTTGAAGAGGTTACCATCATATCCAGGCGCATTGAGGCCACTCTTTTTATGAATTTTGGAGAGACAGAGGAGTCACTACAGTGGTTGCACAAGAAGGCACCTAAACAAATTATCAACCATCTTACCAATGCAGGTTTGATGGACCTATTTACTGCCTTGACTCCTAACATTCCCATGACTGAAATGGTTTCCATCATTGACTCTTTTAATGATGATGTCTCCTATTTTACTACACGAGTTTGGGGAGTTAAGGTATCTTTCCACCTAACCATCGAATTCTTTTCTAATCTTTTCAGCATACTAGCGAATGGTGCTAAGGTGGCAATGGATAGAGTAACCAAAGAAGGCCATGTGATCAAGGAACTTGAAGACTGGCTAGGTGTACCATGGGGTCCTAAGGGCTTCACCATGCAAGCTAATACTCACTTGATAGAGGTAAATTTTCTGTACCTGCTCTTTAGAGCATGAGCATTTCCTAAGTCTCTTTCCCAAGCAAGAAATCTTGGGTTTGAGTTTGCACATGTTATGAACTCAATCTTGGAGACTGGTATGTTCTACACTTGGGTGCAGTTCTTTGTATTAGGCCTCCATGGAGAGATCATTAGACTACGTTCCAATGTTGATGCTAAATCCCACTTTCCCTTTGCCTTTTTCATGGGCTATCTCCATAGGTTTGCTAAGTTCTTAGTGTTCTATGGACATAACCATTATGTGTTAAGGGATCGTTCACAATTGTCTTACCCCTAGATCTGTCATCTATTTAATACCACTAGATCCCAAGATCCACCTGAAGGCATCGAGGAATCAGTCTCTGTCACAACAAGGGGTGCAACCAGTCGTTCCCACCATTCGCGTGATAGCTTGGGGTTGGAACCACCTATACTGCATACAACTATTAGGAGAGCTAATCACCTGATTCAAGAGACCATCGGGAAGTCTAAGGCTAAGGTGAAAATGGTTGAGCATTCGAGAGAACCTATTATGGATGCAAGACCACCAAGGGCTAAGAAGATTCGATTCATCTTGCCAGGAGTGGGTAAGTATTTTTTTTTTTTGCTTTAAGTGTTTTTATCACTTTCTAAATATATTTTTTTACTTAAATATGCATACCTATTATCTCATGCTAATCTTAGATTTATTGGTGCTAACAGAGGATACCCCCAAGAGGGAAAGGGAAGAATTAGCTCCAATGGGTGAGCCTGAAATGGTTATCACTGGGTGTGATGAAGAGGAGGAAATAAGAGAAGAAGCAGTTGAGGCTATTCCCATATTATGGGAAGAGGATGAAACGGATACCATGGAAGTGACACTTGTTGAGGCTTTAGATGCCCTTAAGAATTCAAGCAAGGAGAAATGTGTTTTTGACAACTTCTTTGATGGGTCTTTACAACTTGGTGATCTACCTGAGCTGATCAGCAAAGGTCTGCCTGGTACATTTTGTTAGTTTGATCCGCATTTCGTACTTCTTAGCATTGTACATTATTTTGATTATCATGACTCTTCCTAACATCATACATGGATGCTGAATCATCTGAATCACATGCATCTTAGGCAGATGTGTCAGAGTTACAGGCCCCAATTGAAGTGCTTTCCCATGTATATTCAACATTCACTGGTCAATTGAGGTTGTGGCCTGAGATGGCCAATAAAGTAGACTTTGTTATGGGCATCGTCAATGATGTTGTTGCTCATCTGCAAAAGGCTCATCCTGAATTAGGTATGTACTTTATACCAAGTTCCTGAGTTCATTGTGTTTTTTGCATCTATTGGAGATCTCCTATTAGCTCATATGTGTGATGTTTGTACCTATAGGTGCAAAGCTTCAATGGAGTTCTTCTAAGGCTACCCATATTGATGGTCTCCTGGAATTGTCCAAAGATATTGAGCAGATCCCAAGAGGGATTTATGATGTGGTTTCAGGTTGTGTTGTTCCTAATGCCAAGTCTCTTTGGACCTGCAGGTGCTCAATTGAACATTTATGGCTTGAAGTTTAATCATTGAAAGAAAATTTGGCGCAAGTGACAAAGGAGCGGAATGACTTGCAAGCCCATTATGATTTTGCCTCTACTAGATTAGCCGATGATAGTACCTAGCGTACATCTAAGATCACCTATGCATGTTATTGGACAAGATTGAATAGCAAGGTACAGGTGATTTGGGAACTAGTCGAATAGAGGGACCAGATGGATTTATTGAATAGGAAGTGTCATGACTGGAAATCTTTTGCATCCAAAGTACATAAATGGGGCTAGGATCAGAAAGATCATAGGCACCAATACAAAAAATGGTTGAAGGAGGAATCAATTGAGCATTGTTGGTTGGAGATGTTCATGGAGGGGTTAGGCGTGTGCTCTTCTTATGACAAGTTTTTTGAGTGTACAAAAGTTGAGGGGTCTCCTGAGAGATCCATTACCACTACCTCTGGGCAAGCTTCAACAAGTATTTGGCATAGAGAGGTGTATCTTTTATAGCTTGCTAAAATGGAATATTCAAATACAATTATTTAAACATATTCTCAATATGTGCCTTATTAGGGAAATCCTCTTTTAACCTTTTAGGAAAATGTGATGACCAATTTTCTAGCTATATGTGATGTTTGTTAATTAATAGGTGGTTGATTCCCCAATTTTTCATCTACTTGCTTCCTAATTAACTCATTTTCTCTAGGTGATTTTTCCTCTAATTGAATTTCCTCATTCTGCAATTTAAAACTAAACTTTTTTATTAAGTTTATGTTCAATAGTTTTCCCACTTCTAGTAGTAACAACATGTAGTTGTTTGTTGCTTCTTTTTTTTGACTTGTGCGATTAGGTTCAAGTTGGGAGGATAATTTTCCTTTAGTTAAATCTTAAAGTCGCATTCAAGTGTGAGCGACAAATTATCCATTTTCTTCTATAAAAGTAGTAAGGCTTTGTGTCAAGTGAACAAAATGCTCATCTAGTGGATTTTTAAAGGGTCTAAAATCACTTTGAGGCATTGGTGGTTGTTGTTGGTAGAATTTTCTAGGTTGAAATGAAGAAGGAGCTTGATTTATTACTTGTTAGAAAGCCCTTACCAACTCTTGAGTTTCATTATTACAATAATCTAAGGCTAAATATTTTATGATGTTATGTTGTTCATTTTCTCATAGGCCAAAACTTGACATTGGGTAATGTGGGCTTTTTTTTTATTAACTTAGTTGACTCATCTACTTTTTTATTTAATTATTCAATTTGATGAGTTAATCCTTGCATGTCATTAGGTTTAAGCTAATGCTTACTTTTATCTACCAATGAATCAATAATCCTCCAACCTTCCTTTGATGTAACATTTAAAACTTTACCCTCATAAGAAAAATATACATTTTAGCTACAATATGGTAGTAAACCTTCTATAAAAATTTGTATGATATCATGGGCTGGACATCCATATTAGCATTTTTAAGGCATATTCCTATCAAAGAACTCTTATTAGCTTCATCCTTCTTTTGTGTAATGCTCATTAATTTTTTCCTAAATGTATACAATCAATCATTAGATAAGAAACATTATATGAATTGTGATTAGATCAATAATAATATGATCTAATGCCTTTTTCTTGTTTATTGGGTCATTAAAAACTAAATTTATTCCTATATTCTAATTGGGGTTTGATGAATTGTGATTTGACGGGCCCTAATGTCATATATGTGATGTCGAAATCCTGACGTCACGTACCTGACATCGGGGCTAATAAGTAATGTCAGATACTCGACATCGCCTCATCTAGACCTTGCCTATAAATATTGCACTTGGGCTTCTGGATGAGATAGCTTAGAAAGTAGTAATAGATAGTTTTATTTTTCAGTTTCTTCCTTCTAGTTCGTTATTTTGAGTGCATGCTCGTAGTGTGATGTTTGTAATCATACGACACCTTTTTTTGAGTGTGATGTACTTCGACACATTACATGACTGGTAATAAAGATTGAGATTACTTCCGTCAGTGCAACATCCACTTAGCTTAATATTGTTGTTCTAATTAGTTAATGCTTTCCTTAGTTAAACATTTCCATTTATTGTTATTTACTATTTCTGTTGTTAGCAGAATGTGTATACCTTAATCACAAGCATTTAAGTGTAGATACTTGATCACCTAGAGGTGTATCATTTGGCACAACCAATGACATACACTTCGTAAACCTAGAAGTAGCTACATGAAGTCCAAGATGTGTACAGACGATTAAGAGTGGATACCATCACCATAGGCTAATTTAGACTTATTTTTCATTATCTATTAGTTAATCAATTTATCTCGTTTCATCACTAGGAGTAACATATAATTAGGAAACATCATACATCCCACTTTTGACTAAACCATACGTGACAAAGATGCCACTAGTCCAAGTGGGAAGACAACAAACTACGATTAAGGCATAATGATCTAGATGCTACAATTAGTCCCATCCATGGAATTCATCCAACTTGCACTTGAACACTTGTAATTCTAATGGTTGAGCATAGGGGTATCTCACCACTCATCATTATCACTGTTGCTAGGGATGGTGCTAGTTATCTAGATTATTTATATTATACATGATAACTATAAAAGGTATTAACAACATATCTTTTAGAAACTCTTAGCTCACATACACCATAAATCAAGAACAATGTCTCTCTCACATGGAAGTGAAAATGCACTATATATTGAACACATTCATTAGAGAACTAATGAGATATAAGATGAAGAATATTGGAGTGATCAACCTTACATAGGGGTTTCATATGATCATGACCATCCTAATGACACTTACAGACTACATTCACCTAAGGAAAACAATCTTAGTGGAGATGACATAGGTCCTAGACTAGGGAAGGCCTCAAGGCCTAAGACCTCCTTGAAATCGAGCAATAATAAGTCATGGGACCCTGAGGAACACCATAACCATGGAAATTCTTCTAGTTCCTCATCTTCCTCTTTTCCTTCAAATTCTATTTCTAATGAAGATGAAAAAAGGTATAGAGATAGAGCTCCATTAAAAGGTAGAACTAAAAACTAGAATCAAACCCATGGGAAAAGTTGAAGAAGTCACCATGAACATAGGAACTTCCCTCACAATCTATTTGATGATGATGAACCCTTGTTAGCCACTAAGAACCTAATGCATATCATAGATTCTGTTAAGGTATCTCGTAGGCATTGCCAAAAGAGTTGACTACCTAATCATGACATGAATAATATTTTGATATTTGTAGGAGGCTATGTTTTAGATTTGTAACATCACTTACATGCCTTTTATAATGCCTGTGCTAACTATAACATTGAAAGTGAATGGAAAAAGCTTAAGCTCTTTCCTAGGATACTAACTACTAAAGCTAAAGTGTCATATAAATCGTTGAGACCAAACTCAATCTAATATTGGTCTACAATGCTAGAACTTTTCAATGAGAGATACCAAACCTATAAAAGTGTGTTCAATTGAGGAGACAAATCCAAGAGTGGAAACAAGAACATCTCAAACCCTTGGACATGACCTTAGATAGATATTACACCTTACTGAATCAATTCCTAGGCCATGGTTTCTCTGAGGAAGAGCAACTTTATCACATAATAGATTGGCTTCATAATGAAATAAGGGCAACCCTTGGGATGTATGCCCTAGGGAAATTATACAAGCTTCAAGCCCATCAAATCAAAGAGCTCATAGAACATATGGAAAATGAAGAAGGAGAAATGTGTAAATGGGAGAATGTCAAAAGCATCAATGGTACCTAACTCTTAAATTGAAGGAGATCCAAATTTATGATAAGTGAAATGAAACCATCTTTGATAAGATGATCCCACAATAGGCTTTTCTAGTAAAGGAGTCTCTGGATGATTTAGAAGCAAAGTTTAATAAGATGTCCAAATGGGTAAATGATAGCATCACAACTCATGTTGAGATAGTCATGGAGAAGATTATGTAACACATGCTCGATGAACATAATAAATAGAGGACATGGAACTAATAAATAACCAAGAACACTCTTTAGAAAATGGAGGAAAAGGATAAAGAAAGTGAGGCTATAGACTCCACCACAAATGAAGATGATCATGTGACCTATGTAGCTATGACCATCCAAACGGCCAATGCCCTGTGTTCTTGCATTTATAGGAGTATTGAGCAGGTGCCTTAAATCTAAAATTTGTACAAAAGCACATTTCTAAGAGAATTCCTCTTTCACAAGGTAATTTTAGATAGTCCCACAACCAATCATACCATCCTATGGGGGCTTATTACTAGCCTCAACACAATCATCAACTGTAATGGCAACAACCAAAGTCATGGGGGAGGCCACCACCAAATCAGCCATACCTGTCGAAACCTCATAGCTATTATGTTCAACACCCTATTTCTCCATCTGGTTCAGCATCTTCCATTTCAAATCACTACTACCACTCTCGTAAATACCATTAATACATGACATCCCCTGAAGGATCACCACCTATGCCTCTTACCATCCAACCTACATTTGTTATTCTCATCATCCACCTCCGTATATACCACCACTAGAAACTGAAGGAGGCTCAGCATCACAATATCAACAACCAAGTGTCACTTGTGTTGCAAATGTGTATAGACATGTTGACACTAGTGGATCCCAACTGCAACACTGAAAACATCCCTTCTAGTGGAAAGGTCATAAGTTAAAGCAAACAATGAATGGACCCACCACATCAACTGATCTAGCACAAGGCCAATCTAGTGCAACACCTTTTCTACCTAAACCAAAATCCTCTGATTATACTCAAAGGCCACTATCCATCACTACTCCAACCCCACGTCCAAGCAATGAATCTACAAATGTGAGGAAACAAATAAATCCATGCATACCACCTCATAACCAAGGGTTCTATCATGGGCCAATCATCCATCATGCTAACACACCTCATATCCTAGCCCACCATACATATAATAATCAAGTGTGTGACCAACATTTTTTTCTCAAGCCACCATACCACCAATAGACACCTAGTGGCTGGGGCATGAAGGGTTCCCAACATTTCATACATGCATGGATCCTATTCATCCACTTATTAATCCTAGCCATGACAAAAGGTTTAGTCCTAGGGGTTACCCCTCATTCTAAATTTCAACGTTTTTAAGTGTTATTTTATCTTTTTTTTACAATTTTTTATCATTTTCCTATTTTTCTACTTTTTCTATTTTTTCTAGTTGTTATTTTAATCTTCCTCATATGTAATCTTGTTATTGATCATGTTTCCCACTGAGGTGAGGTTTTTCTCTATGTTATTAAGTCACAAGGGACTAATTATTCAGACATTGAGACCATGACATCCATCCACCATTCCATTAATAAGAGGCTCTTGCTCTAGTCATGATGGTAATCTTTTTCATCATCCAAACTCTAAATAACTTCATAATCATTATGTCTAGATGGAAGAGTGTAGAACCAAGAAGGAATGTAAACGGTGTGACATCAAGGGGATTTGTGGATTCTCTTCGGCTACTTCTATGAGTTCTATCATGTTGTTGAGGTTGTAACAATATCCTTGTAGATCTAACAAAAAATGGGAGTAAGAGCAACTTCACATGGCATTGAATAAGCTTCTGTGGGTTCCACTGGAAAGCCATGTACCCATGCCTAAAGGTTGACAACTTCTCAGAACAAAAAAAACCATAATTGTGCCATACTAACTCTCCTCCCTTGGACAAAATGCCAAGTGATGTTACTCCTTGCAAATTTGATAGTCTTATGGTTGTTTGTCGATGGAATGAAACGATGCAATGTCATTGAAAGATGGTTTGGACTTGGTTTGAATCTTGGAAAGAAGGACACATGGTTACTTAACCATTAATAACAAACATGATTTCATTATGATCATAGTACGACACCTCATGTGCTAATTTCTACAATCCCTTCTACGATTCATCTCATCTCATTGTCTGGATGCTCATAATTTGTTGTTTTTTGTAACATAGAGTTGTTATCTCAATTTGGTGCTTTAAACATGTGTGTTTTGTTTCATAGGTATGCGTTGCATTCAACTCCTCTAGTTCCTATAGACATTATAGGCATGGTTACACAAGGGCATCATAGGCTAGAGCCTACTTTGGGGAGGACCCACATGTGTAACTTTTGTGACTTATACTTGTTTAACATGACCACATCATTTTTCACCTTCCATGCACTCCATTTGTTATATTTTATTGTTTTCCGTATCATAAATATAATCTATCCCACAATCATTCTTCCAATGCCCTTTTCTTGCTCATTCTCATACTTTTAATATTGATGACTTCACCTTATCCTACTTTCAATTCCTCCACTTAATTTTCCACTTACCCAAACTGCAAAATTTAACTTTCAACCTTCTAATCAAACCCAGAGCTTCCATTTGCATGTCATTTGGGCCCATAAAAATCAAAATTTTTGGACCTCAATGTCGTGTATCCAATGTCAGGTCTAAAAAAAAGTATATATAGTGGACCCTTGCACAACATGAACTTCATTTCTCTCATTTACTAGTAGGGGAGTTGTTGCAATTTTTTCTCATGACTTAGAGCTCTGCACCTCCATCTTCCACTTGTGATACCTAGCTCTCTAATGCTTCAATTTTCATACTGTTTGAATCTATCTAAATCAAAAGTGTTCATGACAATTTTTCTAACCCTACAATCATATGCATAATGAGCTTAATGAACTTAGGTTATAAGGTATGAATGGATTAATGATAATAAACATAACCTTAGTAACACTTGGTTTTTTCTTGAGTGCAGATGGCCCCAAAAAGAGGTGCTCAAGATGATCCCTCATAGAGAGCCACTAAGCATCCACATGGTGGCCATGACAAATAAGAAAAACACAAGGAACATGTTGAACAAGAGGCCCAATCTTTCAGTATCCATCAAGAGGCCTCTGTAACTAGGCAATTGGTCCAAGGAAAGGTGATAGAAGTACCGACTCCTAAATAGGGACAACATCTCATGTTTCACCCTAACTACCTTGCTACCATCTTTGAAAAGTTCATATCAGCCTTAGTCATTATGGAAATGAACTTTGACCCATTCATACAATTTGCCCCAGAAGTAGTGCAAACGTAACTCAAAGCATCCCCATTGTGGCCAATCCTATTAGACAGTGGTAAATGGTACCTGGGGGAAGTCTATCACTTCTGGAAAAATATGGACAAAGGTACAACTATGAATATCTATAGGGTGAATGTATCTTATGCAGTCAAAGATATAGCTACAACTCTCAACTTACCCAATGAAGGGGCCAAGGTTGCTCACCTATCCACCAAATCCAACCTCAAAATGAAGAGACTATGGCTGAGGTAGGCATACGACAAGGAAGATAAGTCATTGAATGAGATGACTTTGGAAGAGAGAACCTACTTCAAGATTGGGACATACCACCTATTTCCCAATAAAGGGCTCAATTGCATTTCCACTTATGCAGCTAGGGAAAGTGCCATTTTAATGGGAAAAATTTTAGTTAACCTTCCTAGTACTATTTCATAGAGATTCAATAGTGGTTCAAAGAAATGAAGTTAGGGAGACCAACACTTCCATTCCCTGATCTAATTAAAAATCTATAAAAGCATGTAGGAATCTTAGGATATACCAATGATGTCCTTTGGAAGGCTCAACATGCCTCCTTTGGAGAGCTCCTCAAAACCATATCACTAAGAAAATATTCTAGTGAGGAGCAAGAAGCTGAAAAGGAGGTAGAACCAAGAACTAAAATACAACAAGAGCCTGTGCAACACCCACAAGCACAAGCTCTGTTACCACCGTCACAAGATTATAGACTGTCGATGAGCCACCTATAGAGAATCGCTGAAACCATCAGCTAGGAAAGTACGAATAAGGATAATCTCTTTCAGGTTATAAACAACACCATACAGTCCATCATATTAGCTAATCCAACAAGGGGAGACATCTCAATTCAGATAGGAGTAGGGGGATCCCAATGATTATGCCAAATCTCTAGAAATGCTACATCATTTCAAGTCATCTTGGAAATTGGTGAAGGCATCATAGTTGTGGTGCTACAAAATGAGGATGTAATGGATGTAGTAGAGGTGATCACTAATCACATCAAAGAGTCATTCAATGTTCCTATTGTGCCCTCGATGAATTCGGTAGGAACTAGGGATGCACAAATGTTGGCCAAGATCTCAATGACTCCTATAGTGCACGAGGACATGCTTGATCATTTTCTGCAAATAGTTCAAGTGATGACCACTCTATTTGACATCCCCAATGATGTTACTACAACTCAATAAAACCTCATTAATACCAAAAGGAAAGTTAGTTATGGTTGAGATTGCAAGAATAGTTGGCTACCTTGCAAGCTGAACAATGGGATCCTGTCCAATGTGTCACACCTGACCAACTAGAACAATTTCAAAAAAAAGATCTTGTTATGCTAATGAAAGAGAGAGTAGCTACAGAGTAAGAAAAGGATATGGTAGTTTGGAATTCCTTCGCTATAGATGCATGAACCCATGCGCATAACAAGGCACAGATCATCACCCAAGAGGAGAACAAGAAACTCATTGTAGAGAATGCCTAGTTGACCATAGTGGAGAAGAAAAAGGAAATTTTGAAAGAGAGCATCCACTAGTTAAGAGAACAACTAGTTAGCTCAGAGATTGACAGATTATCATGAGCTAAGGGGGAAAGCTAGGGCTTTTGAGAAGGAACAACAGTAGTTCGCAGCATGGTACATCAAGGAAAATCAAATGTTTTTGCAACTACCATGTCCTTGGAATGTACTAGTGCCAAAACATATTGGCACAATAGCCTAGATGGTGCATGACCCAAGGATGGAGGAAAAGTTGCAGGTCTTACTCAACTGTTACAAATTTTAGTAGCCTAATGATGAAGGGAATTGACCAATGGAAGAGACATCATCCCCAAGCACTACATGAGCCTCCCAGTCTTATTTTTTTATCTTGTTTTGTAATAATGTGTCCCATTTTTTTACTGCACGTCTATGGCATGTGAAGTGTTAGTTATTTTGTCCATTGTTTGAGACAGTCAATAATCCCATACCTACCCAATATTTTGTAAAAAACTTGTTCCTCATTTTTTTAAACTCAAAGACAAGTTTTCATTCAATCATGGGGGTATGATGAGTTGTGATTTAATAGGCCCCAATGTTGGAGTCCTAATGTTGCATACCCAACGTCTAGGCTAATAAGCGACATCGAATACCCAACATCACCTCATCTAGACTTTGCCTATAAATATTGCACTTAGGCATCCAAATGAGACAGCTTAGAAATTAGTAATAGATAGTTTTAGTTTTTAGTTTCTTCTTTCCAATCTGTTATTCCTAGTGCACACCTATAGTGTGATGTTTGTAATCATATGGCACCTTTGTTCGAGTGTGACATACTTGGACATGTTACATGACTAGCAATAAAGATTGAGACTACTTCCATCATTGCATCATCTACTTAGCTTAATATTATTATTTTAATTATTTAATGCTTTATTTAGTTAAACATTTTCATTTATTGTTATTTACTATTCCTGTTGTTAAGAAAAATGTGTATGCCTTAATCATGAGCATTTAAGTGTGGATACTTGGTTGCCCAGAGGTGTATCGTTTGACACAACTAGTGACATACACTTGGTAAACCTAGAAGTAGCTCCATAAAGTCCAAGACATCTACGAATGGTTAAGAGAGGATAGCATTACCATAGGCTAATTTAGACTTATTTTTCGTTATCCATTAGTTAATCAATTTATCTCATTTCATCACCAAGGGTAGCATAGAATTAGGAAACATCATACACCCCACTTTGGACTAAACCATCTGCAAAAAAGCTACAACTAGTCCAAGTGGGAAGACAATGAACTCCAATCAAGGATAATGATCTAGATGCTACAACTAGTCCCATCCATGGAGTTCAACTGGATTACATATGAATGCTTGTAATTCATATGGTTGAGCATAGGGGTACCCCACTACTCATTAGGTTTCTAGGGCTTACAGGTATCTTAGATGAATTTTTCACTTGTTCTTCCACATCTTCTAATTCAAGGTTGAAGTTATCTTCTTCACATTATTCTAAAATATTCTCTAAATTATGTGTTTTTACATGTCTATAATAGCTTTTAGTGTTTCTAGGTGGTTGGGTTCTAGTAGGGTTCTTAAATTTTTTTTATAGGTCTCATTAAGTTTGCCAAACATGTGCATCCCTCTTTTTCGGTGGTTTTGTGGGAGCACTCTTGTGTCTTAGGGGATGAATTAGTCTTAGAATGTTTATGTGAAGTCACTACATGTGGTTGGTTTTGGTTTGAACTAAGGATGGATTCTATCAAGTTGTTCACCCATAGAATCCACAATGGACTTCATGTAACTGTAATTAGGAACTCCATTCCACTCTCTCTCTTATCCGCCTATGCTTTCCATGTCTCACCTCATTGTTGGTTTCATGTTTTAGTTCTATGTCTTGGTTTGATGTGTTAGAATTCGTAGTTAGTTTCTTTTGGGCTTTTTGTACTTAACCTTTTGTAACCATTAATCAACCATGGAGCCCACAGATGCTTTGATTTGAAGTTATGAAAGGGAATAAGAGGCCTATGCCTACTTTGGGAAGGACCCACTTACATATCTTTTGGTTGGATTAGTTAAGTTCTTTACCCTTAGAAATTTTTACAATCAAATTCTCTTTTGTTTACCCCATCAATGACATCTCATTGTACACATCTTTACAACAGTTTTCAGTGAATTCATATTTTTATTATTGAGAACTCTTATACCCTCTTCAAATATTTCCTTGTGTTGAGCTTTTCCAAATTTAATGGACTGCTTATCTAATTTACCTTATTTTTCAACCTTCTTGCTAACACTACTGAAGAAACCAATCTACCACAATCATAACTTAGCCAAGTGTAACCACTGGCGAGACAAGGCATTTAACCATTATGTGTTATACATTGCATACTAATTTGTGATTATGTTATGATTGCAGTGGAAAGCATGGATTGGAGGTAGGACTACATTTACCAAGGATGCAACATTACCACAGAATGAGGACCCTTCATGATTGTTTGATTACTTTTCTCTCTCTCATTCTTCTACTACCAAGAGGCATTGGATGTCATTGTTATCCAAGGTATTCACTTCTCTTATCATGAACATCCCATGTTGTAAAAATTGTAATTCCATACACTTGGGCACTCAGAGTCTATTTGTTTCATCTAAGTCAAGTTGTAATGTTAGTCAATAATCCCATGCCTATCTAATATATTATCTTGTAAAGAACTTGTTCCTCCTATTCTTCACTTGAGGATGAGTTTTCATTTAATCATGGGGGTATTATGAACACATTTTTGTGTTGGCTCCAATGTTGGGGCATATTCCCCAAGTCTATAAATACTGCGCTTGGGCTCTATTTTTGACAATCAGTTTTTGGTCATTCTTAGTCACAGTAGTGAAGCTTTTGCCCTTTCTTCTCCCTACAGTTAGAATATTTTCTAAGTGCTTGTAGAAGGAGTCCAAGTATGTACAGTTCCTTCTTTGAACACTGATGTACCTAAGCGCAACAGTGTGATGGGAATAAAATAAACTCTTTTGATAATCTTTGTAACACTGAGAATATCTTAATATTTTCTTTATTGCATTATACTTTCATGCTCTTTATTTTAATGCATTTGAATTAAGCAATTTGTTTCCAATATAATGAACATGAGCATGACCACTTTGAGCATTCATATAGTACTTGGTAACCTAGCAATTCTTAACATTTGGTAGCCCAACAATGCTATATGTATTCAAGATGTGTCTAGGAAAGTGGGGTGGTTACTTGTGTTAGGCTAGCTAGGTAGTAGATAAATTAGATCTTTAATTACTTTACCTTTTACTGTTGTTATAGGCGATTACATCTATAAAACACAAAATGATAAAGATCATATACCTCAATTACACTTAAACCATACCCTTGAACTTCACAAGTGTAGTTCGGAAGATAATGAACATTCTCAATGTCCATTTCACTTCCTAGAGGAGCTAGTGCATTAGATAATTATAGGTCCACAAAATTTAACCAGATCATGTGTAATGCCTTAGTGATTCGTATGGTTGGGTGTATGGGTACCTCTCGTCGCTCATCAACTAGTTAATAGTTGTCAAGAATTGCAAACAATAGAGATATCAGAAGAAAATTTGACAATCTCAAGATTGAAATTCCAAGGCAATAAACTTTAAAAAAATGAAGCTATTTCAAGTAAGTCAAAGTATCAAAGATTTTCTATATCCTCTACACTCAAACAGCCAATTTCATAAAGACATCACTATTAAATTCCTCAAGAGGCTTTTCAAAGACAACATAAGCTTTTATATGGCAATCAAAATATAAATCTAGAATTGCAGAAAAAATAGAGCTATAAGAGCAATTAACTAAGCAACTAAGACAAATGGGAAGAAAAGAACTCATAGGATTAAAATAATTAGCAATCCATCTTATAATCTTCAATATCTTTCTTCTTGATCTCCCACCAATTCTCCTTCTCAAATCTATCCTTGAAGCCCTTTTTATAGTGACTTCAGGCTAATTACAATCATCATGAGTCATCATGAATGATTAAGCTGGGTTGCAAACATTATGAAGGTTAGCTATAACTACCATAGAGTAAAATGTGCTAGTTACAACCACCATGCCAGTTAATTATAACTACCATAATTGACAAGTGTCTCATAAATTCCCTTTTTTCTAAATAAAATTTTTTTTTTTAAATGAGTTTAATTCTGATAAAAGAATGTTAAATTATAAAACTCTAATTAGATTATTTCCAAGTTGCAACGGCTTCTTCAGGCAACTAGAATAGTAATAAAATAGATGATATCTGTGTGCGCGTTATGAATTGGTAATCCTGGAACCCGTGCCAGAACTCGCAGACTAGCATTGAGGTTTAGCCGAGGTTTAAACTCAATAGAGCCAAAGCAAAACACACCAACCTGCGTGTCAAGGAAGCTAAAGAGAAAAACAGGGATACGTGCTTGAGTAGCAGCTGCTGAAGTGAGTGAAGGAAACGTAAAGCGGTAGGAACCATGGCATCATTTGCAGGAATGCTTCGCCGATACATATCATCTTGTTGTGCAAGATCCGCTGTGGCGGAAGTAGCACCAACACTACCTAAAATCTCTCCAACAATGTTTTCCTATGTTGCAACCTTCACCGAAAACGAAAACGAAAGTGCCACAGCCTCTATCAAAGACGACACAGCCCCAGTCATGGAATCGATGTTACGATGTAAGCTCGACCTGATGTCATTGTAGCAAAAAAGCTTTTGAATGTAACAATGTGATAGCTTTGGACAACAACATGACAGTTTTCATTGCTATCCATTGACAACATATGTTGCTATCCTTGGCAAGCAACGTGTGGAAATGATTGTCATCGATTGCAACATATGGTGACAACTCGTTGCAATCCATCCGTTGAAATCTATTCATTGTTATCTTGTAATGGTCTCATATTTTTCTAATAAATGGTAACTGATTCAGAGGCCTTTTGGGTTCTTGATGGGAGAACAAGGCATGAGGAATCAATGGCAATGTAGCAGTTCAGGTCCCTTTCACAATCGCTTACATTCTGCATACACCATCACCGCAGAGCGCCCGTGTGAAAGAAGATCTGGAACATTCAGGCATCAATGGCATCAATGGCTGGAGGTCAGTTCGATCTATTTTTCAAAATTGATTTGTGCATTTTTGTTTCATGCACATTTGTAAATTAAGAGATCTATTTTTACATGCTTTCTCTTGTGCAATCAGATTTTTGATGCATGCAAGATTATTTCTTGCATTTGGTATCGGAGCAGGTTGGATCTCTGCCTTGATGCTTAGTTTTGGTTTTCTAGGTTTTGCTGCATTGTCTCTGTCTGCAAATTTCTGCGATTTTGTCTATGCATTTTAGGGTTTCTACAATTTTTGTCTGCATATTGTTATGATGTTAGTAGATCTAGTGAGATCTGGAACCTCGATTTATGGTGCCCCTTTAGCCCAATTAGAATGAGTGCTTCAGCGTTTGGATCCTTGATTTTTCATGTTGGCCTTATGTTTTCTTCTGGCCATGGATCTGCTACCCTGAGAGAATGGTGCTATCCCGGGCAGTCTATCTGATTGAGGCAATGGGTGTTGTAGGAAGAGTAAAGGATTGAATATTTCTGTTGCTATTTCTGTAAGAGACTGTCAAAATTTAACAGAACTTTTGTATTTCTACTGGGATTTTTCTTGCCATAATTTTGAACATACCGATAAGTGATGCCTTGGTATTTTGAAATATCCTTTGACATGAAAAAAGAATTTTATTGCAATTTTAGACATTTGAATTTAAACTAATGGCCTTTGAAATATTTAATTTGCTCACATGGGTGAGTAATTTTGGCATTTCGAATGGTAGTTTTTAATACTACCATTTCTCAAAATAAGGACCTATTGATTTAAATGATTCATGTGGAAGAAAATATATATATATATATATATATTCCATTGTTGTTTTGAAAAATGGCAATTATGGACTCATGTTTTGGTGGTTTTCAAGCAAGAAATGATTGTAGGTTTTTTCATGCTTTCTTAGAATTTAATTGCATTTTGTCAATATTGATTTTGATGCATAATGTAATCGTATATAAAACAAGAAAGAAAATTTTTGCATCATTTACTAGTGATCCTTATAATTTGTATAGTCATAGAGTGGCCACATCATCTTTGATTATACAAAATTATAGACTTTAAGTAATTGTGATTAATCACATAAGTAATTGTGATTAATCACATAAGTAATTGTGATTAATCACATAAGTAATTGTGATTAATCACATGTAATATAATAGACTTTATCCCACATGAATTTCCATCATATTTACAGTGATTATTCAGGGTGAAGTATTGAATTATTTTTCTTAATTTGCCCACAGGGATTAAAAAAAGGATTATAGTTTAATAGCTCCATCATAAGGATATATGAGTCTGTTTGAATTAAAATTTAGCCCATAGGCAATTGGTACACATATCCTACAGTTTATAGCGTAAAATTTAGTGACATAAGCATGTTTATTTTGCAGCTATGCAACCTGTAAATTACTCTGACTTTAAATGTGACATTCCTGAATTGATGGGTGATAATTACAAGGTGTGGAAGGAGAGAATTCTCCTTCATTTAGGATGGATGGACATTGATTATGCTATCCGTAAGGATGAACCACCTGTGGTTAATGCAACTACCATCCAGATGATATTGGTCTTTATGATAAATGGGAGCGATCTAATCGTCTCTGCGTAATGTTCATAAAAATCAAGATCTCGGATAGTATACGTGGATCATTGGAACAGTATAACAATGTGCGTGCTTTGTTAAAAGCTATTGATGAACAATTTGAAACATCAGACAAAGTGTTGGCCAGCACATCCATGAAGCTTACTAGAATTGGTGGTGTGCGTGAGCACATCATGCACATGAGGGACATAGCGGCTCAACTAAAAACACTTGAGGTTGAGATGTCTGAATCTTTCCTTGTGCACTACATCCTAAACACGCTTCCACCGTAGTATGAACCCTTTAAGATTTCTTACAACACACATAATGACAAATGGTCAATTAATGAATTGATGACCATGTGTGTACAAGAAGAGGGTAGACTTGCCATGGAAGCGAAGGATAGTGTGTATCTGGCCATGTAAGGAAAGAATACAAAACAAGTCAACACTAAAGGGAATGGAAAAATCCCTCCACAAGCTGATATCAAGAAGGAATCTAGATGCTTTTTCTGTAAAAAGAAAGGACACATAAAGAAAGATTGCCTTAAACATCAAAGATGGCTTGAAAAGAAAGATACTCAATCCTCATTTGTTTTTTTTGAATTTAATATGGTTGATGTTAGTCATAACACATGGTGGATTGACTCCGGTTCTACAATCCATGTTACTAATTCCTTGTAGGGATTAGCAAACCTAAGGAAGCCAGTAGGAAGTGAGTCATGCATCTATTCGGGCGACAAGATGCGCTCACATGTGAAAGCGATTGGCACATGCAAATTAGTTTTAAGTAGTGGTTTTTTTTTTGGATTTGGAAAGGACATTTTACATTCCTTGTTTTTCAAGGAATTTAATTTCTATATCAAGGCTTGTATCATTGGGATTTTCCTTTAACTTTTCAGATACTATGTTCAGTTTATCTTATAGATCTGAAATAGTTGGAAATGATATATTAACAGATGGTCTTTTTCAACTTAATTTACAAAATGACACTTCTTACACTTCTATGCATGTTCATGCTGGCATTAAGCGATGTGTTATGAATAAGGAATCCTCTATGTTATGGCAGCGTAGATTAGGCCATATCTCCATTGAGAGAATCAAGTGCTTGGTAACTGATGGAGTACTTAGCACTCTTGATTTTACTGACTTTGACACTTGTGTAAACTGCATAAAGGGAAAGTAGACCAATGTGTCAAAGAAAGGTGCCAAGAGGAGTTCTGCCATATTAGAAATCATACATACGGATATTTGTAGTCCAGATATGGATGCATATGATCAATGGTATTTCATTACCTTTATTGATGACTACTCACGATACATGTATCTCTACTTGCTTCATCACAAAAATGAAGCTTTAGATGCCTTTAAGGTATTTAAGGTTGAAGTAGAGAAACAATGCGGTAAGAAAATAAAGATAGTGAGGTCTGATAGAGGTGGTGAATACTATGGTAGATACACTGATGATGGACAAGCACCTAGTCCCTTTGCTAAGTTTCTTCAAGAGCATGGGATTGTTTCCCAATACACTATGCCTGGTTCTCCGAACCAAAATGGTGTGGCAGAAAGAAGAAACCGAACATTATTGGACATGGTGCGGAGTATGCTTAGCAGCTCCAAGCTTCCTAAGTCTTTGTGGAATGAAGCCCTTAAGATGGCAGTGTATATATTAAACCGAGTTCCAACCAAGGCTGTCTCTAAGACACCATTTGAATTGTGGAAAGGTTGGAAACCGAGTTTGCAACATAAATGCATTTGGGGATGCCCGTCTGAGGTAAGAGTCTATAATTCACAAGAGAAGAAGCTAGACCCTAGGACCATAAGTGGGTATTTTGTTGGATATGTCGAACGGTCTAAGGGATACAGATTTTATTGTCCATCACATACTACTAGGTTTGTGGAATCAAGGAATGTTAAATTTCTTGAGAATGACTTGATTAGTAGGAGTCATCATTCCTGGAACGAAATTCCAGTGACTGATCATGCGGATGCTCAACCCTCTACTTCAAGTACTCGATTGATTATTGTACACAACACACCTACAGTACAAATACGTGATGTACATCCACCAGTCATTGAAGTTTCACAAACTGCTGGTCAAGACATAGTAGATCCAGCTAAACAACAGATACCAGTTCCTATTGAACAACCCGTTGATCATCTTGCCACTTAGGAGCCTAATGAACCAACATTAAGACGATCTACTAGAATAAAGTGATCAGCGATTCCTAGGCACTATATAGTGTATCTACAGGAATCTGACTACAACATAGGAGCTGAAAATGATCCTGACACATTTTCACAAGCCATGAGTTGTAAGGAATCTGACTTATGGTATGATGCCATGAAAGATGAGATGAACTCTATGTCCACTAATGGAGTTTGGGATCTTGTCAAGTTGCCCAATGGTGTTAAAGCCATAGGATCCAAATGGGTCTTCAAGACTAAAAGAGACTCCTTGGGCAACATTGAAAGATATAAGGCTAGACTTGTTGCCAAAGGGTTCACTCAGCAGGAGGGAATAGATTACATGGAGACCTTTTCTCCTGTATCTAAGAAGGACTCCCTTCGTGTGATCATGGCATTGGTAGCTCACTTTGATTTTGAACTACATCAAATGGATGTGAAAACAGCATTCCTTAATGGTGATTTAGAGGAAGAGGTTTATATGAAACAACCTGAAGGATTCTCCTCTAATGATGGTGAGCAATTGGTATGCAAGCTTAAGAAGTCTATATATGGCTTGAAACAGGCCTCCCGTCAGTGGTATTTGAAATTCCATGATGTCATCACTTCATTTGGCTTTGAAGAAAACATCATGGATCAATGCATATACCAGAAGGTCAGTGGGAGTAAAATCTGTTTTCTTGTCCTCTATGTGGATGATATCCTTCTTGCAACCAATGATCATGGATTTTTATATGCGGTGAAACAATTTCTCTCTAAGAATTTTGACATGCAGGATATGGGTGAGGCATCTTATGTCCTTGGCATTAAGATCCATAGGGATAGATCTAGATATATTCTGGGTCTATCGCAGGAAACCTATATTAATAAAGTTCTAGAGAGGTTTCGGATGAAAGATTGTTCACCAAGTATTGCACCCATTGTAAAGGGTGACAGGTTCAATTTGAACCAGTGCCCTATGAATGATTTAGAGAAAAGTCACATGAGCAACATTCCATATGCTTTAGCTGTTGGAAGCCTTATGTATGCTTAGGTCTACACACGACCTGATATTGCATTTGTTGTGGGGATGTTGGACCGATATCAGAGTAATCCAGGTATCGACCATTGGAAGGCTGCAAAGAAAGTCATGAGGTACCTTCAAAGTACAAAGGATTACATGCTTATGTATCGACGAACTGACCATTTGGAGGTGATTGGCTACTCCGATTTAGACTTTGCTGGTTGCGTTGATTCTAGGAAATCAACATCAGGTTATGTTTTTATGCTAGCTAGAGGAGCCATCTCCTGGAGGAGTGGAAAGCAAACCTTGGTTGCTACTTCCACAATGGAGGCAGAGTTTGTTTCTTGTTTTGAGGCTACTTCACATGGTGTATGGTTAAAGAGTTTCATATCAGGGCTTAGAATTCTGGATTCAATATCTAGGCCATTACAGATATTTTGTGACAATTCAGCTACTGTCTTTATGGCTAAGAATAATAAGAGTGGCAGTCGAAATAAACACGTCGAAATAAAGTACTTAGCCATAAGGGATCGCATTAAAGAAAATAAAGTGGTCATAGATCATATCAACACTGAATTAATGCTAGCTGATCCTTTGACCAAAGGAATGCCACCACGGTCATTCAAGGATCATGTCACTCGGATGGGACTTAGTTCCATGATGTAATATGTTGTACAACATTATAATGTTAATGAAACTCTATTCAGTTGTGCGTTTTCTCATACAGTTGCGCATAAAGTCATTAGAGAACACACACATAAGGTCGAACTGCGAATAAACATTAGGTTTATTCATACAGTTAAAGTTACCATATAAAGGAATTAACTTTGAGAAATAATACATTGTAATACATGGAAGATACTACTCGCATTAAGAGGAACTATTGTCATGATTCATGTATTTGTTTCTTGAAAGTTGGGTATTAGAATAAATATGGAAACCAAGTGGGAGATTGTAACAATGTGATAGCTTTGGACAGCAACATGATAGTTTTCGTTGCTATCCATTGACAGCTTACGTTGCTATCCTTAGCAAGCAACGTGTGGAAATGATTGTCATCGATTGCAACATATGGTGACAACTCGTTGCAATCCATCCGTTGAAATCTATTCATTGTTATCTTGAAATGGTCTCATATTTTTCTAATAAATGGTAACTGATTCCGAGGCCTTTTGGGTTCTTGATGGGAGAACAAGGCACAGGGAATCAATGGCAATGTAGCAGTTCAAGTCCCTTTCACAGTCGCTTACAGTCTGCATACACCATCACTGCAGAGCGCCCATGTGAAAGAAGATCCAGAACATTCATGCATCAATGGCATCAATGGCTAGAGATCAGTTCGATCTATTTTTCAAAATTGATTTGTGCATTTTTGTTTCATGCACATTTGTAGATTAGGAGATCTGTTTTTACATGCTTCCGCTTGTGCAATCCTGTTTTTGATGCATGCAAGATTATTTCTTACATTGAAAACTCAAAGGAGATTGCACCTTGTTCTCATAAAACCGCGTTCTTCATTTTCTTGTTAAATTAAAGTTAAAAATTTCAAATATTTTGATGAATTAAAATTTCATGGCTTAAGCTGTGGCACGATACTTCAGGGCGTGAAGGGCATTTATTATATTTTCGAAGAGACCACCAAAACTGAGGAGGTATTGACATTGCCCTGCTATAAACTGGACCTCATCTTTTCTTCACTGCCAATTCTTTCTTTTCCTTCGATTTTAGACATACAAATGGAAACGTGTTCCAAGGCCAAGGCATGAGAGTACCTGCACCAGCTAACTAAAAGTTAACCATTTTGTTCATATATATATATATATATATATTTAAATTTGGTATAATTAGATTTCTTATCATTATGAAAAAGAAAAGGAAACACTCTGTCTAACTCCAACAAATATCTCATTTCTTTACTAATTTTCTAAATTTAAACCCGTTTTTTAATCCTGATTGCTTCTCATTTTGGCGATCCGATTTTAAAAACTTCCTTGCAATTTTCCCCATCCTAATTTAACTTTCATTTTCATTTTCTGTTACTGAATGAAGGTTTCAGTAAGCCAGAAGCTGGCATTGAACTTGGTTTCAAAAACATTAAAATTGCCTTTGTCATGGATCAAACCCGGGTGGTCCGCGTGACAGGCGGAAATACTTATCACTTTACTACAAAGAGTTCTTCTGGGAGCTTGAGTTTGTAATACTGAGATTTTCACGCGTGTTTTTCCTATGATACCCAATCGAGCCAGATATCGTCATTGTAAAGATGATAATTATTTCAAAGAGTTATTGTAAACATGTTCTACAATATGATGATGGTAAATTTAAGCTATAAGTTTACATTGGTTGAGGCTCTGTGGTACCCAATAGCACGACGGCATTTGAAGAAATGCATGTGGGCGTCTATGAACACCAGTGATTACTCGGGAAAACAGAGGCACTATGCAGAAGGAAAAAGGGTTTACGAGGCCTGCTGCAAATCATCAATTTAGTTTGATGTTTAATGTACACTTGGTTTGCATTGAAAATTATATAAAAAAAAAAACAGAAAAACTAATTTCATCGTTATCATGATTTCTTTGAACCATTTTGACGCTGTCTTTCAGCGCCCTGACCTTTGCCTTGAAGGATTCCGTGGCGGCCATGTAATTGGGCAAACACCGATGACAATAATCCGTGGCCACCGTGCTCTGCCCATGGCCATGGCCGCCGTCTCCAACTCGAACTTGAACGGCTGTCTGGATGCCAATTTCTGCAACATCTTCTGCATCCACCTGCACCGATCCCGGCACGACTGTAATTGTTGCAATGGCTTGCTTTTGCAGCTTCTCCTTGGTCGCAGCTTTTTTCTGCAACACGCCAATATCCCAAGGCTTGAAATTCGTACCTTGTCGTGGGGGTTCTTAGAAGGGGACGCTTTAAAGGCCCTCTTGAGTAGCGTGAACCAGGAGCACTCAATCTCAGATAATGGCCACCGTTCGCTCCTGCGTCCAAAAAATCAAAGGTACAGAAACAATATACCGTGGGAAACAATCTCCCACCCCTAAAACTAGGAGAAAATTTAGCTGAGGAGACATTTCTTGTATATTCGGTGATGGCGACAGCCAAATCTCCCCTAATCAAGCAAATTACAGCATCAACTGAAGCCGTCGTAGCTGCGGAACTGCGGAACAGCGATGGTTTCCACCACATTCCAGGCTCTGCAGAACTCTGTTCCTGACGAAATTCTGCAGCTGAATTTCCTGACGGCATTAATCATACTATATTTAATGCATGCAACGTGTATTTTTAGAAGAAGTTTAGAAGAAGTTAGGGTTTCCACGTAACTTAATCATGTTATTTAGTAAGTTTCTAAATGATTTCGGGGTCGGACGCCCCCCACCCCGCAATATTATTTAGTAAGTCTCTAAATGATTTCGAAGGTAGATAATTAGTAACAATATATTCAATATAGATAGTTTGCTTTTATTAAGGATAAAGTTTGAACAGCCCCAAAAGGCACTCACACCTTGGCAGGGACCTTTCCGTTTATTGGACCTTTGTTGTAAGTTTACTCGGAAACTTACATAACCTTATAGAGTAGGACTTTGTCTCCTCCTGAAAAATTCTTATTTAATATAAGTTTATCATGCATGAGCTTTATTTGTTTCTTAATTATTTATTGTATATTTATTTCATGCAAACATACTTCATCAAGTTCATGTATTTGGGCCATCCTTAAAGCCTGATTTAATTCCTCATTAAAGAGAAGTTGATTGGTTAGTCTTGAAGAATGGTAGGCAATTTCTATTTTATGTTAGATTCCACTATTCCCAAGGAATTTTTCCATGACCTTTACAAATTAGGTTTCTTCATCACTTATGAGCACACATGGAATTCCAAATCATATGAGCATATGTTTTCTTAGAAAGTGAACTACCTTAACATCATTTGTTGATGTGGCCTTGTCCTCTACCCACTTAGTTACATAGTCTATACAAACTAAGATATATTAGCATTCATTTGAAAGTAGAAATGGTTCTATAAAGTCTATGCTCCATACATTAAAAGGTTTTGTTATTAATATGGGGTTAAGTGGCATTTCTTGCCTTTTGAACATTTCCGCTATACATTGACAATTATCACATGCTTAAACATAAGTTTGATCATCTTTAAAATTTTTTGGCTAATAAAACACACTTTGTAATATTTTTTAATGTTGTTCAATGGCTATCAAAGTGTCCTCCTCCAAGATCATCATGATACATATAGAGAATTTCTTATTATTCATCTTCTACAACACATCTTCAAGCTATTTCAGGGATTGGACTACTAACACAATCGAGCCTTGTGAAGGAAAAACTTAGTCCAAGTACTGCCATTAGGTTCTTTTCAATCTTCCCACCAATTTTTGGAATTAGTTTTCCATCTATATTATGTCAAAACATTTTTAATATGTTTGATTATAGGCAAATCTCAGCTTTGAATCTTTCATTTGGTTTTGAGAACTAACCATCTAATATAATGATTTCCATTGTTACATAAAAAATTTAACAAAAATGAAGTAAAATTGTTTTAACTAATCTATTAAATCTATTAGAAAAACAAAAAACCAATGTTTTATTGTCAATATTACTAAAGGTTGGAGATCAGCAAGGAGAATGACTAGGTTTTCAAGACTAATTTCACTAGACATTCCAGGGAAGATATCCTTGGACCTTATGGTAGCATTCCAAATTTATTGCACAACATAAGAACATTTTATTTGAATTTTAGCATTAGTGAAAATCACGCTACTCCAGGGCATTAGTTTCCTACCTTAAGAACAACCAATTTCCAATTATAAAAATGATATCTAAATAAGATTTTCCAAGGTTCAATACCATCTAAAGATTTGATAATCCATTATAGTATTAGAAGATGGCATTGAACTTCTAAAAAAAAGAATTCCTAAGACACCACATTTTTTAAGTTGTTGATAAGTGTTACAAGCTACACAGGCTTTGCAGTCATAAGCTTTTCCTAATAAATAATGATGAGTGGTGAGGTACCCCTACACTCAACCATACGAATACAAGCGTTTCATGCACGATCTGGTCAAACTCCAAGGACCAAGTGCTTATGCACCTTAATGGAACACTTAGGGTTAATCAATCATTGTCTTCTCAAACTTACCTGTACTGTCACAGTTGTATGGTTAAGTAAGCTTGAGATATATGATTGTTATAGCTTTTGGATTTTTATGTCTTCTACTAATAAAGGAGAGGGAGAGAAAACTAACTGGCTAACTTACATTAACTATTCATTAACTAAGTTCTAAATGTTCCTAACACTAGTATCCATTCCCTCTTGCCATACACATCCTAAACCAGTGCAATGCTACTAGGGTTACCAAACGTTAATCGTTATTGGGTTACCAAGTGCTACACGCATGCTTGAAGTGGTCATACTAAGTGTATTTAACTAAGGGGGTTGAAGGTTGAGGGAGATATTAATTAACTAGGAAAGCATTAAAGAACCATTAATTACTAATGAGCTTAATTTGTATGCTGCAAGGTTTATCATAAATTTTGTCTTTATTTTCGTACACAAAATTGTGCTTAGGTACAAATTGCTCGAATAAAGATTCATTTACTCTATGACTCCTACTGCGGGCACACAGAAATAATTCTAACTCTGGAATGAAAAAATTACAAGATTTGGCTAAGGGTCTAAATCTAAGTACTTTGAACCAAGGGCACCGCCTCTTATTTATAGAAGATGAGGCAAGATGCGATATCACATATGCGATATCACGTGGTGGCTATGATATCGCGAATTCGATGCGATATTGTAGTTCATCATACCCCCATGACTGAATAAAAACTCATCCTCAAGTTCCTTACAAAATATTGGGAAGGTATGGGATTATTGACTTGAATGACAACTAATGCTAAATGGGATGACATATGAACAGATCAACATTATAATACATGGAAACATTAGTGTTCATGACTACAAGAATGAACACTATACATTATTGACATCCAGCCTTATTTGGCATCTGAGAGAGGAGAAAGAGAGAGAAAAGAAGAAGACATGTTGCAGTCGACGCTAAGATTGTGCCTTTTGTTGTCCATCTATAGCCGCACCATCAATCTTGTTCCTTGCACAACCATTCTAGTACCAATCCATCTTGAGTGTTTCCTCCAGATCTAGTCCATTATTGTATTATTTCCATTTGCACACACAACACAATCACATATGAGCAAGGATAAGTAAATCGCAATACAATTGATACCTTGCCTCGGTGTATCGTCCATTGGCTAAGTTGTGATATGGCCAATATGGATTCTAAGATATAACACTGGTGACTACCCAAGGTGTAGGGGTTAGGAAAAATTGAAAAAATTGGACCAGGGCCCCCATGACTAAGAGCAATCCTCTAGTAGCAATAGAATGGAAAAAGATAAGGAATAAGAAAGATGGAGAAAAAGTAATAATGAAAACATCAATAAAATGGATGTCAAAGATGGGAATGAAACAAAAAAAATGTAGATTGCAGGAATGTTTAAGGAAAAGAAGTTAACTAATGCACCAAATAGGAATGCTAGTGGGTCCTCCCCAAAGCAGGCTCATACCCTCGATGCCTTGACAAACCAACATTCAAAGAGTCCGTAGGCTTTGGGAATGTCATCTAGAAGCAAGAGTTAAAGACTTAACCAGAAGAATTTACTATAGAGAAAACAATGCATCAACCAAGATATAGACTATTGATACAATTGACAATGAAGTGGGAAATGGAGAAAGAAGGACGGGGAGAAGAGAATGGAATGGAGTTCCAAGAACAAGGTGGTGTACAACCCCTTGTGTGTTTATGATTAATGTAACTGAGTAGATCTCCTTCCAAATCCATCCTTAAACAATCCACATCTAGTGACTTCGCATTAATACACTTGGCCAATCCACCACCTAAAGTAACAAGAATGCTTCCACTAAAGAGTCAACACGATTCTAAGGAAGCGAGAGAGGGAGAAGTAGAAAGTGAGAAAGGGCATTAGTTAGAGGAAATAGGTCTGTTTAGTTCCATAACTAGTGCTTGTAGCCTAGATGATTATTTTGTCTAAGGTGTGTGCTTTGAATTTTCACTATTTTTTTTCTTGCATGAGAACCACACCATGCAAAGATGTATTTTTATTTTATTAGCTCAGCTTCCTGTTAATGGAGCAATGTTGGAATGGTAGAAAGACTCAAAAAAAAAAAAAAACACATCCAAGCACCCAAGAGAATAGCTAGCACAAATGCATCAAATCCCTTTGAAGTCACATCCTTTTTAGTCCTTGAGTCCTTCCTTAGATTGAGAAATGCCCAATCCCCAATTCATTAATAATTTTATTATTAAAGAAGGAAACTATACAGTTCCAAGCCAAGAGAGACCATAGAAATTTATGGACGAGTGAACGATGTGGATTCATTACTTGTTATATCAAAAGAACCATACATTAGTATCAACATGTTAACTCAAAGGTAAAAACCAAACATTAGCAATTAATAAAATATAGTTCATACCACCATCATGTGCACTTATTAGGTGATGAATCTAACAAAAAAAACAACAAACAAGAATAAAAATAAAAACAAAATAAAAAAACAAACAAACAGTCACACAAAGAAATGAGAAAGTATAAATGATGATGCAAAACATAAATAAGAAAAATTAAAGAAATTTGTAAAACAAAAATTTGCAAAACAAAAAATTAAAAAGGAATTGAGGGCCTCAAATGGTTAGTAGAGGTGGCCATCTCCCCCATGACTAAGTTGGAAGGAAGAGATCTGAAATAGCGAGTGAGGTTGTCTCCTCTCAAAGGTATTGTGTGCACTGATTGTTCTAAATTCATGGAAGGGTTTGGTCTGTTGCACATTGACTAATAATATTTTATTAGGGCTCTCAGTTTTGTATATCATCATGGCCCTAAAAGGAAAGGTTGCATAAATAACGTAACGTCCATCCCACAGTGTTTGAAATTTTGTGCGTTGTGGCACATGTGTGGGGTTCCAGTAGAGAACCTTATCTCCTGGTTGATACTTAACCTTCTAAATTTTCAAGTTATGATGTTGCTTGTTATATGCCTTGTGCAACTCATTTTTTGATAGGATAGCTAATTAGTTTTTTTCTAGCATGTTTAAAATTTCCAACCTTGGTTTTTGTGCTAGATCATGTTCGAGGTGGAGGTCACAAGCCATTGATAGTGTACAGAGCTTGGTTTGAATCAGAAGCATTGGAAGCTTTCCATACACTAACTCATAGGGAGAGTAGCCTATAGGGAGTTTCCAAGTCGAGCCGTATGCCCAAAGTGCATTGTTCAATTTAGTGCTCCAATATCGCCTATACTTGCTAAGTGTTCTAGTCAATATTTTAGTGATCTCCTTGTTGGTGGCCTCAGCTTGTCTATTAGCTTGGGGGTGATAAGGTATAGTTAGTTTATGTTCAACCCCTAGGTGTTGCATTAGCTTTCGAAAAGTTGCACCTATGAAGTGTGTTCCATTATCTAAAATAAGTGCACATGGCATACCAAACCTATTTACGATTTGTTGTTGCACAAATGATGCAGCTGTGGATGATGTGTAGTCTTTAATAGCAGCTACTTCAGCCCATTTTGTCAAATAGTCTACGGCAACAACAATGTAATCTTTTCCATTGGACATTGGTGTAATTGGCCCCATAAAGTCTATTTCCCAAATGTCAAAGGGCTCTAACAGTTGAATTCATTGTTACAGATCCTCCATTTTAGCAGGCATTCCCCCATTATGTTGACAGTGCTCACAAGATTGGATATATTGATGGGCATTCTGAAATAATGTTGGCCAGTAATATCTTACAAGAAAGATCTTAATAGCCGTTTGTCTCCCCACATAGTGACCCCCAAAAGGGCCCTCATGAGCATCTTGGAGAACTCTTAGTTAGTCTACCTTGGGCACATACCATCGAACCAAGCCATGGGGACACACTTTGTAAAATTGTCCATTGATCTCCATGAAGTACTTGGATCTATGAAGAAACTGTTGTTTCTTCCTATGGTCCAGCTCCTATGGTGTTTGTTGAGTAAGGAGATAGGTGAGAATGCTACTATACCAATTCATTTTTGTGGGTAGTTGGTTATTCACTACACCAACAAAGAGGGCTTCATCAGGTGAATGATCAAACATTACATATTCATCCTCTTTGCTATCCCAACGCAACCGAGATAAATGATTTGCAACTACATTCTCAGTGCGTTTCCAATCGACCATCGTTAGATCGAACTCTTATAGAATTATTAGCCATTGTATAATACGAAGGCTAACCATTGGCTTGTTCATGAGGAACCAAATTGCACTATGATCCATGTGGATGAACACTTTGTAACCAAACACATAGTGCCTAAACTTATACAGTGCAAACACTACAACCATTAATTCTTTCTTTGTAGTTGTGTAGTTAAGTTGTGCACATGAAATACTTCTACTTGCACAGTGGATGTAGTAAGGGTGTTTCTGATCATCTAATTGTGTAAGTATGGCTTGTAAGGCATAATTGGACACATTAGTCATGATGTGGAATGGTCGAGACTAGTCAGGAGATTGTAGAATGGAAGTTTCTACTAGCTTTTATTTCAAGGTTTGGAATGCTCATTCACATTCCATGATCTACTTAAAAGGTACGTCCTTCTTGGTTAGCTCTACCAATGGTTTGGTAGTCTTGGAGAAGTTGTCAATGAATCTCCTATAATAGCTAGTGTGTCCAAGGAATGACTGAATATCTTTGACAATTTTTGGTTAATGGGTCATTCCTTGGATAACCCTAATTCTATCTAGGTCTACCTCTATTCCTACATGTGAAATCTTATGCCCAATTACTATGCTTTCTTGGACCATTAAATGGCTTTTTCGCTAGTTAAGCCTTAGATTGGTTTCTACACATCTTTTCAAAACTTGCTCTAATCGGTCCAAGGCTTGATCAAAACTTGTTCCATAGGTGGAGAAGTCATCCATAAAGACTTCTACTCCATTCCCTATCTACTGTTGGAATATTCTTAGAACTAGACATTGAAACATGGTAGGGGCATTACACAAGCCAAATGGAATTTTTTATACCAAAACGTTCCCCATGGACTAGTGAATGTTGTCTTGGCTTGGTCTTCTACAGCTATTTGTATTTGGTTGTATCCACTATAGCCATCCAGAAAACTGTAATAGTGATGCCCTACTATGGTTTCTAAGACTTGGTCAACGAATGGCAATGGAAAGAGATCCTTAAATGTTTCCATGTTCAGCATCCTAAAATCTATGTGCACCCTCCATTTGCCTCCCTTTTTAGGCACGATTACTAAAGGGTTAACCCATTTACTATCAAAAATGGGAGATATGAACCCAGCCTTAAGAAGCTATTCTATTTCTTCTTTTACTACTTACTTCAATTTTGGGTTCAATTGCCTCTGTAGTTATTTTCGAGGTTTCATGGAGGGGTTAGTGTAAATCCTATGTTGGCGTATCCTAGGGTCTATTCAAGTTAATTCGGGGTATGAATAGGCAAAGGCTTTTGCCCACTTGTTTATTATTTTTAGCAGTATTTCTTTTTGTTTGAAAGCAAGTCTTTCATTGATGATTACTAGTTTTCCATTTTCAAGAATCATATATTCCACACTGGTGGGCAATTTTTTTAATTCTAGGGGCTCTTGTTTGAATTCTTCAGGAATTTCCAACTTCCCCCAGTTGATGTTTTCAAGGTTAAGGCTTGGAAGTTGGCAGCAAACTTACTCTAGTGTGTCTATGCTTTCAATGTAAGCACGAGTTATTCCCTCAGTTAGTTCCATGCACTTGAGTGAGTTTCTCTCTTGATCAACTGTCAACCACTGGGTGTCTTCTTGTCGTGTGGCTACTACATACAGGCACTTTTGTATGTTAATGTCTTGTGCACACTAGTTGCATGTAGGTAATGCTAAACTTTACACAACCCATGATCTCTGCATGCAATTTCACCTTGTATCACTATATGCAATGCATGGAACCTTCTTCTTCTCAATCTTTCGAAAATTTTTTTCCTTAGATATTTCCAGGTGAAGATAATGGATTTCTAAAACGTGCATCTATAGTACTTAGCCATGCCATTTCCATTATGATTAAGAGGTCCCCTTTACTGTTATTCACTTGTATCACTATGAAATCAGCTGGGTACGACCACCCACACATAGTGGTGACAATGTCCTCCACTATTCCCAAGGGGATAGTGATGGACTAGTTGGCTAGCTCTAGGAAAATATTTCTCTTCTTCAGTCAATGCAGATTCTAGGCTTTGTACATTTCTTGCGATATTAAGTTGACTATAGAACCTGAATCTAGAAGAGCTTTGCATGGTTTATTCCTAGAAATTTGGAGATAGATTAGAGGGCTTCCAGGGTCATAGAATTTTCTGGGAAGGTGGCCAACCTTGATCCAGTTAGTAGTGGCATGTGTTAACATAATCGTATGTGTTGAGCTCAGTATTTAGTTCAAAGGGAGCTTTGAAGATTTATTTGATAATGAGGCATTCATAGGTCCAACCGCTTGTGGTTGTAAGGGCTTGGTTGGATTGTTGGTTCTAAAGAAAGGTCTTTTCTTCATATGGTTGTCGAAACCAACAGTGGGTTGAGGATTTACAGCCCTTGTGGCATTGCATTGCTGCAGTTGAGTAGGGAGTTCCCCTTGCATTTCTTGAGCAGTTGGTAATGGAGAAATTGGTGTGAGAGCTACAGATGGGGTTGAAGGATGGTATATTTGTGGGTTATCTTCCCTAGGAAAAGGAGTCATATAATACTCACGAGCTTGGTAGTGATTTTATGGTGTAACATGACTAACAGAGTCATGTGGAGAGATTGGATATTGCACGTAGTAGCCATATGGGTTAGGTTGCTTGTATGGGTATTGTTGCCTTGGTGGTAGCATCCCCCATGATTGTGGGTATTGCCACTGTCGATGTTGCTTAATGGGTTGTGGTGGAGTTCCACTTGGATAACATGTTGAAGGTTGGTGGAATTTCCTTGGGTTACCTTGGGGATAAGGTAACCATTGGGGTGTTTGCCATTTATTTAGTCGTGGGTTGAGTGCATACATCCTAGACTCTTGTAGATGTGAGATCACTGGGCAACATCCCTTAGGATGGTCTTATTGGCATATCTCTCATCCACTATCATTTTTTGTGTCTAAATCCACAACCTCTTTTGTGATGGCCAATTTTCCCTTACCCTTGTTACGTGCATTTTCCACTTCTCTCTTTTTCTTTTTGTTTTAGTCACTACCTTGCTTCCTAGACTCCTCTACAATTTTAAGAAAAATTTCAAACCTACTATCTAAGGAGTCCCACATTTGGTCTACCTTTTTCAATACTTCTGATGTTAACTTTTGGAGAGGTAAAGTTTTCCTATTCGTAATCTCTTCGAATGGTAACTCTTCTTCCTCCTCACAAAATCTTACTCCCTTTTTTCGGAGGGAAGGATCTCGGTTGTATTCTTCTGCACTTTCTCTCTTTCATAGCTCACCTTCTTCTTTGGCAACTTGCTCTAGTAGTTTATGAATTTGATGAGACCTAAGCTTTGGTAACCTTCCTTGGGCATACATCCCAAGCATTCTTCTTGTTTCATTCTTAATTCTATCCACGAGATGGTGTAGTTGATCCTGCTGTGAATAACCATGGCTAGGGCAATGATGTAACAGTGCGTAATAATGGTCCATGGTAGCATCCAAGGGTTCATGATTTCCTTGCTTCCATCATTAGATTTTCTTTCACAGGTTAGACACTGGGAGTACATTTGGTACTTATCATTGAACAATTCTAACATTGTACTCCACCTCCTAATGGATTCTGGTTCTAAGGACCAGTACCAGCTTTCAACTTCTTTCACTAGAGTCCTTGGGAACAACTTCAATTTTTCCAGTTTATTTTCTATGTTTCTCAAGGCACATGCATCATGGAATTCTTGTAAATGATTTTGAGGATCAGTATTATATCCCCCTTCAAATCGTGAGATGTTGTTCATGTCTAACTGCTTGATCCTACTATCCATTTGGTGCCTTGTTGAAACTCTTACAGCCTCCATTATATCTAGCATGCTTCTAGTTGCGAGTAGGGGTTCTTCATGATCATCTCATTCATAGCGTCTATGGTGTCTACGCGGTTCCCTACTCTCCCTTCTTCTATGCCTTGATTCTTCAAAGTGCCCTTGTCCTCGCTCTTGACTATCTCGTCTATGACTTTCATTTTGTTTCCCCTTATCCTCATGATTGGTTTTCCTATGATTGTGTCTGGACACTGAAAAAGAGGGTGAAGGTGACGATGAAGGTGAAGAAGAAGGAGAACCATCATCATGATGGTGTTTTCTACCTTCTCTTAGGTGGTCTCAGCCTTGATCGTGATCATGATTAGAACATCTACCCTTATTGTGTGTTTGTGTTCCCTTCTTGAACACTTTGTGTTTGTGGGTATTAGAACCAGGGTTATGAATAGTGGAGTGGAGGTTCTGATACACTACCTCTTGACTGATGTTAGGAGGAGGAACATATTTTCATGGGAAACCTGTTGAGGTAAGTTTGCCATCCTCAATTTTGCTCAAAACGTGTAGACCATCATGGGGCCATTTACCCTTCAAGGATGTATGGTATCTCTCCTACCACAAGTCCCTTTGACATTCTACTTCCATGGGATGATAGTCTCTTAAGTCATGATCACGTGCAATGTACTCTGCATATAAAAGCAACATGCCTATTCATGAGAGAGCACAAAGGAGCATGTTGGGAATTGTTTGGTCTAGAGGCAACACTATGTTACCCTCCAAGTCTCTCCAATGTAGTTGTTCATCTTGGTAGAGAATAAAGGTGAAATCAGGTACATACTCATCGAGATGAGTATATACCACATGAAACTATTGAGGAATTGGCAGATCCTAGTTATGTGTATTATGCTGCTAACTACCTCTTGTGTTAGTCCTAGGCGGTAACGTGCTCTTATGTGAAGAAGAAGAAATTTTGTTCCATTCGGTGTGCAATGTACCATTGTCTTGTCTTTCCTTAATTAACCCTAAGGGTTCATTCTAATGCTACAATGATATGAATGATTTCCTATGTTCTACGTAGCACACAAACAACTAAGTCCCTGACAACGGTGCCAATGATGAGTGGCGAGGTACCCCTACACTCAACCATACGAATACGAATGTTTCATGCATGATCTGGTCGAACTCCAAGGACAAAGTGCTTATGTGCCTTAATGGAACACTCAGGGTTAATAAATCATTATCTTCTCAAACTTACCTATATTGTCATGGTTGTATGGTTAAGTAAGCTTGAGGTATATGATTTTTATAGCTTTTGGATTTTTATGTCTTTTGCTAATAAAGGATAGGGAGAGAGAACTAAGTGGCTAACTTACATTAACTGTTCATTAACTATGTTCTAAATGTTCCTAACACTAGTATCCATTCCCACTTGACGTACACATCCTGAACTAGCACAATGCTATTGGGATTAGCAAATACTACTCGTTACTCGGTTACCAAGTGCTACACACATGCTCAAAGCAGTTGTACTAAGTGTATTTAACTAAGGGGGTTGAAGGTTGAGGGAGATATTAATTAACTAGGAAAGCATTAAACAACCACTAATTACTAATTAGTTTAATCTATATGCTGCAAATTTTATCATAATGTTCATCTTTGGTGCCGTACACAAAATTGTGCTAAGGTACAAATTGCTCGAATAAAGATTCGTTCACTCTATGACTCCTACTGCGTGCACACAAAAATAATTCTAACTCTAGAATGACAAAATTGCAAGATTTAGCTAAGGGTCTAAATCTAAGTACTTTGAACCAAGGGCATCGCCTCTTATTTATAGAAGATGAGGAAGGACGTGATATCATGTATGCGATATCACATGGTGGCTGTGATATCATGTATGCAATATTGTGGTTCATCAAATAACATCAAAGAATTTTAATAACACAATCATTAGCAAATCTAGGAGTTATAATGAAGCAAAATGCATTGAAACAACATTGATGATGTGAGAGCAAATAGTAAGTCTAAATGGTGAAAGAGGTTTAGCCACCGACTTCAAAGTCTTGGCTTTCACCTTGTCAAGCATTGCTTGCCACATTTGCATTGGAATATCTATTAGAGCTAAATTAATTTCAAAATGCATGAATTAATCAATAGGAGAGAGCCATTTAGTATTGAACCTATAAGTTCAAGAAGGCCTATTATTAAAGTTGAAATAGATGGCTTCAATTTTCTTCTGGTTGACTATATATTTGAAGGCATGACAATATAATTCAATGAAATTAATAGCTGCTTAAAAATAAAATTTAGTTTATTTGAGTAAAAAAATTGTCATCAACAAACTAACTACAAATGACCATATTTCCATTAGGAAATTTTAGTCTGCAAGGATCACCAAACATATTTTTGGCTTTGAGGAGAACACTTATAACATCAATAGCATGAATGAAAGTATAAGGAGCCATGAAGTGATCTCCCAAGATGAATAGAAGGGGGAGAACATCTCATTGATACAAATAATAGAAGCTGCATCAACTAATAAAATCTCACATATCTTGAAGGCTTCTCTAAATTGATGATGTCTCATAACCTTGAAAAGGAAATTCCACCCTTGATAAGCCTAAGCAAAATCAAGTTTAAAGAGAAGTACTTAAAGCCAATTCATAGACTATAGTTATTACATCTTCCAAAATAAACCTATTCTTCATGAAATCTATTTAATTTTCTACTAATAAGGAAGATAATTATTTAACCTATTTGCAAGAGATTTAGCAATAAATTTATGAATAAAATTCAAAAAAGTGATAACTCTAATTATTTAGGCTACTAAAGCCACCTAATTTTGGAAGAAGCGTAACCACTCTAGTTTTGAGTAACCCCTAAAAAGCCTTTCTCAAAGACTTCAAAATAAAATTATAAGTTTCATTTCAAAAAACATGCCATAATCTTTTAGAAAATTCTATAGGCAACCAATGTCATCATTAAGATACTTGAGAGTCCTTTAAAACTCATCTTTAGAGATGTAACTATCATTGGAAACAATATCTTAGTTGAAATGTTTAAAAGCTTTAAGGCATGTCTCACTTGATTCTTTGTTGGAACTTTTTTAGCAACCTACCATTAATGTCACATAACTCTCTTTGTTCACTCTTCTATGATGGTGCAACCCATTTTGAAGATATATTGACAAACATAGGTCTAATGATTTAACTCATCAGTGTACTAGTGGAGCTAAGCATGTTCCACACTTTTTCTCCTCTAGAACCTACAAGGGGAAGGTTTTTGTTAGGTATCACATGCTTATAAAAAGCAAGATACTAGAGTAAGCGATATTGTTTAAGAATGCCTTGTGTTTGGTGTAGAATAAAGTTGTGAATCTTCATCAAAATAAGGAAAACCTATTGGAATCACCTATAGATAATCATATAAGTCAAATATAATGGCACCATTTCATCTAGAGCATCAACAAATGTTATCATTGACCCTTCATTTTCAAAAAATGGAGTTTAGATGCAAAAGGTATAGCCAGTCAAAATTTTAATCATCCTTTGACCAAAAGTCAATGTTGGTCAACATAATGACATTAACAATGAATTAAATGATGTTAGCATCTACAGATCCATATCAGCAACCACTTAGCACAAGTTTAGTGGTCCATGTAGCTATTATTTAGGATACTAAAGGCACCACCTTTTGGAAGAAGCTTAACCACTCTAGTTATGAGTAACCCTTAAAAAGCCTTTATCAAGGGCTTCAAGATAAATATTATAAGTGTCATTTCTAATAACATGCCATAATATTTTATAAAAATCTATAGGCAACCCATTCATTCCAAGAACTTTGTCAACTTTAACCTACTTGATAGTCTTTTAAAACTCATCTTTAGAGATGTAATTGTCATTACAAAAACTATTTTAGTTGAAATGCTTAGGAGTTTTAAAGCATGTCTCAATGGCTTCTTTGTTGGAACTATTTTTCCAATCTACCATTAAGGTCACACAACTCTCTTTTCTCACTCTTCTATGATGGCATAACCAATCTTAAAGAGATACTAATAAACATAGGCTTTTTTTAGGTGTCACATGGTTATGAATAATGGGATACCAACATAAGCGATGTGGTTTGGAAATGCATTATGTTTGGTGCAAAATAAAGCACTGAATCTTCATCAAAATAAAGAACACCTATTGGAAGAACCTTCAAATGATCTTATAAGTCAAATATGATAATACCATTGCATCAAATGATATTATAGGTGAAATATGATAATACCATTGCATCTGAAACATTGAAAAACCTTATAATTAATCCTTCATTTGCAAAAAATGGAGTTCATTTGCAAAGGTTATGGCCAATTAATGTTCTTGTGATTTGATCCTATAACTTATGGGTCAATGTATTATCTCCTCTCTAGAGACCACATAACATTATTTTTAATTAGAAGCAACTAAATTTAAAATTTATGTTATTTTGCACACCAAACTTCAAAACCCCATATACTATGTATATGGTCATATTTTTCAACATAGTTTGAACCCTTGGATAGTTAATGATGCCTATTTTCATGTGGGAGTATGGTTTTAGAAAGCATGATATTCTTAATTTGTCATATTAATTAAATCATACCTCTATTTTTATGGGTTGAAATGTGTAATAAGGCAAATCTTACAATGGATCTTATCTAGGCTCTTCCTTTCTATCTCTGCTTCTATCTTAGACCCCTAAAACACTATGAAAGCCTCTTCACATCATGCATTTGATACAATGGTAAGGAGATTCAAGAGAATAAGGAAAAAGAAGCAACAAAAATGTAAAGTTGCCTTTATGAAGAACTAGGTGCTTGCATATAGAAAAATTGTTGATACATTAATAAAGGTGTTTTTCTTTGTTTTTTTATGATTTTTATGTGTATGAATTTTTTGTGAAGTCACAACTCTAAGAGGATTTGATTCAATGTGATTTCTAGACTTACTTTTAAGGTTCTTAGTAACCTTCATTCTTCATCCACACCCTGAGATTTAAAACAAAAAAATCTAGAATAATTACTATGAGAAATGTTAAGAATATCAATATGTAAAGTATAAATATCATCTTCAATAGAAATGGTTTCAATAAGAGAAGAAAAGTATTACCTTTGAAGAAGTGGACAATTTCAAGAGAAGCTTGATCTCCTCCTTACAACTAAGATAAAAAGCTCAAAGATGTATACCTTTAGCATGATAATGCTCTATCATATTGAAAGCCAAGATCTTCATTAATCCAATTTTGATAAAAAAACAACACTTGAGATTTAAGGTTTTTTTACAGAGATCTTATGGTAGAGGCCACTAATTTACCACAATGCTTGGCAAAATATTAAACACGATGGACAATCATTCCACCAATTGATCTAAGAAACATCTCAATTAGGTTGAGGAGCATGATTAAAAATTTACATAAAAGGTCCACATAGAGAATTTCGACATAGAAGGGTTGTATTAAAGATGAAAATCCTCTATAGATATGATTATCTGTAGGGAATTAAATCTACCAAGAAGGATGACTATGATTAGAAAGCACTTGGTGATAATCTATAATAACTAGAAGCTTTGTATATTGAACAATTTAGATATTACAAAATGAAATCTTGAAATTGATGTGGTCAAAAAGATTCAATAGGGTATCAGCAAAACTTCAACTTTAGTTTCAATTTTGGAGAGATAAACATGATCTACACCTAGGTATGATGTAGTCTAAGCCTTTTTGAGCATTATTTTAAGCAAACCACACATTAATCATGGGATTTTAAAGTTAATGTTAACATCTTAAAGTTGAAAATTACCTTTTTATTGAGTCCATTTGTCAAATTCATTTTCCTTCAAACCCACTTTCTACCAACATGTTTATCAAATTCATTTTTTGCATATTAAAATCCCCTACAACAAGCCAAACGACATCTAGAAGAGCAACATGAAGCTAATCCCACAACTTCTAGCAATCCTTGCAGTTGCAAAGAACATAAATACATAAAAGACCAAAAACAACATTATGTCACTTCAAGCCAACCCAAACATAGTTTACTTTATCATCCTTGACAAAGTCTAAAATAGAATTATACAACTTGCTATGGATAAGGATAACAACACTTCCCTTTCCTATTGAATGATTAGAAACAAATGAATACCATTAAGAAAATAGTATTATAGCTTGAAAATTGAAGCATTGAATCTTACATTGTTGAAAAAACCATGTCGACAAGCATTCTATAAATATAATATTAGATTATATATTTGTTAGAGTTTCCAAAATTTTCATGAAATAAGCTTCATGATGTTGTAGGGTGGAAATATTTCCACTCTCAAGGTACTTAGAGTTTTCATGCCCATATCTTGTAGTTATTAATCTACATTGTTTTCTAGACTGATTCAACAAAACAATGCCTGATCAAGCTAATCTATCATTAAGTCCTATGGTATTGAACATTTCTTGCTATCACCTATCATTCATTATTATCTAATTTTGAAACATTATTAGTGGATGCTTGGGTTTTACTTTTTTCACTGCTTCCAGTTAACATAGCATCAAAATTTGGAAATCACGTTTTTTCTTTTTTGGGGGCCTTTTCATCACTTTAGTTACTTGTAAATTCTTAAAACATACCATTGTATCCATATTACTTTTTTTCATATTCTTTTGGGAATATTCAACCATGAAAGAATAATTCAATCACCTTTTTTTTTCAAAACCAGAAAAGGAAAATCCCTTAGTTAAAAACAATAACATTCCTGGAAACTTAATGTTTTTATATCCAATTATTGAGAACATAAATTGGAGGCATACATTCAGTGAAAAATCCTATTACATAAAGTTGTGGAAATTATATAACTATCATATTAAAGAAATCCTAAGAAAATTCAAAATCTAGAGTCAAGTTATCCTATTTTGATAAGCAGCAACATGTTGTATTGTCATTTGCCAATATCACTAGAATCTTTTGAACCTGCAAGGATTTTGACTCCATGGTTGTTTTTTGATTTTTCCACTAGCCTCTACCTCATTGGAAAAAGAATGAATTATGGCCATTAAAATTCCTTGTCGGACCCATCAATGCTAAAAAACTACGCGATAAAACCCTCCACTATCTTGTAGCTTCATTGTTGGATCAATGGAGATGAGCTTATGGTTAAAATGGGTATGTAATAGATAGCAAGATACAAACTTTAAGTTGGGGGAAATAATGGGTGGGAAGCTTATAAAGTATTCAATGGTATCTTAAAAGTATCTACAAAATTTGTAACCAAATTGAAGAAAACATTTTATCAGCTACTTGCAAATATAAGAAAATTAAAAAAGTTTGCAAAAGTTCAAGAAAAAGTCATTAGCAAAAATTGGTAATCTAAAAAGAACATTTTTGATAATAAATTATAGGCAATACAAAACATTTTTTAAGTTTATTAGTACTCTTGAAGAACTTATATCCACTATCCAAAAGTTGTATGGTTCAATACAAATTATGATCTTGTATAATAACACATAAAAAAAATATTCTACACTACAATATTGGGCTGAAACAAGGATGTCCACTTTCACCCACTTTATTTAGAATCTTTACTAATGAATTAGAACAATAGATAACCTATGTTGTATTGGATTCTATTAAAGTTAAAAATTTTCTTGTGAATATTTTTAATTTTTCTAATATAATTTTTATAGCAAAAATTGAAGTCCAAATGAAGGCATCATCATCATCCCCACCTTGTTCCAACAACATGGGGTTGGCTACATGAGGTTTTTTTCACCATTCATTTATATAAAGAGTTAGATCTTTCTTTATTTTTATTTTTATCAAATCATCTTAAATTTATTTTTTCAAAGTATTTTTTTGTCTTTCTTTTGGTGGCTTTCCTAGAACAATGATATGGCAACCTTTTTATTGGAGGCTCATTCTCTAATCTTCTTTGCACATGTCCAAACCATTTAAGCAACCATTCTTGTAGCTTAATTGAAATAAAAGCCACTTCAATTCTTTCTCTAATGTCCATATTATGAAGTTTATTTTTCTTAATAACATTTAACATCCATGTAAGCATTCACATCTCTGCCATACTAATGAGTGTCAAAGTGTCACATCAATGGGGCCTTGTTTACGTGGTGTTGCTTCATCGATGTACCTTTTGCTATGTTGAAGGGGCCTTGTTGACATAGATTTTGCTATGTTGGAGGGGCCCCATTGACATAGCTTTTGCTATATTGAAGGGGTCCCATCAACATAGTTCTATAGCAAAAACTATAAATATGAGCTCCCAGCTATGTTTATGGGCAATCAAAGTCATAGTAGTAGTAGACCTCTTGTAGTTTGTCTATTTGAAAGTATAATATTTTCTCTAAGTGCTTGCAATAGTAATCATTGAGTGTACAAATATTTATTCAAGCACGGTTGTACCTAAACCACACCAGTGTATACAACAATAAATATGAGCTTCTTGATAAACCTTACAACATTCCAGATAGCTTAAATGTTTTGTTTATGAATTCATATTTTATTAAATATTCAATCAATTAAGTTAAATTAAGATAAATTAGATTTTAATAAATTAATTTAAATAGATTAAGTACATAAGTATGACTACTTCGAGTATAAACATGTATTCGCTCTGTAATCACAATAGCGTTATTTCTTGATGCACCCTGTAGCGTATCACTTGGTAACTTAGTAGTGGATATGTGGGTTCAGGACATGTACAAAAAGTGGGACCATATGCTTATGTTAGGACTAGTTAAAGGCTAGTTATGTAGTTAAATTAAATTAGTCATTAAACAACTTCATCTATTCATTTAAGTACCAAAGAACATAAAACATAAAAATGATAAAAATCATATATCTCGATTACACTTAACCATACCTTTATACATCAAAATTGTAATTGAGAAGACAACAAATGATCATAGGGCAAGGTTCACTACCTAGAAGAATAGTGTACTAGAAACTCTAGAGTTTGTGAAATTCGACCAGATCACGTGTGAACACTTTGTGATTCATATGGTTGGACATAGGGATATCCTTCATTGCTCATCATTGGAGCCATTTCCTAGGAAAAATGTGGGGCCCCATCAATATAAGGAAAAAATGATATATATATGCATGAACCCACTTGAAAAATTTTACATTTTCTCACAAACGTCAAAGAATTTTTTCAATTTATAAAAGCCTAGAATCTTTGAGAGCCCATAACTTCTAACATTTTTATCCAAATCACTTCGTTCTTTAACTCTATAGCTACTAGAGGTAGGCTCTTTGTTGTTGGGGCTACAAATGTGCCATTTTTAATAGAAAAATTTTCATAATTTTTTCTAACTCCCACAAAGGTTTAACTAAGAAATCAACTATTAAACATCAAATTACAAGAGTTAAACATTTTCAATGAGCTTCGGTGTCAATTATAATAAATGATTAATAAAATAATCAATCTACCATGGTCCAACCTTAGCCAAAATATAGCTAAAGAATAAGAGAAAGTATTCACAACTTTAAAGTTACACATGATATTTACTAATCTATGGATGTGTTGTGGCCATAGATGGCACCAAAAGGAAAGCACACATAGGAAGTAAGACCATCCTGACCAAGGGAGAAATGGCCTAGAATGGGAAGGGGCTAAGAACAGCTCTAGGAAGAATTGCTTGCAACCTAGGCCATGGATCCTCTTAGAGAAGAGGTAGAAGTGGAATCTATCCAACAGATTCTAGAACCACCACTAGCAATAGAACACTCCCATTAGGATGATGTGCCAGCACAACTAGCAAATCTTAAGCTGACCTTAACAAGGACTTGTATGAATTAGATCAAATTGCAAGAGGTCTAGAAATTAGTACTTTAGGAGTTAAACTTTGGCCCATTCTTGGAGAAAGCACCAAAAGAAGTGTAGGACTAGCTAAAGACCTCTCACATGTGGCCAATCATCACTTCCACTGGGGAGTGGTACATAGGATAGACATTTCTATTTTGGAATAATAGGCAGCCTAGATCAACAGTGAAAATCAAGGACATCCTAGTGTCTTATTTGGTGTAGGAAATTACTATAGTGCTTTGGTTTCTTGAAATAGGGGCAACTCTTGTGGAGATCCCAATGTAGGAAGATCCCAACGTTAAGTAAGAATGGGTTCAACGGTGCTATGGTGTTGACGACAAGGAGTTTAGCATGCTTACACTGGTAGAGAGCATTCATTACAAGATTATGGTCTTCCACCTTAATCCCATGATGAAGTTGAGAAAAATCAATGCTTTCTCTGCTCAAGCATGCATCACTCTGAGTGGGAGATTTCAGGTCAACCTTTCGTAGTTGATCTATCTAGAGATGGAGAAGTGGTTTAAAGAAAGTAAAGATAGAAGGAAGGCACTCCCCTTCTCATGCCTCATTAGGAAACTTTGTTGAAGGGGATGGATAGTTCATTACATCAGCAACACAATTAGAACTATTCCAACTACCAAATGGGTAGAAATGATGAAGGATAAGATGCCTACAACCACTATTTAAGAAGAGGGGCATTGACCACCACCTCCACCCACCACTCAAACAACTGTGCTAGACATTACTAAAACTACTCAATGGTTTCACAAAAATAGAGAATGGCTCTTAAGTGAACAAGAGCAATAAGTAGGTACAAGTGGTGGGGACCCATATGTGTATAGACTAGTAATGAGCGACCTAAATAAGGTGGATTGAACAATTAGTTTGATGGGTGGAGGTGGGTCCATCCTTTTAGCCCAAAGAACACAACTACCTACAAGGTTAAATTTGAGCACCAAAGAGTTCACAATATCTCTTGTAGAATAATATCCACTCCCAAAAATCTCTAGGAATGCAGTGGCCATATCGATGTGCTTGGAGGAGGGTGAATGGGAAACTATATTGGTGATGCAGCACCAAGGGTAGGAGACTAGGGCAGAAGTGGTCACTAATTGTATTGCAAAGACTTAATGCACCTACAATATCTACACTAGACATCACTACACTTAAAGATGTGCAGACATCTGTAGGAACCACAAGTTGTAGAATAAATGCAACATAGCATAAAGAACTATTGGATCAACTAGTGGGAATCAAGAAACTACTTCCAGATGTCTTTGACCTTATAGACAACATTATTGCAACCTAATCAGAGTTGCTAGAGGCAAGGGGTAAGAAGATTATCTTGGAGGGACAACTTGAAATAGCCAAGGAGTGAAATGAATGCTTGGCTATAGAAGTTGCCAAATTAAGAGCCCAGATTGTTGATCTTGTATTTTTTAATCTAATAAGAGATGAAACTATGCAAGAACTTCACACTAAATTGAAAGGGATTAAGGGTACCATGGAAATGGCAATGTTCTATAGATTCTTGGAAAAAGCCACATAGCTCAAGGTTCAAAAATTCTTGGATTAGACCCACTAGGAGAACATCTAATTAACCACAGAGAATCATTTCCTATGAAATGTTGATGTGCACAAGCAATAATTAACTGATTTCATCCATGAACAACAGGAGCAACTAGCTAGAGAAAACACAAAACTGAGGAGATTGACAATAGAGAATAGGAATCTCTCCATGGAGGAGGTGTGTGCCCTTCACGAAAAATCTACAATCAAAGTAGCCACCTGGAAATTTGAAGCTCTCAAATTTGAGAAACTCAAACATCATTAGAGAGAGTAGGTTGGTCTACAAAAGGAACTAAACAAAAAACACATCAAGTTGCCAAAGGTAAAGGAAAATGAAGCCATCTAGAAACTCTAGCAAGGAAGAGAAGTTTGGCAACCCATCATTGATGGGATAAATACCTACAACAAGGAAGAAATCCACACAAAGGAGTTGCAGATTGAGAATATGATAGAATATATGAAGCTTTCCAATCTTTATTATGCAAACCTAGCCATGTTAACTACTTGATGGCCATAGCTAGATCTCAAGAGGTAGATGGCTAGCTCATACTTGTTGTACAAGGCCAAGTTCAAGCACCACAAGGATACTAAAGACAAGTTTGTGGTGGCTAATGCTAAACTTGAAGATACCAAGGCACAATTAACTAATCAATGATCAATTGATGAGAACTTGGCCAGGAGGATGAATGACTACCAGAAGCTATAGAATGTAGTCAGGGCATTCGACATTGAATGTAAAGAGTTCATTGCCTAGTTTTTCAATGTAAAGGAGATGTTCCCGATAATGCCCTATTTGTGGGATGTCCCCATTGCAGCCCACATTGGTTATGCCATGTAGATTGTGAATGATCCCTAGAGTAAGGAGGAGAAGATGAAGGCATTTCTTGATGCATTTCACCTTCCACTGGAGATTGCAAGTGCAGAAGGACAGCCACAACCACCTTAGCTACTACGCATTATTGAAGTCAGTGAAGGTCCCTCAAAATCTTAGAAGGCTCCATTACCTAGGATTGTTTGATCCTCATCATTGTCCTCACACTATTAGAGGATGTGCTATCAAATTTTATGTAGTCATGTCATGGTGTTTAATTTTGTGTCATGAACACCACAATTTTTGAAATTTGTTAATATGTACAATTAGGCACTTAGTTTTATCATCTTAGTTTGTTTTGTTAAGAGTTAGTCAGTCATCCCATACCTTTTCAATTTTGTAATAGAACTCAAGGAAAAGTTTTCATTTAGTCGTGGAAGTATGATGAGCATCATAGTGTTGTCTTGATGGACCCTTGTTGATCCAACCTTGCCGATGGGCCCCCATCAATGGGACCTCATTTACATGGTATTACCCCATTGATGTAGCTTTTGCTACATTGATGGGGCCCCATTGACATAGTACTATAGAAAAAACTATAAATACGAGCTTCCAATCATGTTTATGGGTAATCAAAGTCATAGTAGTAGCAAAGCTCTTATAGTTTGTCTATTTGAAGGTTAGAATATTTTCTCAGAATGGCCACAATAGGAGTCATTGAGTGTACATATATTTATTCAAGCATTGTTGTACTTGAACCACACTAGTGTGTATGTTAATAAAGATGAGCTTCTTGATAAACCTTGCAGCATTTTGGATAGCTTAAATGGTTTATTTATGCATTTATTGTTTTTGTTAAATATTTAATCAATAAGATAAATTATACTTTAATTAATTAAGATACATATATTAAGTACATAAGTACAACTACTTCAAGTGTAAACACGTATTCTCTTGATAAATCCTAGAAGTGTTATTACTTGGTGCACCTAGTAGCATAGCGCTTGGTAACCTAGCAGTGGATATGTGGGTTTAGGATGTGTATGGAAATTGGGACTGGATGCTTATCTTAGGACTAGTTAAAGGCTAGTTAAGTAGTTAAATTAAATTAGTCATTAAGCCACTTCATATCTCTATTAGAGTACCAAACAACATAAAACATAAAAACGATAAAAATCATATGTCTCGATTATACTTAACCATACCATTGTACATCAGAAGTATAATTGAGAAGACAATGAATGACCTTAGGGCAAGGTTCACTACCTAGAATTCTAGTGCACTGGAAACTATAGAGTTTGTAAAATTTTATTGGATCATGTGTGAATGCTTTGTGATTTGTATGGTTGGACATAGGGGTACCCTTCACCACTCATCGCATACCTCTTTTGTAATACCCAATATTTAGCACCCTATATAAGTCAATAAAGGATATGCTTCAAATTTTAGATGATTTTTGTATTGTCTCAAGGATAAAAACCAATGTTAGCAAAACCAAAATGATGGTGTGTGATACAATTTCTTTTGTAAATGATTTTTTTCTTGGGTAAGAAAAAATTGAAATTGTCTATTTCTATAAGTGTCTAGGCATCTTAGTTTCAAATAGATATTCTTAGCAAGATTGTATCACTCAAAGGGTCTCAAATAACATGCATTCCTTACATTCACTTCATAGTAAATATGCACAAGACCAAATTTGGGTATGAGATGTTTGCAAACAAATGTACAATCAACTTGTTTAGCTAGTTCTATTGTACAATTGTGAAACTTGGGAACCCAATTAACCTACAACATAATGGAAATGTTTGGGGTATGTTCAAAAATATTTTGTATTATAGGAGTTTTAGGTAAAAACCCAAAACCCATATTATATTTTATTGGTAGATATGCTACTTATAGAAATTTCAACTCTTAAAAAAATTCTACAATTTTATAAAAAGATGCTTATGAGATCTATCATCCTCATATCTATAGAATTTTATAAGTTCAATAAGAAAAAAGGAAATCTCAATGATGAGAAAAAATGGCTCCAAAAATGGAATATTGAAGATTAAATTCAAATATGAGCTTTAAGGATTTGAATACAAGGAAAAGATAGAAGGAATCAAAACACATGTGGGAATACCCATGTAGAAAAAAAGTAATTTTATTTGCAGAAAATTAGAGGATCTTTACCAAAAATACCTCCTTGTTTATTTGTTGTTATTTTTAGATATAGTAAGGTGGCAATTACATGTTTTCATGTGAGATCTTTTTTTGACCTTTTGGTATGCCAAAACCTTAAGGAAAATGGAGAACAAAGAATGTAAGTTGTGATTGTTGTATTTATAGAACAAGAACAAGTACTCCACATTATGGACAAGGACTCAAGGAAGCATGGCTATCAAGAAACAATTATTTATTAGCAAAAGATGAGAGCATGGATATGTACAAAGAGTACAAGCTAAATGAAGATTCTCCAGGGATTGAAAAGAAGCTAAATCAATGAGAAAAAGCCTCAAGAACTAGAGCTCAAAATTTGAGAAGATGTCTCTAAGAAATAGAAGACATCTTGGTCAAGAGGAGTGCATTCATAGGAAGATGTCTCCCCAAAGACATCCCATTTTCAAAGAATATGTCTCCCTAGAGTTGAAGCTAAATATAGAAAGATGTCCCATTCTAAAAGGAGACATCTCCCCAGAGTTGAAGCTAAATATATAAAGACATCCTAATCTTGAAGGAGACATCTACGCTAATTGTTGAATAGCCATTGAATGAATTCCAAGGTGGTTTTGAAAACTCCAAGGCTATAAGTAGATTCGAACCTCTTGGAAATTATGTAAGAATTATCAACATCAAAGCTATCATTGTTTATCTTATATTGTTGTACTTGTGTACTTAAATTGTCACATCATTTTTTTGATTGAGAGTGGAAGTGTGCTTCATTGTACAAGGATTTGTAATTTGAGTTACACTTGTTCCTTGTTTTCCTTTTGCTTTCTTTGGTGTTATATGGGGTTGATGTGCTTCTTATGAAAAGGCATCTTTATTAAGCTTGTCGAGATCCTTTGAGATCAAGTGGTTTTGTAGCATCAAAACACTTTGGAGTGGAGCTCAATTTTGTAAAGGTTGTGGGATCATTAAAACCACATTTTGAGCTTATTAGGACCTTGTGGGGTTGAGTAGTTTCATAGCAAGAAAACACTCTAGAGTAGAGCTCAGAGCTTGTACATGGTGTGGTGCCCTTCAAACCACATTTTGAACTTGTTGGGAACTTGTGAGGTTGAGAGATTTCATAATGAAAAAACTCTTCATAGTAGATCTCAAATCTTGTAAAGGTTATGGTGTCCTCTAAACCACATTTTGAAAGAAATAAAGTCCAAAGTTGTGCAAGGAATCTAGCCTCTAAGTGTGGACTACCCAAGCTGGGGAACCACATAAATTTTGTGTTTAATTTGATGGTTGTAGCTTGATTTGATTTGGGAACTTATTCAACCCCCCTTCTATGTTCTCAATCCTCAATATCATTCTCTATTGATTAAAATAGGGAGATGGATCACACCTTAAGGAAGGCAACACATTTGTAGATTTTTGTATACATATTTTAGTGGATGATGAAGAGTATATATTTTCAAATTATCCTTCATTTAATGCTTTTAGACTTAAATAAAGTATTCATGCAATAACCTTGCTACACTTGTTAGAGGTGGAGGTGTCAACTTTGGGTTATTTTCTTGATGAGGTGTTCAAGACCCACCATGATCGTATCAAAGCCTTGTGAATATTTTTTTGTTGTCCTATAGACCCTTTATAGTCTCACAAGGATGTAATTAAGAATTTTCAATTCTATTTTCATTTCCAAAATAGAACAGCAAACACATTTAAGTGGACATAAAAATAATAATTTCTATGTAAGTATATGAGCATGACATAATGTTTACAACTTGTTTCTATCCTTTCACTACCAACATATGTTCACTATGTTATTGACATAAAATATTTTATTTTAATATATTCTATTTTAGCAACCTTGTTAATTCTTCACTAATTTTTAATTTAAAAAATTATAATGTTTTATATTGAAACATTACCTTATTTTCTAACAACTACTATCATTAGCCATGTACATGAAAACACTCTCAACTCTATTAAGTGATAATAGTAGTATTAATAGAATAAAAATATAGAAAAATAAAGTATTCAATTCACTCCTAAACATACTTGGTATGCATGAATAAAAAACAAGATATATGATTTTGGTGCTAATACTTATTTCACTCTTAATAGAAGTGAATTATAGAAAATAATTCATATAGTCATCCCCATGTAACTAGTATAAAGGTTAAGATGACAACATGATGATAATCAATTCACACTTCTATAAATTATCCATTTGGTTTCAAAGTTTAAAATGAAATTTATCATAGAAATTTGTGATTATCAAAAGTATTTGGTAAAATATAAGGATTTTTTTAGAAATGTCAATTTTCTTATTTTTGAACTAATTTAACTAAAAAAATTAGAAAGTCATGAAAAAAATTTTCCACTGAAAATGAAAGATATTTTTTTATTAATTTGGCTATTTTTTTGTAAACTCTTTAATCAGTTCTAGTATCATAAATACGTACACTTCAGTTGGTGTCAAGGGAAAAATTGATCATGAAAACTATAACTAGATCATCTATTTATCCAAGCAAGTTGCACTGGTTAATAAAATAAAGGCAATGATGATAATGGAAAAGAATATTCACAAAAGAAGATGATTAAATTTAATGAGGATACAATGGTATGTTTTATGAAATTACATGTAAAGTGATGAAAAACCCTTCAAATAAAAATAAATATCTAAAATTTTTATTACTTCAATGAAACGAATCGATATGTACATAATTCAATGTACAACAAATTTATCCATAATCATAGAGTTTGAACACATCTTCAAGATATTACCTTAATATGAATAGTGGTATCTTTAATCCTTTATAATTTATAATTACTTACTCATAATATATCATCTACATCTAAAAATGTCCATTTTACAACATTCCAATGAAATATAGTGATCATCTACTACTTGTATGCAAAGTCTACATACTCGATCCTCTTGCTATACATTTTTCAATCTTTTATATTCAACTTTAATATGATGAAATCTCATGCTTATTCTAATAAATTAATAATCCAAATTACATAGAGATTGATACCATCAAGCTTTCCTCCTTTGACAATAAAAAAAGTAGTGAAATTAAAACTAAACTATTTTATTACAAGCATGTGGAGATCATGGGACTCTAAAATCTATTGAACACAACTTAGTATTAGTAATCGTATTGATAAATTTCTCTATATTATTATAACACTAAGTGATAATGGTGTTTTAGCTTAATGGTAACTCACTAACTTATTGAGCAATAGGTTATAAGTTTGAGTATGAATGGTAATATATACTTGGATTGAAATGTATTAGAATATGCCATAACAAGTCATAATTCTTACCAAAATATTAATAGAAATATATATTACCATATTACTCTAAAATCATACTTAGCAAGGATTGTGACTTGTATATTAAATCTCAACACATTTAGATGGACTATTTGAGCATAATAAAATACTGCAATCTCAATTTTTTATTTTCAACTCATGTGTATCATTATGGAAGATAAAACAAGTACCTCACTCACATCGTTTCCACTACATCAATCATTCTTTACTAAAATTTGATATATCTTGTTTTATTTCATTTTTCAATCCTTCAACTGGAAACACATAGTAAGTTGTAGATTTAAGATTTACTTTTATTGTTTTAACCATGGTAATGTTTAGAGGTTAAGGTTCTACACTCCACCTGACAAGATATTTGTGAAGTGACTCCATGTATGCATAATTAAAGAGTTTACAAAGAATGATTTGCATAACACTAAAAGCATCATATTTAGTTATTTTAGAATGTGCATGCTTATGGTTGTTTCAAAGCCATTTATCTGTGAAACAATTCACAACTGCCCTACCTTTGATGTATATTGTTGCTTAAAAGAAGATTCCCACTTGTACAAATACATTATCTTGGCCCTTCTATCCTTATAACCAATGCTATTGGGTATAACTGCATGTCACAAAACACAATTAGTGATTTTACTTTAGCCCTTTGATTTTATTTATTGGATTATAACAATAAATTTTAGCTATTTTAACATTGGTGGATCAATGATTTTTCCTTATCATCAAAAATCTTAACAATTAAAAATTTCCTTAAAAATTAATGAAATAGTAAATGCTCATGCATCAAGCTAATGCTTTGAGACAATAGAAAAATTTCTATAGTAGCACAAGCTTGCTTCCTCACTAAATATATGCATGCTAACGTGAACACACAAAACTAGGAAATTGCATGCCATTTTCTTTCATCTCTAAGAAGGCATCATGAAAAACCCATCCCTTGAAAAATATGAAAATGAACATTACAATTCAACCATGATAGCTCCAGTTCTCATGCTAACCTCCACATAGAAAAGAACCCATATATACTTAAAATCTCTACAAAATCATGAACTCTCTTAAAATAATGAAAATCATCTTCATCCCTTACAATAACTTCTCTCTTTGTAAACCTTGGAATGAATATTACTACTAGGTAGTCACTGCAAATTCTAAAATTCTTAAATATTCATATGGCTTGTTGATAGTCAATTTTTGTTGCATTGCAATATTGTATCTATGATATCGTAGAAATAATGTCATAATCCATGTTATGTCATTATTGATGCAATGTCTCGATATGTGTGCAACCCTATAAATACTAACATTTGGGAACACAATTCATAACTTTTTCATTCCAATCTTAGGGAAATTCTTGTAGTTTGTTTTCATAGTTATAGTGATACAACGAGTGCTTGTAGTGTGATGTTTAGCAGATGTCCGAAATATTTATTCAAGTGAAATGTACTTGGGTACAGTTTGTGATAGGAAATAAATATTGAGATTGCTTTTTATCATTATAGCATCTACTTAGTTTTACTATTTTACTTAGCAGAGTTTTTACTATTTTCTTAGTTTAATCATTTACATTTCCAAGTACTTTAGTTTACTTGTTTATTAGTAAGGTAGAATGAGTATGATTGGTTTCAAGTGTTAAAGTGTAATCATTTGATAACCTAATAGTGCTTTTACTTGATTTTCTTAGTAGTGAACTCACTTGGTAATCCTAGTAATGGTTACATCAGCCCAAGACATGTATGACAAGCCAAGACCAAATACTCATCTCTATAGGCTAGAGTAGATTTACATTATTGTGATTACTTAGATTTAGATTGTTATTCTCATCTTTCACTATGTTCTTAACTAGGATTAATCAAAGCCTAACAACATCAACTAATCATATGCCTCACTAAGAATTAAACTAGACACCCAAACTTCACTAACTCGAAGTGGGAAGATAGCGATTATGAACATAACATCAATTACTAGCATAATAAGATTTTCCATCCATGGATTATGATCTGGTCATGCATGAACACTTGTGACTTATATGGTAGACTGTTGGATGCTCCACTGCTTATCACTTGGCTAACATGAGTGACTATCTAGCCTAAAGTAATGGACACTGTTTTACTATGTTGACAAATGGACTCCTCATGATTTTATCCTTCATATCATTAAGCAGAACATTGATGTAAGCTTTATTATATCAAGAAAATCTAGTTCGAATTGGCAAACTCTCTTAGTTAGCATGGATAATGTTTTTGAAGATTTGTTTTAACAATAAGAACTACAAATAGAGATGACATTTAAGAAAACGCAAATACTAAAGAAAGTTACTAGAGAATCCATTGTTACCATTTTCATATACTTTTATATAAACGAAATATAAGTACACCCCATGATATAGGTATTAGTCTAATTGGTAAGATATTTGATTCAAAAGCTTGTGATCATGCGTTTTATTTCATCAAGCAATGCTAAATTATATAAAGTTCTAATTGGACTATATATAAGTCTATTTTGAGAAGGTATATCTTGGACTAAATACAAGTCTATTTTTGGATGTACTCAACTAAAATGAAGTTCCAAAATTAAAAAACACTTGCTTATAACAAATAATAAGGCTAAAACCTTCATTTATTTTTTCAACAGTACAAATATTCTAAATAATTTATAAAAATCAACCAATAATATGATTAATTTTATTCTAAGAAGATTTTACATAATCCTAACAACTAGAATAATGAATATGAGTATGTTGAAGAATTTTTTTAACAACTAAAACTTTGCCAACAAGAGTGAGTTTTTTTTTCTTTCTAGTTATTAAATTTTTTTTCAATTTTATCAATATAATTTCATAAAAATTTCAAATTAAGAAAATGGTATTAGTATAAATTTGATGAGAAAAAAATTTATGCACATAAGAGGTTTCTACTGAATTGGACAAATAGAAAAGGGAACACTTTCTTCACTAAGTTAAGCACTACATGGAGATAGAGAGTAACCTCTATATGATTTGCATAGATGGCTTGATGCGATGGTGCATGCCTATTGAAGATAAAATAAGAATTCTCCATGGTACGTATGAGGGATCTTATGGAGATCATTATGTAGGTAGGAGAATAACCATCAAAATCTATATGGCAAGTTTCTTTTGACCTATAGTCTTCAAGGATGCACACTAATTTCCCAACTCCTATGAATGATGTTAGAAAGATGGAGGAATAAATACAAGGTTAAAAGGTCCTTAACAATGAATACAACCATTGGAACCTCTTGATATATGGGAAATCAATTTCATGGGTTATATCATATCCATGTCCAATGAAAAATCCTACGTCATCATTATGGTGGACTATTACACAAAATGGGCAAAGTCTAAAATAAATTGTACATCCATGAACATAGCTAGGTCTTTTCAACAAAGTATGATAAATAGGTTTAATATTCTTATGACACTTATTTCTAATAATAGAACTTACTTTACAAGTACTAATTTTAGAAAATTAATGAGATGTTTTGGGGTTGGTGAGCAACGAGTATACCCTATGCCCAACCATACAAATCACAAGCATATCCCAATGATTTGGTTTAATTGCATAGACTTAGTTTATAAGTTTGCCCATAGTCCTAGACTATGAATCAAGGGAGTCTATGATCATTTTCTTTCTAGCTAACTCACATTTGTGCTATTTGTGTGTATGGTTAAATGTGAGTTAAGGCTTATGATATTTATTTTTGTTGGTATTTTTTATATAATTCCTCCTAATAACTAGATGAGTAAATGAAGGCTTAATAATTAACTATTTAACCAATTAGCTATTCTAATGACTAACTACCCTAACATTTTTGAACTCATATTATGCTACTAGGTTACCAAATGGCTATTACTGGACATTACCAAATGGCTATTACTGGACATTACCAAATGACTGCTATTGGAATTACCAAGTGTAACATGTTATGCTCAAAGTGGTCATACTTGTGTGTTTACGATTAAGTGCATTAATTAATTAGGACTTATGAAAGTAAAGTGTATTAAAAGTAGAGTGAAAATAAGAGAGATTAAACTAAACCAGGTGTTGCAAAAAATGTCAGAAATCTTGTCTTTATTGCCATTCATACTAATGCATTCAGGTACATGATACTAGAATAAAGATCCATATAATCTCTTGAATTCACACTATAGGCCCTCAAAGGAAAATACTCTAACCTAGAGAAATAGAATTGCAAGAGGTTTTCTATGCTATGGAATTAAAGTGTCATAAATGTAGTTGATGCATGCATTTATATAAGCTTCACTTGCATTAGCATCGATGCATCTACATCAACGCATGTCACCATGCATCAATGGCGATACATCAATGGGATTACATTGACGCATGCTCGTTGATGCAACCTGTATGTATGACACTTCGTTAGGGGTAAAACATAAATTGACAATGCCATATCACACTCAAGAAAATGATCAAATAGAAGTAACAAATAGGAAAATCATGTAAATTATTATTAGGACTATTAGTTACTATAGGTGAGAATGGAGCATGAAACTTAACAATGCCTTATGGACTTATCACTCCACTTGAAAACTCCCTATAGATTGCTCGCCTTATGAGCTAGTGTATGGTAAGTTATCAAAACATCCAATACAAGCAGAATTACGCACACCCAACACAACTTTTGAACTCGACCTCAATATCATTCTATCACAAAAAGAACATCTCATGAATATCAAGATCCTAGATGAAGAAAGATAGGTATTCCTTATATGAACAAAGCACACAAGACATACACTAAACAATGCCAAGATGCTAAGATATAAAAAGTGGATTTTCAACTGGCAAATAAGGCCCTCTATTAGAATCCCATATATGTACCTCAATGAACAAAACTCTAAACATTGTGGTAAGGGTCTTACAATATCAACTCCACTTTCCATTTAGGTGCAATGAAGATTTATCATCATGATTATCTATAAAATTTAATATTGATTAACATGCAATAAGCAAAAATTTTTAAGGATTTCCTAGTATCTAAGAACTTCATTGATACTTAGCCCATGGCCAAGCTTGTACCATGTTTTGTATATCCACCTTCCAACTTACTCGTAAGGGAGATATCCATTTGGCCTAACATCTTGTAAGGGTATGATTTTTCAAATTTTTCTTTTAAAATTTCTTTTCATTTTTTCCAATTATTCATACATTTTCTATTTATTATAATTCTTCATTTTTTATACATTTCTTTTCTTTGATTCATTTCATTTTTTAAGTCTTTAATTTAACTTAAATTTTTATATTTTCTTTAATGAAATGAAATGAAGCTTTCTTACATTCAAAGACCCATAAGATTTATTGGAAAAATATTACGTTTTAATAAAAAGTAAAGATAAACTCTCCAAATTGATCAAGCACCAATGGGAATATCAAAAACATATCATATAGGTTTTTTACTATAACATTATAATTTTTTCTTAAATGGGTAGTCATCATACAAGAAAGAAATACATGTAGCTCATCTTTAAGGGCTTTCGATTTGCACAACCTATAAACGTCCTCTTCGTAGGAGAGTTGAATCCATATTTTACTTTCAATTCTAAGATGGTGATAACTTAAGCGAAGCTTATTGATAGCATTCTAATAATTTATGAGAATAGAAGCTAAGAGATAGTGAGATCTACATCTAGTTTATTAGATCTAATGTGATGTAAATAAAATTTTATCTTTCCTTCCACATTATCCCATATATATGTTAAAACCTTCTGTTTGACTAGTTAGAAAATATGCTTAGGATTTTGCTACATATCCTCCCAAGAGACATTCTATTTTCTCAACCATTTCATTGCATGAAGATAACAATCATTACATTAATAAGGATTTTTATTTATGTACAAGTCAACTTTGTTATTTGGATAGTGCTCTATGCTATAAAAATGATTGGGAAAGTAGTTGTATAATGTAGCGGGACCATGTCATCCATCCATCCACTTTGTATAAATAAGAGATGTTCACCCTCAAAGTATTATTGTTCTTCTCACATTAAAATTCAAATTAACACATGATCTTTATGCCTTGAGGAAAGGGGAATGGACCAAGGGGGAATGGAAAAGGGTCTGGCATCAAAGGGATTTGCTAATTCCTTTCACTTCCTCTATGGATCTTACTACTCCATGTATTTGTGTCATTACTCATGTTTTAATTTTGATGAAAGTATTTTTTTTGAATGATTTTTATCTTGGCATGTTACTAGCAAGACATGTTACCCACCATGCTTGAAGGTACTGCTCTATTAAGACATTACCCATGCTTGAAGATAGGTTGCTTTCATGAATCCAAAAAATTTCTTAGATAGTCTTATTATGTGAGTGGAAAGACATGTTACCTATGCTTAAAGGTAGGCTACTTCTAAGAATCCCAAAGGACTCTTGAACTAGTCTTATTATGTAAGTGGAAAGACATGTTACGCATACTTGAATGAACCCATCTAACCAATGGCTATGTTTCCTCAACATACTTAACATTCTAAGTAATTAATTAATAAAAAATGAATTTTCATTTTCTTTTATTAAGTAGTAATGTTTTCATATGGTTTTGATGGTCCTATGGTTGTAAATTCAAGATGAAGTAATGTGATGTCACTGTAAATGGTATGAAATTGGTCTGCAACCTGGATGAATAGAGATGATGATATTTTAATCATGCTCATCACAATGATTAAGCATCTCATGTTCCTATCTCTACAATTGCTTCTTCTTTCAAAATTTACCTCATTGTTGCATGTAGTTTCTTACATGATGATTTTGTTTAGCATGGTGTAGGATTCCAAAGACAATTGTTATATGGGTGTGGCATATAGGTTGAATTAATATTAATTTTCAATGTGCCTGTTGACACCTTGTGGAGTGATTATACAAGGGCATTAAGGGCATGGACCTACTATGAAAAGGATCCACTTGTATAACTTTTGGACATCTAGGCTATACCCCATCTTCACATAGCTAAAATAGTAAGCTAGAATTCCAAATTTGAATGCACTCCTCATTTTCATTTCATCTTCTCATGAACATCATGTGTTAAAACCCTGTTCCTATCATGAATACTTCTAAACACATATAACCCTCTATATAAACCTAAAAAATGTTATCCTCATTTATAAATCCTCTTTCAAGCTCTCATTTAACTCCTTCATTATCTCAAAATTTGAAAAAAGAAGCTAGAAATTCAAAAATAATAATAATCTTACACTATCTCGATGCATTCCCATCAATGCAGTCAAATGCATTGATGCATCCCCATTAACACACTGTAAAAATAGTATATATATGTGTAACACTTAGCCAATTTTTGTTATTTTAATCCACATGAGAAAGGAGTTTTTGCCATTTTTAGAACCCAAAGCACTCCAAGCACAATATCTACCAACCTATGCACCTAATTTCAACCATTGTTAATCTTGTAAGCTTCTAGATTTAAGCTTCACATCATGAGGGTACTAGGACTTAGGATATTGAAACTTTATTAACACTCTATAGTTATGGTAAAGGTAGTTAAGAAAAATTCATTAAAATTAACAATGCTTAGCTATCCTACATCTTCAAAATTATAAGGCTATATGATAACTTAGAAACATTAATGCCACATTTTTTCAAAAATTTAACTAACTAAGAAATGATCAAGGGGTATTAATTCTTGTATCCATGCTAAGGATTAATTAAATGTCATCTATGTGATTAGAAGTGACATTGAAATAAGGTCCCCAAGTGAGTTGATCCTCATGTCCTATGAAATAGTGCTAAACAAGAGGGCAAGGATAATAGTAATAGCTACAACAACCAAGAGTAGAACAAGTATTTGATGCCATAAGATGAGTCATGAATCTGTTGGCCCTGATATTAGGGCTCCAATATTGGGGCCTAGGAAGCGATGTCGGATACCCAATATCATCTCCTCTATACTAGCCTATAAATACAACACTTAGGTGCATGGTTGAACAATACAACAACAATAGAGAAGATAGATTTAGTTCTTAGTTTTTGATAGTCTTTCTTAGAGTTTTTTTATTCCTAGTGCATGCCTTTAGTGTGATGTTTGTAATTGTACGACACCTTTGTTTAAGTGTGATGTACTTGGACATGTTACATGATTAGAAATAAATATTGAGATTACTCCCATAATTGTAGCATCCACTTAGATTATTATTTCTTTTAACTATTAATTATTTATTATTTCCTTTAGTTAACATTTCCATTTATTACTATTTACTAATACTATCATTAAGCAGAATGCATACGCCTTAATCAGGAGCATTGAAGTGTAAGTACTTGGTAATCGAGAAATGTTTCATTTGGCACACCTAGTGACATATGCTTGGAAATCCCAAAAGTAGTCTCAAAAAGTCCAAGGCATGTATGGAAAATTAAGAGTGGATACTTATCACACATAAGCTAGTTTAAATTTGACTCTCCATTGTTCCGTCACTTAAGTAATTCATCTCTTTGTCATCATTAGGAGTAGCATAGAATTAGACAACATCATACGCCTCACTTTGGACTAAACCATACGTGACAAAGCTATGACTAGTCCAAGTGGGAAGACAACAAACTATGATCAAAGCATAATGATCTAGATACCACAACTAGTCCTATCCATGGAATTCGACTAGATGATTGAGCATTGGGGTACGTTCTCACTTATCATTGGTGCCATTACTAGGGATGGTGCTAGTTATGTAGATTAGTTATATTATACATGATCACTGTAAAGGTATTAACGATATATCTTTCAGAAAATATTAACTCACACATACCATAAACCAACAACAATGTTTCTCTCACATGGAAGTGACAGTGCACTGTATAGCAAACACATTCATTGGAGAAACAATATGATATATGATGAAGAAAATTGGAGTGACCAACTTCATGCAAGGGCTTCTTATGAACATGACCACCCTAACAACACTCAAAGACTACATTCACCTAATGTAGATAATCTTGGAGAAGATGATGTAAGTCCTAAACTAGGAGAGGCCTTATGGCCTAAGACCTCCTCAAAATCTAGAAACAATAAATCAAAGGACCTTGAAGAATACCATAGTAGCCATGGCAAACCTTCCAATTCCTTATCTTCCTCTTCATCTTCAACATCTAGTTCTAATGAAGATGAACATAGGTAGGGAGATAAGGCTCCACTAAAGGATCAAGCTAAAAGTCAAAATTGAACCCATAGGAAAAGTCAAAGACATCAACATGAACATAGAAAACATCATCACGATCAAACTAATAGAGATAGAAATTTTTCTCATAACCTATTTCATGATGATGAACCCTTGTTGGCCACTAAGAGCCTAATTCATATCACATAGGCCATTAAGATATCTTGTAGGCATTGCAAAAAGAGTCATCTATCCAAGATTGATATAGATAATATTCCTAACTTTATAGGAGGCTATGATTTAGATCAACAACATCGTATACAAGCCTTCCATGATGCTTGTGCTTTCTACAACATTGAAAGTGGGTGGAAAAAAACTTAAACTCTTTCCTAGGACACTAATCGATAAAGTCAAAGTATGGTATAGATTGTTGAGACTGAATTTAATCAGATGATGGTCTACATTGCTGGAACTTTTCAATGAGAAATACCAAACCTATGCAAAGGTGTTCAACTTGAGGAGATAGATCCAAGAGTGGAAGCAAGGACAACATGAACCCTTGGACATGACCTTATATAGATATTATGCCTTACTGAATAGATGCCTAGGCCATGGTTTCTTCAAGGAGAGATAACTTTTCCACATCATAGATGGACTTCATAATGAAACAAGGGAGACCTTTGGGATGTATGTCCTAGGGAAATTATATGAGCTCTAAGCCCATTAGATTTGAGAGCTAATCAAGCATGTGGCAAAATAAGAAAGCGAGATATAAAAATGGGACAATTTCAAGAAATATTAATTAGACCTAACTCTTCAATAGAAGGAGATCCATATCTATGGTATAGAGAAAGAGGTGGCTTTCAATAAGGTGATTTTGCAACAAACCTTGCCAATATAGAAGTCTATTGATGGACTTGAAGAAAAGTTTAATAGGATGTCCAAATGGATATATGAAAATGTTATAACTCTTATTGAGATGGTCGAGGAGAGGATCATGCAAAATAAGTTAGGTGATCACAATAAACAAGGATACAAAACCAGGAAAAAGCTAAGAACACTTTTCTAAAAACGAAAAAAATGGCTAAAGAAAGTGAGGCTATAGAAACAACCATAGAGAAAGATAATGGATGCAACATCTACATATATGACCATCCAAAGGACAATTACCTAGTTTTTCTACATTTACAGGAGTATTGGGAAGTTTCCTTAAATCCTAAGTTTGTATAGAAGCACATGCCTGGGAGATTTCCTCTCCCACAAGGTAATTATAGGTAGTCCCACAACCAATCGTACCATCCTAAGAGCACTTATTACTAGCCTTAACATGATCATCAATCATAGTGGAAAAAACCATAGTCATGGGGCAAGCCACCCCCAAATCAACCTTATCCACCAAAATCGCATGGATATTATGTTCAACACCCTATTTCTCCAACTAGTTCTACATCCTCTACTTCAAATTCCCACTACCACTCTCTAGAGTATCATCAACCCATGACATTACCCAAAGGATCACCACCTTGCTTCTCTTACCATCCATCCTGCCTTTTATATTCTCAAAATCCACCTCATTATATGCCACTGCCACTAACATAAGAAGGTTTGATATCACAATATTAATAAACGAATGTCACTTATGCTACAAATGTGCATAAACATGCTAACACCAGTGGCTCTCAACCACAACATAGGAAACATCCCCTCTAGAGGAAAGGTCGTAAGCTGAAGCAAACCATGCATGGACCCATGACATCATTTGAACTAGCACAATGCCAATCTAGTACCTTACTTTTCACAATTGATGTCCTCTAATCAAACATAAGAGCCACCATCCATAATTACTCCAATTCCAAACCCAAACAATGAATCTAATAGTGTGGGGAGACAAAAACATCCATGCATACCATATCATGATCAAGACTACAATCATGGGCCAAACATCCATAATGTTAACACACCTCATACCTTGACCCATCATACATTTAACAATCAAGTGTGTAACCAACAATTTTTCTACCCAACCACCACATCACTAACAGACACCCAGTGGCTAGGGCATGAATAGTTACCAATGTTTCATACATGCATGGATCTTATTTATCCACTTATTAATCCTTGTCACGGCCAAATGTTTAGTCATGGGGGTTACCCTTCATTCTAGTTTTCAGGATTCGTAACTATTTTTCATCTTATTTTTTATAATTTTTTGTTGTTTTTCTATTTCATAAAACAATTCTTCCTATTTATTTCATTTTTTTCTAGTTGTTGTTTCATTTTATTTATTGTGTAATCTTACTTGTGAATAAAATGATCATGTTGCACATTGAGGTGAGGTCTTCTCTATGTTGTCAAGTCATAAGGGAGTGATAATTTGGACATTGAGACCACAACATCCATCCACCCATTCCAGTAATATGAGGTTCTTGCTTTGGTCATAATGACATCGATGTTCACCATAAGACTAAAAATAACTTCATAATCATTGTGTCTGAGTAGAAGAGTGTAGAACCAAGGAGAAATGTGAAGAGTGTGACATCAAGGGGATTTGTGGATTCTCTTTGGCCACTTCTGTATGTTCTATCATGTTATTGAGGTTGTAACCATATCCTTGTAGATCTAATGAAAAATGGAAGTAAGAGTAACCGAAACCAACATTGAATAAACTTCTGTGGTTTCCACTAGAAAGACATGTATCCATGCCTAAAGGCTGATGACTTCTTAGAACTCAAAAAAATTTCTACCATAATAAAGCTTTTCCCTTGGACAAAATGCCAAGTGATGTTACTCCTTGCAACTATGATAGTCTTATGGTTGTCTGTTGACATAATGAAATAATGTGATGTCACTACAATGTAGTGTGGACTTGGTTTGAATCTTGGAAAGAAGGACTAACCATTAATAACACATAAGGTTTCATTATGACCATGGAATGACATCTCATGTCCCAATTTCTGCAAATCCTTTCTATAGTCCATCTCATCTCATTGTTTAGGTGATCATAACTTGTGGGTTTGTGTAACATAGAGTAATTATCCCAAATTGGTGATTTTAACATGTGTGTTTTGTTGCACAAGTATTCATTACATTCAATCCCTTTAGTGCCTATGGACATTTTTAGGTATGGTTATACAAGGGCATCATAGGCTAGAGCCTGCTTTATGGAGGATCCACTTGTGTAACTTTTGTGACTTGTACTTGTTTGACACAACCACATTATTCTTCACCTTCCAAGCCCTCAATAAAGAAGATAGAGTTAAGATTCATAGATTGTTGATTTCAAGTTCTATTAGTTTCCAATGCATGCCCATACTATGATGTTAAGGGATTTTATGACATCCTTATTTGAGTGTGACATACTTGGCCATGTTGCATGTTTGGAAATAAAGATCAAGATTACTTCCATCATTGTAGCATCCACTTAGCTTTATTATTGCTTTTAATTATTTAATTATTTATTGTTTTCCTTATTTAATGTTTCCATTTATTGCTCTTTATTATTCCTATCATTAAGTGGAAGAAGTACATCTAATCGCAAGCACTTAAGTATCATTACTTGGTAACCCAGTAGTGTATTGTTTGGTAAGCTTAGTGACATATGCTTAGTAATTCCAATGGTAGTTATGTGAAGCCCAAGGCATGTGTGGATGGTTAAGAACAGATACTCATCACATGTAGGCTAGTTTAGACTTTACTTTTCATTGTTAATTAGTTTAATTAATTAATCTGTTTATTATTATTAGGAGTAGCTTAGGGTCAGAGAACATCAAGAATCATATACCTCACTTTGGACTAAATCATACGTGGAAAAGCTAACACTAGTCCAACTGGGAAGATAAAAAACTATGATCAAGGCATAATGATTTAGATGCACAACTAGTCCCATCCATGGAATTTGACTAGATCATGCATGAACGCTTGTGCTTCATATGGTTGGGCATAGGGGTACCTTGCCACTCATCATTGGTGCCATTGTTAGGGATGGTGCTAGTTATCTAGATTAGTTATATTATACATGATCACTATAAACACATTAACAATATATCTTTTAGAACATATTAAATCACACACATCATTAACTAAAAACAATGTCTCTTTCACAAGAAAGTAATAATGCATTCTATGGTGAGAACATTCATTGGAGAAATAACAACATATATGTTGAAGAAAATTGGAGTGACCAACCTTATGCAAGGGTTTCATATGTTCATGATCACCTCGATGCCGCTCAAGGACTACATTCACCTAAGATAGAAAACCATAAGGGAGAGGAAGTAAGTCTTGGATCAAGGAAGGCCTCAAGGCCTAGGACCTCCTCAAAACCTATAAATAATAAATCAAAGGACCCTAGGAAACACCATAGAAGCCATGAAAATCCTTTCAATTCCTCATCTTCCTTTTCCTCTTCAATGTATAGTTCTAACAAAGATGAACATAGGTATGGAGACAAAGCTCTACTATGGGGTGTAAATAAAAATAGGAATTGAAGCCACAGGAAAAATCAAACACATCAAAATGAACATAGACAAAGTCATCACAATCAAATGAATAGAAATAGATATTTTCATTATAATATGTCTAATGATGATGAACCCTTCTTGTCCTCTCAAAGCCTGAGGTAGATCATAGAGGTAGTTAAGATACCTCATAGGCATCACAAAGAAAGTCACCTACCCAAGCTTGATATGAATAATATCCCTAAATTTTCAGGAGGCTATGATTCAAATCCATAACATCATTTACAAGCCCTCCATGATGCATGTGCCTTATACAACATTGAAAGTGGGTGGCAATAGCTTAAGATCTTTTCTAGAACACTAATTGATAGAGCCAAAGTATGGTATAGATCAATGAAATCAAATTCAATTTGACAGTGGTCCACAATGTTGGAACTCTTCAATGATAAATACCAAACCTATGCAAGAGTGTTCAACATGAGGAGATGAATCCAAGAATGGAGACAAGAACAACGTGAACCCTTGGACATGACCTTAGATAGATATTATTATCTATTAAATAGATGCTTGGGCCATGATTTATCTAAGGAAGAGCAAATTTTCCACATCATAGATGGGCTTTGTAATGAAATGAGGGAGACCATTAGGATGTATGCTTAAGGTCAATTATATGAACTAGGAACCCATCCGATCCAAGAGCTAATCAAGCATGTGAAAAAAGAAGAATGAGAGCTAGGTAAATGGGAGAATGTTGAGAAATATCATTGGGACCCAACTCTTCAAAAGAAGAAGGTCCATATTTATGTTAAGGAGAAAGATGCCACTCTCAATATGGTGATTTTGCAACAAACCTTGTTGATACAAAAGTTTATCGATGAACTTGAAGAAAATTTTAATAGGATGTTAGAGTGGATAAATGAGAAAGTTACAACTTTTGTAGTAGTTGTAGAGGAGAAGGTAATGCAAAATGAGCTAAGTGATCATAATAAATGAAGGAAGAAGAACCAAGAAACATCTAAGAACACTTATGGACAAGTAGGAAAAATAACTAAAGAAAGCAAGGCTATAGAATTAACCATAGATGAAGATGATATATGTGACAGCTACATATATGACCATCCAAAGGGCCATTTCCTAGTCATATCACATCTACATCAGTATTGGGCTTTTACATTAGATTGCAAGTTCATACAAAAGCACATGCCTAGGAAATTACCTTTTCCACAAGGTGATTATAGATAATTCCACAACTAATTGGACTATCCTAGGGGGACTTATTACCAACCTCAAAACTATCATGAACCATAGTGGGTAAACCCATAGTTAGGGGGGATGCCATCACCAAACTAGCCCTACCCTTACCACCAACTAAACCCATACTGATATTGATTTCAACAACCTATTTCCCCAACTAGTTCTACATCCTCTACTTCAAATTGCTACTATCATTCTCTCAAGTATCATCAACCAGTGACATCTCTTAAAGGATCATGACCTCACACCTCTTATCCTCCATCATATCCTCAATATTCTCATGCTCCATCCCATCACATTCCACCACCAGCAACACAAGAAGGTTTAGCACCACAACATTAACAAGAGAATGCCACTTGTGCTACAAATGTGCATAGACATGATAATGCTAGTAGGTTCCCACAATAATCTTTGAAATGTCCCTTCTTTAGGATGGATCCCATGTGTAAGTGTATTACTCATGGACCTACTACATCATCCAAATCAGCACAAGACCAATCAAGTGTACCACCTTCCCTTTTACAACCAACATCCTTTGATCCTACTCAAGGATCATCATCCATCATTACTCCAACACATAATAGAAGTCCATGCATACCTAATCACAATCAAGGGTGAAATCATGGGCTAGACATCTACAACATTGACAAAACTCATATGCTAACCTACCAAACAATTAACAACCAAGTGTATGAACAACAACTCATCTATGCAACCTCCACTAAACCAAAAGACACCTAGTTGCTTTAACATGAAAGGTTAAGATTGTTTCACAAATGCATGGAGCCTACCTATCCACTTATTAATTCTTATCATGGTCAAATGCTTAGTCATGGGGAAAACACCCCATACTAACATTCAGAATTAATATGTGTTTTTCATCTTTTTGTTTTACAATTTTTTATCATTTTCTTATTGCTTGATACAAATTTTCCCTATCCTTTTCAAATTTTTCCACATTTTTTTCATTCCCTTTTTTAATAATCTTGCTTATGAATAAAATTATCATGTAGCCCATTGAGGTAAGGTTTTCTCTATGTTGTCAAGTCATAAGAGACTGATTGTTTGGGTAGTGAGACCACATCATCCATCCATCCATTCCATTAATAAGAGGTTGCTACTCCATTCATAATGATATTCTTTTCTATCTTCAAACCAACAATAAATTTGTAATCATTATTCTTGAATAGAAAAGTGAAAAACCAAGGAGGAATGTGAAGGGTGTGACATTAAGTGGATTTTTGAATTCTCTTTGACAACTTTTGTATGTCCTATCAAGTTGCTAAGGTTGTAATTATATCCTTGTAGGACTAACAAAACATGGAAGTAAGAGTAAAATAAAAGGGAACTGAATTAATTTATAAGGGTTCCATTGGAAATACATGTTACCCATTCTTGAAGCTTGGTGCCTTCTCAAAATCCAGAAAAATAAAAAATAAAAAAGAAAACAAGTTTCATGAATAAACTCCTCCCTTGGGCAAAACGACAAGTGATGCTCCTCTTGGCAATAGTGGTAGACTTATAGTTGTCAATTGAAGAGATGAAACAATGCGATGTCATTGGAATGTGGTATGGATTTGGTTTGAATCTTATAAAGAAGGGCTAATGATTACCTAACCATTAATAATACACAAGGATTCATTATGCCTTTGGTAAGGCACTTCACATCCCAATTCCTAAAATCCTTTCTATAGTCCATCTCATCTCATTATCTATATGATCCTAACTTATGGTTTTGTGTAACATAGAGATATTTTCTTAGATTGGTGGTTTTAACATGTGTGTTTTTTTTACAGGTATGCATTGCATTCAACCCCTTTGATGCCTACAAACATTTTTAGGTGTGGTTATACAAGGGCATTGAAGGCTAAAGCCTACTTAGGGGAGGACCCACTTGTATAATTTTTGTGACTTATACTTGTTTGACACAACCACATTATCTTGAACCTTCTAATGTTAAATTTAATACTTTTCCTTATCATATAACCATTTCGTTCTACACCATGGATCTAATACACCTTTTCTTGCCTCTTCCAAATCTTTTAATGCTAGTGATTCCATCTTCTAGCATTACTAGTGCCTCCATATAAATTCTCACTTATCCTAGGGCTTTGGATTTTACTTGCAACGCTTCCACCATTCATAGAGCTTTATTTTCCATGCTAAATAACCTCATACTATGTAGGTTAAAGCACCTTGATATCAAAGACCCGATATTAGGTTGGCCTTAATGTTAGATACTTGATATTGGATCCATAAATACCATATATAGGATCCTTGCAGTGCTTCAAACTCCATTATCATCATTTGTAGTTATATTTTTTTTGCATTTTTCTCTCTCAACTTAGAGCTTTATGCAAACAACTTTTACACACAATATCTTACTTCATACTACTTTTATTTTCATGGTTTTTGAACTTAGTTGAACCTAGAGTGTTTAATTTAGTTGCAGGAGGATGCTTGCATGGAAAACTTGCACCAATTTCTTCAAAATTTGCTATCACCTGGAAGGTATTATAAAGGTAATAATGTTAAAAAATTTAAATGTTTTAATGAAAAATTGATGAATTGTGATTTTCTAGGCCTTGATATCGAATCCTCGATATCAGGTACATGATATTGCAGCTTGAGCAACGATATCATATACATGATATCGTGACTCTTGTGTGGGCCTATAAATACCACACTCGGGTGCACAGGATGAGAGTCAGTAAGTGTAGGAATAGAGCCTCTTTTATCAGTTTTTAGTTAATTCCAATTCTTTCCCCAATGCATGCCCGTAGTGTGATAATTGTAATTATATGGAATCTTTATTTGAGTATGACGTACTTGGACATGCACATGATTGGCAATCAAGATCAAGATTACTTCATCATTGTAGCATCCACTTAGCTCTTAATTCCCTTAATTGTTATTGTTATTTATTGTTTTCTTAATTAATATTTCCTTACCATTGTTTACTATTCCTATTGTTAATTGTGGAATGAGTACAACTTAATTATGAACATTTAAGTGTAACTACTTGGTAACCTAGTAGCGTATCTAGGAGCGCTCAAGTAATACATGTTTTGTAATCCCAGAAGTAGTACACGAGGTCCAAGATGTGCATGGATGATTAAGGATGGATGCTCATTGCACGTAGGCCAGCTTAGAATTCATTTCCTATTTCTTGTTAATTTAATTCAAATTATTTTCCATTGTCTCTAGGAGTAGCCTAGTGTTAGAAGTCATATCATACACCTCGCTCTGGACTAAACCATATGTAAATACTAGTCTAGGTGGGAAGATAGTGAACTACGATTAATGTGTAACTATCTAGATACCACAACTAGCCCATCTACATAGTTCAATTAGATCATGTCTGAATGCTCATATTTGTATGGTTGAGTGTAGGGATACCTCACCACTCATCATTGGTGTCATTTTCGGGGATGGTGCTAGTTATTTAGATAAGTTACATCATCCAAGATCATTGTAACGAAACCTTGAAGATATATCTTTTAGAAATAAAGTAATTGTAAATAAGTCACATACAAATTCATAATAGTGTCTCTCTCACAAGACTATGATAACGCAACAACTAGTAAAGAAATTCATTGGAGAACCAATGAATTATATGATGATGAAGATGAAGTTTGGAGTACTAAATTTTATGTATTGGTCCCCTATGTACATAAATAAAGACAACATCATCCCAACTTAGAAATTCATAACCTGCCTAGTGATGATGAACCCATGCTAGCCACTAAGAGCCTAATGCATATACATGAGGCCATTTGAATATCCTGCAGGCATGGTAAGGAAAGCTCTATACCCAGGCTTGACTTAAAAAACTTTTCCTAGTTTTTAGGAGGCTATGATTTAGATCCACAACATCATTTACAAGCCTTCCACGATGCTTGTGTATGGAACAATGTTGATAATGGGTGGCAAAAAATTAAGCTCTTTCCTCTGAAACTCGTTTGCCAAGAAAAAGTATGGTATAGGTCTTTAAAACCAAAATCAATTTGACGTTGGCTAACAATGGTGGAACTATTTAATGAAAGATATCAAACCTATGCAAGACTGTCAGCCTTGAGGAGAAAAATTGGAGAATGGAAACAAGGACAACATGAACCCTTGGACATGGCCTTAGAAAGATACTATTTATTGTTAAATAATTGCCCAGGCCATGGATTCTCCAAGGAAAGGCTAATGTACCACATTATGGATGGGCTCTGTAATGAAACAAGGGAGTCCTTAGGGATGTATGGCTGAGGTTAATTATATGAACTAAGAACCCACCAATTCCAAGAGCTTATTAAGCAGGTAGCAAAAGAAGAAGGAGATATGGCTAAATGGGAGAATGTTGAAAGCTATCAACAGGACTAAAATCTCAAATTAGTAAAGGTCCATGATCATGTAGAGGAGAAATCAACTTACCCCAAGGAGGTGGAATCATCCTTGCCAATACTATAATCATTGGATGAAATTAAGGCAAAGATTAATAAGATGACATAATGGGTACATGAAAAATGCAGAGAATATGCGAACATTATTAGAGGTGAAACTATCCCAAATCAAGAAACAGGACAAGACACCATGCAACAATCAAAATGAAGTGTTGAAGAAAATATGAATAAGAGCTCAATTGCTAATCATACATATTGATGAAATACAATATTAGGGCTGTGATATCACATCCACGATATTAGGTTCATGATATCACATTCGCGATATCAGGTCTATGATATCAGAGCTTAACAAGCGATATTGTGCATTCGATGTCGAGACCCACCTCATTGCCTATAAATAAGAGGCAGGGACACTTGGTTTGCATAGTTAGTCTTAGTCCCTTACTAACAAACTCTTGTAGTTTCCCTTCCTCAGAGTTAGAATCATTTTTGAGTGCCTCTAATAGGAGTCATAAAGTGAATAAATTTTTATTCAAGAATTTTGTACCTAAGCAAACCTTGTGGCTAAAAATAAAGATGAACTTTGTGATAGCCATTGTAGCATTCAGAATAGCTTATTTAATGTTATTTATAGTTATTTAATGCTTTCCTTAGTTAATTAATGTTCTCTCTCTTACCTTGTTAACTCTCCCAAGTAAGCACACTTATTATGCCCACTTTGAGCATGCATGGAACACTTGGTAACCCAATAATGATTAACGTTTGGTAATCCCAGTAGTGTTGCACTAGTTCAAGATGTGTACAACAAGTGGAAACAAATGCTAGTGTTAGGACTAGTTAGAGCATAGTTTATTAGTTAAATTAAATTAGTTACTTAATTAGTTCACTTCTCCCTTTGTAGAACCAGGACATAAAACATCAGAAAATATATAAAAATCATATACCTCAAGTTTACTTAATCATACAATTGTGCTATACAAGTAAGCTTGGGAAGACAATGATTAACTAACCCATCCAAGTTTTATGAAAGTGCATAAGTGCTTAGTCCTTGGAATTCAACTAGATCATGCATGTACACTCATATTCATATGGTTGAGTGTAGGGATACCTCGTCACTCATCATTGGCACCGTTGCTAGGGACTTTGTTGTTTGTGCACTAGCTACAACTTAGGAAATCTTCCCATCATTGGAACAAACCCTTATGGTTGGTTAACTTACAATTATTGAAACAAAAAGTACTGCACACTAAATAGACAATTATGTCTCTTTCTTCTTACAAGAGTGTTTCACTACCTAGGTTCAATACAGGGAACAATTGGAGGTGTAGTACACATGATAATCTGCCAATCGCCCAATAGTTTCATGTGGTATACGTTCATCTCGATGAGTATATACCAAACTTTACCTTCATCCAAGATAGTACGATCATGATGAACCCCTACTCACTACCTGAAGCATCCTAGATATAATTGAGGTTGTTAGAATCCCAACAAGGCACCAAAAGGATAGTAGGATCAAAAGATTAGATATGAACAAGATCCCACGATTTGAAGGGGATACAACACTAATCCTCAAAATAATTTGCAAGTATTTCATGATGTATGTGCCTTGAGAAACATAGAAAACAAGTGGAAAAAAACTCATGTTATTTCCATGGACACTGATCAAGAAAGTGGAAAGCTAGTACTAGTCCTTAGAACTGGAGTCCATTTGTTGATGGAGTACCATGTTAGAATTGTTCAATGATAAGTATCAAATGTACTCTCGAGTGTCCAACCTACAAAAGAAAATCCAAGGATGGAAAAAAGGACGACATGAACCCTTGGATGTTGCCATGGGATGATATTATGTGTTGTTACATCGTTGCCTAGGCCATAGTTACTTGCAAAGGGAACAACTACGCCATCTCATAGATGGGCTTAGGCACAAAACACAAAGAACCCTTGGGACTTATGCCCAAGGAAGGCTATATAATCTTAGGACCCATCAAGTACAAAGATTGTTGGAGCAAGTTGCTAAAGAGGAAGGTGAGTTAAGGAAAAGAGAGAGTGTGGAAGAATATGATAGAGACCCTTCCCTTTGAAAGAAGTGAGTTAGATTTTGTGAGGATGAAGAAGAGTCACCACTTGAAGAGATGGTGAATAGAAAAACCTTTCCCATTCAAAAAATTGCATCAGAAGTATCAAAAAAGGTGGAACAAATGTGGAACTACCTAGATAATAGATTTCAAACCATTCTTAAAATAGTAGAGGAGGTTAGGAAACAAGGTAGTGACCGAGAAAGGAGAAAAAAGAAACTAAATATGAACGTAACAAAGGTAAGGGAAAAGTTTCCATCATTGAAGAGGTTGTGGATTCGGATACAGATAATGATGGTGCATGTGAGATATGCTAATATGACCATCCTAAGGGATGTTTTCCTATAATCTCACATCTGTAGGATTCTGGGGTTCATGCACTCAACCCACAATTAAACAAAAGGAAAACACCCCAAAAGTTACCTTATCCACAAGGTAACCCAAGATAGTTTCACCAACCCTTGATGTATTATCCAAGTGGAACTCCACCACAACCACATGAGTACTACCCATAGTGGTAGCACCCACAATCATGGGGAATGCCACCACCACATCAATAGTAGCCTTACTATTAACTTGACCCATATAGATACTACATGCAATAGCTGATCTCTCCACGTGACTCTACTAGTCACATCACTCCCTAGCCTCACTACAAAGCCCATGAGTATTATAAAACTCCTTCTCTTAAGGCTGATGTTCCACAAACGTACTATCCTTCTCATATGACTACATCTCTTCCACCCTTAACTCCATTACCACCTACTCTAGCCATGCAAGGTAAGCTCCCTGCCCAGTCGCAACAACGTAATGCTACAAGGGCTATTAATCCTTACCCTATAGTTGGTTTGGACAACCATGTAAAGAAGAGACCTTTCTTTAGGATTGATAGTCCAACCAAGTCCTTGCAGTCACAAGTGGCTAACTCTCCAAAGGCCTCACCATCATTCGATCCTTTGGAACTCCCTTCAAACTAAAGGCCACATGCAACACACACCACCATGTTGACACATGTCATTACCACTTGGATTAAGGCTGGCCATCTTCCTAGGAAATTCTCTGATCCTAGGAGTCCTCTTATATATTTACAAATCATTAGGAATTAACTATGCAAAGATCTTTTGGAATCAGGTTCTAGTGTCAATTTAATCTCTCAAGATATGTATAAAGCTTGGAACCTATCTTCAATGAAAAAGAGTAACATACATTTAGAGCTGGATGACTAGTTAATCATTGTCCCATTAGGACTAGTGGAGGACATCATCACCATTGTTTGTGGATGGTCATATCCAGATGACTTCCTAGTGATTCAAGTTAACAATGAAAAGGAAGACTTCCCAATAATAATGGGAAGATCATAGTTGAGCACAATTGATGCATGCCTAGGAATACATGATCTTTTCCTAGAAATATCAAAGGAAAACATGTTTGAAAAGATCGAGAAGAAGAAATTTTCATGCATCACATACAGTGACATAGGGTGTAATTACATGTAGAAGTCCTAGTTTGTACAATGTTTAACATTGGTTGCATGCAACCAATATGCATAATTAACTAACATACAAAGAGACCTATATGTAGTATCCATAAGGCAAGAAGACACCTAGTGGCTGACAACTAACCAAGAGAGTAATTCAACTATATGCATGGAACCAACTAAGGGTTTGACTTGTGCTTACATCGAAAGCATAGATATATTAGAGAAATTTCATCGCAAACTTCCAACTCTTGACATTGAAAATATCAACTAGGGAAAGCTGGAAATCGTTGACAACTTTAAGCAAAAGCCCTTTGAGTTAAAATTGTTGCCCACTAGTACAGAGTATATAGTTCTCAAAAATGGAAAACTAGTAATTATTAATGCTAAGCTCACTCATCAACAAAAAGAGAGACTACTAAAAATGGTGAACAAATGGTTGACAGCCTTTGCTTGGTCATATCCAAAATTAACTAGAATAGACCCTAGGATATGCCAACATAGTATTTACACTGAACCCTCCATAAAGCCTTGATGACAACTATAGAGGCAATTGAACCCAAAGCTAAAGCAAGTGGTTAAAGAAGAAATTGAACAACTTCTAAAAGCTGGGTTCATCTACCCCATTGCTGATAGTGAATGGGTTACTCCATTAGTTATTATGTCCAAAAATGGAGGTAAATGAATGGTGTGTATATAATTTAGGCTACTAAACATGGCAACGTTCAAAGACCAATTTCCATTGCCATTCGTCGACCAAGTCTTAGACACCATTGTAGGGCATTGCTACTATAGTTTTCTGGGTGTGTACAGTGGATACAACCAAATCCAAATAGTACTAGAAGACCAATCCAGGACCACATACACAAGTCCTTGGGGGACATTTGCATAAAAAAAAATTCTTTTTGTCTTGTGCAATGCTCCTACAACATTTCAACGTTTAGTTCTAAGTACCTTTCAGTGGCAAATAGGGAATGGTATAGAGGTCTTTATGGACGATTTCTCCAGCTACAAAATGGACTTCAATCAAGCATTGGACTAATTAAGGCAAGCACTAAAACAATATGTTGAAACCAATTTAAGGATCAACTAGAAAAAAAGCCATTTACTAGTTGAAGAATGTGTAGTATTAGGGCATAATATTTCAGAAACAGGGATAGAGGTAGACCCTAAAAAGATCAAAGTCATCCAAGGAATCACTCACCAACCTAAAACTATAAAATATATCGAATAATTCCTTGTACATAATGACTATTATAGAAGATTCATAGAGAACTTTTCAAAAGTTACAAAACCATTGGTTGAACTAATGAAAAAGCATGTACCTTTTGATGGACCAAGTAATGTGAACAAGCTTTCCAAACCTTGAAGTAGAAGCTTGTAGAAACACCCATTCTACAAGCTCCTAACTAGTTCAAGTCATTCCATATAATGATTGATGCATCCAACTTTACATTAGGAGCTGTACTTATGCAATTAGATGACCAAAAATGACCCTATTACATCCATTATGTTAGTTGAAGTGTTTTTGGTGCACAACTTAACTACACCATAATAGAAAAGGAGTTAATGACTATGGTGTTTGCACTAGATAAGTTTAGGCACTATGTATTAGAGTATAAGGTATTTGTACACATAGACCATAGTGTAATTTGGTTCCTACTGAATAAACTAGCAATGAGCCCTCATAGCATATGATGACTCATAATCTTACAAGATTTTGATCTTACAATGATAGATCGTAAAGTCACCAAGAATGTCGTTGCTAATCATTTATCTCGGTTAAGATGGTACAAAAAAGTGGATGAATATCCACTTTTTGATTCCTTTCCTAATGAATTCATCTTTGCAGGTGTAGTAAATAATCAATTAACCATGGAGACAAATTGGTATAATAACATTCTTACCTATCTCCTTACACAAGAAACACCACAAGAGTTAGACATTAAAAAGAAACAGTAGTTTCTATACCAAGCCAAGTATTTCATGAAAATCTATGAACATCTTTATAAGGTATGCTCCGATGGCTTGGTTCAATGGTGTGTTCTTGATATAGATCAATTACAAGTTCTCCAAGATGCTCATGAGGGCCCTTGTGGGGGTCATTATGTTGGGAGATGAACAACCATTAAAATCTTGCTTACAAGATATTATTGGCCTACATTGTTCTAGGACACTCATCATTTTGTTCAATCTTGTGAATGCTGCCAACATGATGGGGAAATGACTCCTAGGATGGAGGGTCCACAACAATGGATTCAACCTTTAGAACCCTTTGACATATGGGAAATTGATTTTATGGGGCCTCTTACACCAATGTCCAATAGAAAATCCTACATTATTTTTGTTGTTGACTATTTCACAAAGTGGGCAGAAGCAATCACTATTATGGACTATGCATCATCTACCGCTACATAATTTGTTCAACAAAAAATCGTAGACAGGTTTGGGGTGCCTCATGCAATTATTTCTAATAATGGTACACACTTTATAGATGTGACTTTCCAAAAATTGATGCAACTCTTGGGAGTCAAGCATAAACTGACTACACGATATCATCCTTAAGCAAGTGGTTAAGCTAAAGTGACCAATAGGAAGATTACAAAAAATATTGACATGAAACATTAGCAAATATATGCAATACTAGAGCACCAAACTGAATGATGCTCTATCTTTCTCTATCTTTCTCTCCTTGGAATGGTGGTGACTCTATGAATGCATTATTGTTGCTTCAAGAGGATGGGTTGGTCAAATGTGTTGATGTGAGGTCACTGAATTTTGTTTTTTTGAATCTATATTTGGAATGAATTATATTCAGTCACTATAACCATATAATACACAAGGGACTTTACACAACCTTGCTCTTGGAATTCCATTCCATTTTCTCGTCTCCTTCCATATATCTTCCCATATTCCAGCTCATTGTTGATTTTATGATCAGTCTATATCTTGGTTGAGGCATTGTTCATATTTGGTAACTTCTTATGGGCAAGTTCTTAACCATTATTCCATACGTCATTTCTAGAGCCTATAGACTCTTTGGTTTTTAGGTCTATCAGGGCATAAAATGCATGAGCCTACTTTGCGGAGGACTCACTAACATTCCTTTATGGTACAATTTTTAAGTTCTTTCCCTTAAATATTCTTTGTAGTTAACCATTTCTTATTTCATCCCCATGCATGACATCCATTTTATTGACTTCACCGTTGTTATTTCTCTTATCTTTTTTGTTCCTTCAATGTTTCCACCCTACTGCTACTAGAGGTTTTCTCTTAGTCATGGGGGCCCTGTCATAATTTTTTCCATTCTATTACCTATCTCACCTGTACACCTTGGGTAGTTATTAGTTAAAAATATCTAATCTAATATCTACCATACCCACAACCCAATTAAGGTACTTCATATCGAGGCAAGGTATCAACTACATTGTATCTTATCTATCCTTGCTGATTCATGATTGTGTTGTATGTGCAGATGGCGACCATACGAACAATGAACTAGGATAGGAGGGAGCACTCGGGATGGACTAGAGTAGGGGTAGTTATGCAAGGAACACACTTCATCACATGGCTATGGATAAACAATGAAGTGCACATTTCTGACATTAGCAGCGATGCACCTCATTCTCTTTTCTCTCTCTCTTTCTCCTCAAGTTATCGAACGAGGGTTTGGATGTCATCTATGTACAATGTTGACCATAATGGTTATGAACACCAATGTTGTAATATGTTTGTCAATCCATTCATTGGGCAGTTTGAGTCTATCACCCATGTCACCGTTAGTTGTTATTTAGTCAATAATCCCATACCTTCCCAATATTTTGTAAGGAACTCGAGGATGTGTTTTCATTCAGTTATGGGGGTATGATGAACCGTGATATTGGGGCTACGATATCGCATCCACGATATCAGAGCTCAACAAGAAATATAAGGCATCCGATGTTGGGACCTGCCTCATCACCTATAAATAAGAGGTAGGTGCACTTTGTTTGCATAGTTAGTCTTAGTCCCTTACCCGAAATCTTGTAGTTTTCCTTCCTTAGATTTAGAATAATTTCTGAGTGTCCATAGTAGGATTCATAAAGTGAATTGATCTTTATTTGAGCATTGTCTACCTAATCACATCTTGTGGCTGGAAATAAAGATGTACTTTGTGATAACCCTTGCAGCATTCAAAATTGCTTATTTAATGTTATTTATAGTTATTGAATGCTTCCCTTAGTTAATTAATGTTCTCTCTCTCTCACCTCATTAACTCTCCCAAGTAAGCACACTTAATACGACCACTTTGAGCATATGTGGAACACTTGGTAACCTAGTAATGATTAGCATTTGGTAATTCCAATAGGGTTGCACTAGTTTAGATGTGTATGGCAAGTGGGAACGGATGCTGGTGTTAGGACTAGTTAGAGCATAGTTGATTAGTTAATTTAAATTAGTTACTTAATTAGTTCACTTCTCCCTTTGTAGCACTAGGACATAAAACATCAGAAAATATATAAAAATCATATACCTCAAGTTTACTTAACCATACAATCATGCTATACAAGTAAACTTGGGAAGAAAATGATTGACTAACCCATCTGGGTTCTGTGAAAGCGCATAAGCACTTAGTCCTTGGAATTCAACTGGATCGTGCATGTACACTCACATTTGTATGGTTGAGCGTTGGGATACCTCATCGCTCATCATGTATCAATGTAATGTTTGCTTGTATGATCATCCCAAAGGCCAATGCCCACTCTTGTCACATTTACATGAGCATTGGGGAGGAATGTTACATCTAGACTTCTTACAAAAGTATTGAATTCAACCACAGTCGCAAAAACCCTAGCCGTGGGGGAGGCCACTGTCAAACTGGTCACATCCTTCATACCATCCAAACCAAATCCTTTATTATGTTCAGCATCTTGTTTCCCCAACTATGTCAACATCCTCTATTACACCACATTGTTATCATTCTATTGAATATTATCAACCCATGTCCTCTCCAACAAGATCACCACCTCATGTGCCTTTCACTTCTTCTCACCCTCAGTGTTCTCATCCTTCACTTCCTTCTACATCACCACCAGTTGTGCTAGAAGGGTTTGCACCATAGTGTCAACCCATAAATGTTACTTGTGCTGCTACTACCAACCATAGTGGGAATCATCCACAACATCGAAAGCATCCTTTCTTTAGGCATAACCATAGAAAGAGATAGTACAGCTTTGAAACCCCTACATCCTCCAACTCAGCACAAGTTCAATACCGTGGTGCATATTTCATCTCAAATCTAATGCCTCTTGTTATCTTCTTAGGGCCACCAATCAATTCTCCAACTACCATGTGGCCCTATGAATATAACAACATTGGGAGACATCTTGATCCTTGCATACCATCTTACAGTCATGGGGGCCATAATGGGCCAACTCCTTATCAATTAACCACATATTATAACTTTCCCCACTATGTCAACTTTAATCTAGTGTGTGAACCCCAATTTGGGTACATTACAAATACCACATCAAGAAATGCCCAATGGTTTAGATATGACTAAGTTCCAATATTTCCAAAATGTATGGATCCCAACCTTCCATTTATTAATTCTTGCCATGATCAAAAGTGTAGTTATGGGAGATACCTTCCATTCTAACAAGTCAAATTAATAAATGTTTTTCCTTTTCTTTAATTTTACAATTTTTTGTTTTCTAGTTTTCATCTTTGAATTTTTTGTTTTAGCTTTTTATTTATTGTTTCATCTTTTTTTCTTTTTATGGGTAATCTCATCTATGAATAAAAGACTCATGTGACTCGTTGGTTGAGATGTTGTTCTATGCTATCAAGTCTCAAGTGACTAATTATTTTGATAGTGAGCCCACAACATCCACCCATCCATTCTATTAATAAGAGGTTCTACTCTGGGTACGATGATATTCTTAACATCATTAAAACTTAAAGTAATTTTATGCTCATTATGCCTAGAGTGAAGAATGATGGACTAAGAATGAATGGCCAAGGTGTGACACCAAGGGGACTTGTGGATTCCTTTTGGGAACATCTAGAAGTGCTATCATGTAGCCTGGTTGTACTAAGATCCTTGTAGATCTAACAAAAAATGGGAGTAAGAGTAATAAAGGCACTTAATAGAAAATCAATGCTTCTCTAAGGATTCCACTAGAAAGACATGCATCCATGCCTAAAGGTTCATTGTTGAAAAGAACATAGTTCGAAAGTGGCTTGAAAAGGAAAAAGACAAAAAAAAAAAAGAAAAACACAAAGAAAGATTAAGAAAAAAACAAATGTGTGTGCCACTAGAGATATTCTAAATAACTCCTCCCTTGGACAAAATGTCAACTGATCATATGCCTTACTTGCATGATTCTCTTCTGGTTATCCATCAATGGATGAAACAATACAATGTCATTGATCAAAGGAATGGACTTGATCCTGATTTTTGAGTGATGGGCTAATGAGACATTAATCATGCCCTACACTCAGGATTCATCATGCCCTGGGTCAATTACCTTTGGTCCCAATCTCTACAATCCCTTCTATAGTTCCCCTCATCTTATTGTTCATGTATTTGTGACCTGTGTCTTGTGTAGCATTCAATTCATATATCATCATGGTGGTATCTACATGTGTGTGTCTTGTAGAACTAGTGTAGATTACATTTATCCTTTCTAGTATCTATAGACATTTTAAGGTGTGGTTATGTAAGGGCATTATAGGTTGGAACCTACTTTGGGGAGGATCCACTTGCGTGAATTTTGTAATTTGTGCTTGTTACACACCACCACATTATTTTATACCCTCTGAGTACTTCATTGTCAAATCTATTCTTTCCTTTGTCATCATTTTATCAAACGTTCCTCAAAACCATCACATGTCCTTTTATGTGTCACCTAAACAAACCAAGTTCGACATTAAACTTTTAGGGAAAATTCCTTGAAAAAATTTCTAACTCTAAAATCACACTAAGCAAAGAATTCAACATTTATTAAAGGAAATGAGTAAGGTATGAAATAATTGAACTTCTTTCAATAACCGTACTAAGAATTTATCTTTATGTGATGATAGATGGCCCCTAAAAGAGGAAAAAAAGTAGGACCTTCTCAAGGTGCAACTGAATGCCCAGGGGGAGGTAGATGCCAAGGACCTTATGAAAAACATGTAGAGTAGGAGGCGCAATCATTTAACATCCATCAGGAAACTCTTGTCAGTACACAATTTGGCCAAGAAAAAAGTGGAGAGGTTAGGGCCCAAGCCTATGAAGAGGAACAATGGCTATTTGTGACATGGCATTTCAAGGCCAATTAAGTGTTCCTACAACTTTTGTGTCCATGGGAAGTGTCAACTCCATCAAATATTGGAACATCAGCATGGATAGCTCATAATCCTCAAATAGAAGAGGAGAAACCTTAGGTGCTTCTTCAATGGTATCAATCTTAGAAACCTGGTGCGCAAGATAAGGGAAAGAGACCCATGGAGGAACCACTACCACCAGGAACCACATGAGTTCCAATAAATTTTGTAATTCTATGTCTATGTCCCAATTTTGTTTTGTTCAATCCCACACTGCAGCATTAATAATTTTGAGTTAGTCAATAATCCCATACCTATCCACTATGTAATTAGTTGGACTCATTCTCATTTTGTTTAACTTGAGGATGAGTTATTATTCAGTCAAGAGGGTATGATGAATCATGATTTCCTAGGACCCGATATCGAATCCTTGATATTGGGTACACGATATCACAACTTGAGCAATGATATCATATTCACGATATCGTGATTCCTATGTGGGCCTATAAATATCACACTTGGTGCATAGGATAGGAGTCAGTAAGTACATGTAGGAATAGAGTCTCTTTTATCAATTTTTAATTAATTCTAATTCTTTGCCCAGTGCATCCATGTAGTGTGATGATTGTAATTGTATTGAACCATTATTCGAGTGTGACATACTTGGACATGCACATGATCGACAATAAAGATTGAGATTACTTCATCATTGTAGCATCCACTTAGCTCTTAAGTCCCTTAACTTTTATTGTTATTTTCTTAATTAATATTTATTTACCATCATTTACTCTTTCTCTTGTTAATTTCCGAATGAGTACGAATTAATTATGAACATTTAAGTGTAACTACTTGGTAACCCAACAACGTATCTAGGAGCACTCAAGTAATATACGCTTGGTAATCCCAGAAGTAGTACACAAGGTCCAAGGTGTGCATGGATGATTAAGGACAAATTCTCATCATACTTAGGCTAGCTGAGACTTAATTTTCTATTGCTTGTTAATTTAATTTAGATTATTTTCCATTGTGTCTAGGAATAGCCTAGTGTTAGAAGTCATATCATACACCTCACTCTCAACTAAACCATACGTGACAAAGAAACTACTAGTCCAAGTGGGAAGATAGTGAACTACGATGAATGTGTAACTATCTAGATACCACAAGTAGCCTATCTGCAGAGTTCAATCGAATCATGCGTGAATGATCTTATTCATATATTTGAGTGTAGGGGTACCTCACCACTCATCAACAATCAATCATATGAATGCAAAAATCTCTAATTCTCTCACCCAAGGAACCATAACTATCATGATAAGTCATACATAAGGAAAAAGAGGCCAATTACAAAGGGTCATAAAAGAAGTTAACACTTTTTGGACATTTTTCTGGAAATTTTTCTCACTTTGCAATCAAACTAAGATAATGAGTAAGGTATAAACCTATTAATGATACATGACAAGACCTTAGTAACATCAAATCCTTGATTGATTGTAGATGGCCCCAAAAGGAGGAGGACAAGAAGGACCTTCACAAGATGTAGTCAAACAATTGAGAGGTGACAGAGGTTGACTAGGAGAATAAGGCCCACAAATTAAACATGAAGAAGAAGAGGCATAGTCATTTATCATTCATCAAGAAGCTCCTACTATAGGTCAATTGTTCCAAGGAGAGGCTACAGAACCATAAGCTCCAGTGCAAGGACAATGCCTCACATTGTCCCAAGAATGTCTTGAAGCCATCCAAGAGAAATGCATGTTTACCATAGTCATTGTGGAGATGAACTTTGGCCCATTTATGGCATTCACCCCTAAGGAAATTAGAATACAACTTTAGGCATAGCCTCTATGGAACATTCTCTCTGAAAGTGGAGAATGGTACCTTAGTGAGACATACTAGTTTTGGCATAACAAGGAGGAGGGCACCATACTGAACATCAATGGAGTCACTATTTCTTTTTCAGTCAAGGTAATTTTAGAGGCTCTAAATCTTCCAAATGTGAGATCCAAGTTGGCACATCTATCCACAAGGCCTAATCCAAAAACCAGAAAGTTGTGGCTAAAGTAGGCATATAATAAAGATGATAAAATATACAATGAATTGACTCTGGAAAAAAGATCTTCTTATAAGATAGGCACATACCACCTCTTCCAAACTAAAGGGCTCAACAAAATATCAACCTACATGGCTAGGGGAAGTGCAATATTAATGGGCAAATACAATGTCAATCTTCCCAATTGTACTACATGGAGATTCAAAGGTAGTTTAAAAAGAAAAGAAGGTAGGAAAGCCAAAACTTCCATTCCCTTACCTGATTAGGAAGTTGTGCAAGTGTGCCAGAATCTTGGGATGCACCAATTATGTTCCTAGAAGGGCTCAAAACACTTCTTTTGCTTAGTTTCTTAAACCTGAAGCACCAAGGAAAAACCTTGGTAATGAACAAGATCAAGAACATAAAAAGGAACTAGAACTAGAAAAGGAAATGGACCAAGAGCCTGAACAATGGTGAGAGCCTCAAGTTTCACCACAATTGCCACAGGATTATTGGCTTGTAATGAGCCATCTACAATGCATTGCTAAAATTCTTAGTTGGGGAAGTAGGGATGAATCAAACCTCTTCTAAATCATCAATGATGCTATGTAGCCTACTATTTTTCTTAATCCATCAAGTGGGTAGATTTCTTTGTAGTAAAAAGGAGAATACCAATGTTCATAGCAAATATTTGGGAATGCTACATCTTTTCAAGTAATGCTCGAAATAGGAAAAGGTGCTACCATTATTATTATGTAGCACTAAGATGCGATAGGCATAGTAGAAGTCATTAGAGCTCATAATAAAGAATCTTTTAATGTGCCTATTATGCCTTTGGTGGATTTGACCATGACCAAAGATGCCCAAATGCTAGTTGCAACTTCAATGACTCTTATGGCCCATGAGGATGTACTTGATAGACTTTTGTGGTCTCGATAGGTGATGATAACTCTTTTTGACATCCTTAGTGGTGTCACTACAGTTTAGTCAAACCACATCATCAAAAAAGGAAAGTTGGTCATGGCAAAGACTAGGGTGGAGCATGCAGAAACAAAAGTGCATCGATTGCAACAAGGGCTTGTTGCCCTAAGAGTTAAAAGATGAGACCAAATCCAATTTGTCACACCTGACTAGCTAGAACAATTTTGAATGGACCAGATGAACTAATTGATTGAATAGAACAAACTATTAAGTAAGAGAAGGAGAAGGTAGTATGGACTGCCTCAGCTTCTAAAGCTCAAGCATATGCCCATGCAAAGGCATTGATTGTTTCATGAGAAGAGAATAAATAGGTTACTATGGATAATGTAAGGTTTACCACTGTAGAAAAATAGAAAAATATCTTCAAAGAAAGTGTCCATCGATTGAAAGAATAACTAGTGAGGGTTAACCAAGACATTAATAGATTGGCCAAAGAAAATTGAACCCTCTTAATGGAGGAGGTATGCACGATATGTGAAAAATCTATAGTTAAGATAAACACATGGAAAAACGAGGCCAAGAAACATGAAAAGTTAAAAGAGCACTTCTATGACCAAGTTGGAATGTACAAATAGATTAATAAAAAAGAAATCTAGATAATAAAGGCCTTCATTAGTTCCATGTTAGTGTAGAATCCTGACTTGCAGCTAATCTTCGATAGCTATGTCTTGGTCGATTAAGTGGAAGTAAAGAACAAGGACCTGCAAATTGAAGATCTAAAAGAATACATGGCATCAGCTAACCTTTGATATGCCAACCTTGCCATGTTAATAGCAAGTTGACCTAGAAATGAGCTAGAGTAGCAAGTAGTGGCTAGCTATGTACTAAATGTAAAAGAGTTTGCAAATAAGAAAAATGCTTTATGAAAACTCCATGTGGTGAACTCAGAATGGAAGTGATTAAGGATATCTACCATAGATAAAGAGATGTAGCCTTAGACCTAGCAAAGAGATTGATAGATCACCATGAATTGAAAGAAAAGGCTAGAGTCTTTGAGGATGAATGACAATAGTTTGGAGCTTGGTATGTGAAAGTAAATAAGATCTTGCAACTTCCATGTTCATGGGATGTACTAGTTACAACACACATCAGCTCATTAGCTTGGATGGTACATGATCCTAGAATGGAGGAGGAGAAGTTACAGGTGCTCCTAAATCACTAAAAATTTTAGAAGCCTAATGACATGAGGAATTGGCCCATGGAGGAGCCACCACCTCTAGGAACTACATGAGTTTTCTCCCCATTTTTGTTGTTTTATCATGTTGTGTCCATTTTTTTAAAACACCACTGTGGCATGTAAACTTAATTTGTGTGTCTAGTTAGGTCAATCAATAATCCCATACCTTTCAAATATTTTGTAAATATTTTGTTCCTTATTTTGTTTAACTCAAGGATGAGTTTTTAGTCAGTCCTGGGGGTATGATGCGTCATGTTTTGCATGGCTCAATATCGAAGCCACAATATTGGGGCACAACCTTTGATGTCAGGTATTTGATATTGCCTCTTCCATGCAGGCCTATAAATACCACACTTGGATGCACAATTGAGATATATATAGAGAGAGAAGAAATACAGAAGATAGAGTTAGATTCATAAATCTTTGATTTCAAGTTCTGTTAGTTTCTAGTGCATGCCTACTGTACTATCCGAAATCGTTAGCGTAAGGCTAGAGGAAAAAACAAATGCCAAAGATCTCTGGAGAGATACAGCTAACCCTACCTTCACGTGAGGGCAAGCTGGAAAAAAAAGGTAGACTACCTTGGCTGATCTACACGCAAATCAACCAAGGACTTCCTCGAGCGTAAGCTATGGCTTGCACTGGGGTTATCATAACAAACGTAATACAAATATGTAAACAAAGCGTAGATGTAACATAATAATAGAACAAAATGATGCAAATGTAAAATAATGAACCAGAATAATGTAAAAAAAGCAATGAACCAGAATAATGTAAACAGCATAATGGAAGGCAAAAGACTGTATTGTACTAATTTAGAAAATAAAATGCACCGGTCAAAACGTAGTGTCCAAGGTTGCCAATCAATGCTCTTTAGGTTGTCCTTTTTGCAAAACTTCCCACTTGGTTTATGTCAATGAACAGGGTATTTATACATTCTGCTAGGCTCAAGAGTAGTATTTGTGAATGAGGTCAATGGCTATGAGATGAGTGAAAAATGGATCGTGTGATAAGTGTACATGGTCATACTACATTCTAGACTGGATACAGTATATCTTACAATCTTTTTTAGCTTGCACAAGCTAGCTTAAGTCCATGTATGATTTGTAGCTTAAGAACTTGACTAGCTCAAAAATGTGAGAAGTTTACAATAATTGATCATGTACAATAAGAGATCTGCAATCTAGCTGCTACTAGAAATGTTTTTGCTTCACCAAGATCCCCAACGTGCATTGATCTTGTCCTGGCATGCCCTCAGTGTGTGTCTAAAGTGCTCTAGGCCACTTTTGGTAGCTCACGTAGGGCTCACGCTGTCAGCATGACCTCAGCATGACATGAGCATGAGTTGGGCATGAGCAAGCTAGAATGGTTCATTTCACACCAAATTTTGATTTTTGAGACCTGTCTTTCAAGTGTAACTGTTGCTTGACTTTGGGGATGACCTGCAAGGTAAATCTGAACCTGTTTGTACCTTGATCTAGGTCATTTTGGCAACTCATGCTAGGCTCACATTATCAGTGTGAGCTAGGCATGACCCCAACGTAACCTCAGTGTGACCAACTAGAAGTGATGCATTTTGAGCAAAATTTTGACCTCTAACACTTGTTCTTTGAAATACAACTACTACCTACTCCATAAGGTGGCTTTGCTTTTAAATTTAATTCTATTATTGTGTTGATTTGAGCTACTTTTAATAGGTCACACTGGGCTCATGCTGTCAGCGTGACCTCGGCATGAGCACAGTTGGACCAAGCCAAAATGTCGTGTTTCATGCCCAAATTTTGATTTTTTGGATCTTGTGAACAAGTAAAATTGTTTCCTATCCTTAGGCGTTGAGTTGATGCTAGAAATTATTATTTGGACTACTTTATTTGACTTGCTTTTATTTGGTCACACTGGGCTCATACTCTAGTGTGACCTAGGCTTAAGTAAATAAATCATGTGATTTTGAGCTTAATTTTTGAGGTTCTAGAGGCTGAAGCTTAGAGTAGTCATCAATGGGCCTCAAGGGAGCCTTGCCCAAACAATTTAGGATCATTTTGACCTGATTTCAAAGCTGTCAGGGTTGGTCATGTTTGAAACACCATAGAAATCACGAATCGGCCTAAGGCAAAGATTCACAACTTGGGCGAAAGTTCACGGCAAAATTCCACAAGGCAAAATGAGGCAAGGTAAGGCGAAAAGGCATCCAGCATCAAGTCTCCAAGTTCCTTACAAATTCCAAATTTTACTATGTTTTCTATCTCTACACTACATTACGCAACATTGCGTAATGACGCTTAGCGTAAAACGGCTTAATATAATCTAACATCAGAATGGTGACTTACTTCAGCAGATTTGGTGAAACTTAAGGCCTAAGCAGTGTAATGTGCAACTTCTCGTATATCCTACTAAGTCTTTTTTCTGGGGTCAGATTTACGCTCTATTATGCAAGGTAGCGTAATGAGCTTCAAAAGGGCCAAAGGGAAAGTCCAACGAAAGTGCGACAGATCAGCTCCTTTCTTTTTGCAGATTGACACTTTACACTAGTTACGCTACACAACGTACATCAGCGTAATTTATCGTCAAGTTGATCATTTTTTATGCTTCACTATGCTTTGTTGCGTAAATGAGCGTAAAACAGCGTGACTCATTATTTCCATGCTTTGTTATGCTCCGCCATGCAACGTAGCGTAAACAAATGTAACACAACATAAAGTTGGCTAAAGCAGTTATGCATTTGCTATCCATATGCGCAATACGCTGACGAGCATATTGTGCGTAATCATGAAGCAACTTCGGCAAAAGTGCAGACAACGTATGTTGCAATTTGACGTGACATAGCCAGTTCGTCAAGTCAATGATATCCAGAAAGCTCAGGACACATGTCATCAAGGCCATGCCCTTTTTTGTATGTTATCAAGCTTATAAATACCCTGGTTGACAAAGAAAACAAGGACTTTTTGGGGGGGACTTTTCAGAGCAGAGCAGTAGTTAGCATCTTCAACTTTTGGCAATTATCATCTTTGAGCAGAAACAAGAGATATTCTTCAAGCATTGGCAGCAGGGAGTGATCATACCTTTTGGCAAAAATACAGTTCTCCCATCGGTGATCTTTGGTAGTTTTGAGCAGAGACTACCTGAAGCGAAGAAGATAAAGTAGAGACTACCTGAAGCGAAGAAGATAAAGTAGAGATCGAGAGGTCATCTAGAGAGGTTGGCAAGATCTATTGATCAGATACAGTTGGTTGATAGGCATCCAAGCTTGACCCTCCTTGCACTCCATCTTTGGTTCACGAGGTAGACTAAGCTCCATTCTACACTCCTTGTTGAACAATTTTTCTTATTATTTTGTGTATGTTTCGCACAAGATAATCGGAATCTTTCCATTGTAACTTTTTGTACAAAACACTCAATTTTTTGGATCAGAGTACAGATCTTGAAATCACACATTTCACTTGAGTCTGATTCTCTTTTGTCGTGTTAACATTGTCATTGTTGCAATTTATCTACATCGTTTTTCTCTCCTTTCACGATTTATCAAATCAAATCGTTCCACGAAACACTTATAATCTTAATCGGTCTACTAATTTAGTAAGTCCCTGTCTGATTGACAAGACCGTTCAGGGCACTCCGGATTCGTTTTCTCTAGCATAGCCCTCGCACGGATCCATGGTTAAGACTGTGTACACGGATCTTGTTTGGTATTCCAGCTACCGACATTTTCCATCGTTACAATTTTCTGGCGTTAGAAGGAGGGCATAGGCTCCAATTAGTATTTTTATGGGTAGCCCTGTTAGTGATCTACACCCTCATCACCAAAAACGTGAACATAATACCTCTAGGGAAGTTTACGAAACATCGTGCGGTGTAGATCGATCACAGTAACGATTCCTTTGGAATCCTACAAGGTAGAAAGCCTAATAGCAATCTTCTTTGTCCGTCGCCTTTTTAGATCCAGTCATTTAACGTCGTTAACCTATTTGATCAATGGATTCCACACACAACTGCAGCTGCCATGATTACGACTAGCTTGGGTGACACATCTGTGAACCCTATCATTGTTACTAGACCAGCCTCTGGTGTTGTAGGACCTCAGGGACCATCACATCGTTCGTTGAGGTTACGGGGAAAAGATCCTATTTTCACCATCATGACGCCTAAGGAATATAACTTCATCTGCGTCAAGATCCAGGCGAAGCTTGCTCTCAGCCGAGCCGAAATCAAAGCAAAACGAAATTTTGAGATGATCCACCGAGGGGGTTAGGATTTTACCCCAACAGCCTATGACATTATTCCTTTAATAGAACATTACCATGAAATTATAACGCAGTTGGTCATGCCTAAGAGCCAGGCTACACGGGCTATCCTGGAGCCCCAGAATGGGGAGCAAGAGGATGATGAATTTGTAGCCTAGTCTGAACATTCATATCACACTCTTAGTCCTCATACCTACATAAATCTCTTATTCCATCTCAATGGAGAAGCCACCCATCTTAATACCGCCATGACCACACAAACCCACATTCCTATCATCCCGCAAGCCACTACGCAGCCATCTGGGCTACAAGTGCAAATACCCCAAAATAACATGGGGGCGGTCTCATCACCACGTGTGCTCAACATTCCATCGGTGGTTCCAGCATCCACCGTGCCCCATTTCATCCCTCAGATTCAACCCCATCCCACATCTACAACTCACCTGGTGCAGACTTTATCGCTTCCACCACCTCCAACCCAACAGATCACCACCGTCGTTTAGCCAAAGATATCCGTCCAACGACTTGCAGTGAGTCAGTGGACCATCCCCGCGGCATAATATAACCAGTCTGCGGTATATGGTGTGTAACCCTCAATTGCACCCACAATCTATATTCCACAGATGGTCCCACAATATCCTTATCCTTATCCTGCGCAGCCGGCGGTGGCTAATCTCTCTTCTCAAACTGGTGGATGGTGGTCCTCACAGGCACCCTTGTCTGTAGGGATCCCCACCCCGCCATCTGCCAGCCAAACCATTCCTTCATTTCCACTACTAGTTCAAGCCCCTTATGCCTTCTGCGTAAACATCTTCATCGACAGGCTTGGATCAGGCTTTCTTGCTTATTCAGACCCTCACCGAGGAGGTTTGACACCTTAAGGCCGCTGATTCAGACACTATATAGATCATGGACTTCTATCAAGATGATCCTATTAGTCCAGCAGTCCCCATGCTGTCATTTCCCCTAGGGATGTTCTTACCTTATTTTACCAAGTATAATGGGAAGGGAGATCCTAATGCTCACTTGGTCACCTTTAGATCCAAATCCTTGTTGCTACAATAGTGGCCTCACACGATTATCCGTGTCTTTGTTATGTCTTTGATAGGGAAAGCTTTGGATTGGTATCGAGCCCTCCCTCGCTCTTCTATCTCAACCTTGGAAGAGCTTCTGATACAATTCGTGACTTGCTTTAAATACAACTTAAAGCTGGAAGTCACATTTGATCAACTCATGGGAGTGAAACAAGACCCGCTCGAACCAGTCCAAAAGTTCATATAGTGCTGGAGTGCTACTTTGAATGAAATCTGTGAGCCAATCGCAGAGCCACACTTATTGGCCATCTTCAAAGGAACAGTCAATAACTTTATCAAGTCTAAGTTGTATTACCTTTCCCCTAACTCTTTACATCAGGCCTTCACTCAAACTAAAAGCATCCAAGATGCTGCGAAGGCCAGCAAAGACCCAACGTATGTTGCCTACAAAACACTCACAACAAGGGCAAGGACAAAGGTAAAGCAACGACAACGACACTAGCTGCGTTGGCTGAGGGCACGAAGAATAAGAACAAGAAGGCACCTACAATGGCTCCTAAGACCACGGCCAGTGCAGGCACCACCAGCCAAGATACAGCTACCCCTGAAAAGCCCCCCAGCCAAAACCAAACTTTGAACGTAAGGATCGCTCAAAGTATACAACCCTGTCTATAAAACACTCAGAACTATTGAAACAATTATTAGGGGTAGGATACATTCAGCCTAAGAAGGTATCCGAAGAAGCTCTGAAGTGTCACAGACGTCATTGTGAACTGCTGAAGAATCCTTCTTTAGCCCTACCTGACGAACCACCAGTTCCGAGGTCTTTCAGGCTGGACCATTTCTGTGACTAACACCAATTGTGTGGTCACGATACAGATTACTTCTGGGCGTTAAAAGACAATATTCAACGCATGATTGACGATGGTTCACTCAAACTAGACGGTAGTAGTCCAATGCGTCCGGAAAACCAAGCATTTCACGTGTATAAGGATCCGTTGAATACAAACAACGCACCCTATACAATCAACGTGGTGAGTACGGATAGTGAGAGGGAAGTACAGCCCAAACAACCTTTTGTTTTGCGTGTACCTACCAACTCACAAATGGGGGCAAACTTTTCATCAGCAGCTAGTGGTGTCTCGAGGCCACCCTTCATCATCTGGGTGCCTTCCCTAGGGTTGACTCAGCCTCCCAGTAATGGTAAAGCTGCGGCCATGTCCGCGCCCACACCTAAGGCACCTTTTATTCTCAAGGTGCCAAAATCACTGGCTGCCTCTTTTACGTAGGGGCAGGCTTCTAACACAAGTCACCAACCATCACCCAATAAATAGAAGGAAGGGGATGCGTCTAGTAATGCGGTAAAGAATCACCTTATGCTAGGCTTCGCTAGGCCCAGGCCCTTGGCCTCTATCCCTGAATCTGCATCTTCTGGGCAAGACAAGGATACAGAAATGCAATCACCGCTCGTTAGCAAGAAAAGAAACAACCCCCCGACCGACGCTGTTCCGCCCAAAGAGATCTGTCTCTTAGGGCGTATGGAAGAAGACAAAGGGAACAAACAAGCCAGTAAAGAGAGGGATCTTCTTGACGTGTTTACGTAGATCAAACAGGCTCTAAAACAAAAAAATACAACGCTGAGCCTTTATGACCTGCTCATGACATCTCAAAAACACCGTGAGGCCATGGTCCGCATGCTGACATCCATACCTGTGGAGGAAAGCTTACCAGCGGAGGAGGAAGCGATACACGCTGTCATGTTTCCTTCCGACGCTGAGTGACCTAAACCTACCTCGTTGACCTTTCATGATGAATCCATCAAAGATGATCCCAAGAAAGGTCAAGTGACAAATGAGCCCATGATTATCACCATCCGGGTCGGTCAATACCGGATCTGGAGGGTGCACGTGGATGACGGCGTAGCTACAAATGTCATTCCTTATCCTATCGTGCATAGGTTGGGTCTGGTTGACCAGATCAGTCCCACAATGACAACATGCGTAAAGTCGTTCAACGGAGCATGGGTTCAGGTCAAGGGGATGATGCACATCGAGTTCGTGGCAAGGGATCAATTCCCAATGGATGCCACATTCCTTGTCGTCAAGGAGATGCCCAGGTTCAACTTAATTCTAGGAAGGTCTTGGTTAGCCCAACTAAGGGCAGTTTCGTCACCTATCCATCAAAAAATACACCTACCCTACGCAGGGGGAGAAGTTGTAATATGCGGTGATGAAATCACCCCCAAAACTATCAACAACATCGAAGAGGACTAGGGTTCAGAGATAGAAACATCGGATAATCAAGCCCATCCCCGAATCCCCGAACAAACCGAAGTGAATGATGATAGTCTAGCCTGGGCCAACCTGCCATTCCAGGACGGTGATGTGGAAGAGCTAGGCCGCAAATCTCCCCACCCATACGCATCATTAAACGTGAAGGCCATCAAGAAGCAATTACGAATTAGTGATTGATCTGGATGGTATTTACGCGCATCTTCACGTCCCTACTAATTTTGCCTTTTACGCTTTGCAGTTTACATATTTGCGCTCACTATTCATTACGCTATTCACAGTTCTTTATATATGTTTTTTATGCTCTTTGATCATTTTAGTGCAATTACGCAGAAATGTACATTATTATCAATTATTCTTTCAAAATTACGCAGATGGCCCGCAATGGCCTTAAACTAACAATGGCCCACAAAGGCCTAAAACTAGTAATGGCCCACAAAGGCCTAAAACTAGTAATGGCCCGCAAAGGCCTAAAACTAGTAATGGCCTACAATGGCCTTAAACTAACAATGGCCCGCAATGGCCTTAAACTAATAATGGCCCGCAATGGCCTTAAACTAACAATGGCCCGCAATGGCCTAAAACTACCTTACATCTTACGCAAACAACACCTAGTGGCCTGTGATGGCCTTAAACTATCAATTTCTTCTACAGCAATGCCAACTATCCATAGACTTTAACAATTCCGTTTACGCTTTGCAAATAATGACATAAAACCAAAAACAAATAAACATACAAATGGCATTTAAAACCATATAGAAAAGATTAATGCCAACGTTGTCAATATCCATATAACCATTGTTCAATCCCAATCAATAAAATTATGCGTAAGTTATAGTTACGCATCTCCCCTAGTGCTACTATCACCAGTATCCCTTAAGTCAGGCTCCAAGCATAATAAATCCTCCTCAAGTGGGTCATCTTTCCTAGAAGGTATTCCTTCATGAGGAATGCCATCCCCACGAGGCCCTTGCTCCAACATCAGCTCCACAAGAGGACATTCTTCGCTATTACGCTCCTCTTCTTGTGCTTGTTCCCCATCCTGTTTGCCTTCATCCTCCAATTCTTGTACCTGTATACAGCACATACGTTAGCAAAGACTTAACACCACAATCAAAAAAATTAGATGTAATAATGTTTAAACTTACTCGTAATGGTCCTGCTTCCGCAGCAAAGGGAAGCTTTTCTAAACCAACCCATAGGCACTGCATGATTTCATCCTTAGTTAATTCAGACCACACTCCATTTCCTAAAGTAGCTCCAGCTTTCACTTTCCCCTTTTCCACACTCGTCCAGTGAGGCAAATCAGGGAAGAAAGTAGGGAACAGTAGTCTCGCCCCCGAGAAGAGTCATTTCTCTTTCCGGTGACGTGCTTACTATCACCTGCTCCTGAAACTTTTCAAAACCTTGGAATGCACCAATGACGTCGAAGAATACCCGCAAGGATTAAGCTTCAATGGCAGAATCATGGTAATGCTGATGATAAGCAAGACATTCTCGCTTATACAAATGCTTGTGATCTTTTTCCTTCTGCCCCCACTCTTGCAAACTTGCGCAGAAATCATTCCAGTCTTGGCTTTTCTGAGATAACAGCTCTATTTGCATCCGCTGCTCCACCAACTCCCGACTTTTCTGCACGTTGTTCCTGATCACGGTCCAATAGTGAGAGTAGTCAATCACAGCTGTGCACCAATCCTCCTCACTCGTTTCCCATGGCTGTAGGAACTCGCATCATGATTTTAAATCTCCGACCTCTTTGGCCAAAGACTCTTTCTCCCTCTCTAACCTCTACAACCTTTTCCATAGGTCTTCATTGACGCTCTTACTCTCCCACAAGGAGTGAGTCGAGCGTAATGCACATTTATGCATCTCCTCATAAATGTTGTGTGGCACAACCGCCCCGTCAGATGGAGGCTCCACTGTGTCCAGATCAATGGGCTTCGTTGGGTCCCATCAAAGGCGAGCTCCTGACAGTAAACATTATCAACATAAATGAAATACTATAATTTTCTAATGAAATAAACTCATTGACGCAATAATGTACCAGCTCCAGGATCGACGCGCTCGAGGCGCTTGATCATATCACTGACAACGCCTTCCACAAAGGTGAATTTGTCAGGAAACTCTCTCCATGTTTGGCTCATAGAGGCGGGCATGGATGCATCTTCTTCACCTATAGCGTAATTTAGTTAAAAAGCCTAATTATTAATAAAGCTCCTCAAGACATCCAATACGCTTACCACCTTTGTTGGTTACAGTGGGGAGTGCATCAAAAGTTCCCGCCTCCTCCCTCTCCTCATGCACAAGGGTCTGTGCGTCACTGGTCCTAATAGCTGGGGCCTCTCCTTCCAAAATTCAGGCCCCTTCCCCACGACTTAATATTACTGCCCCTATCTCAGGGGTCAACTTTTCCATAGGTTTCGTTGTGCCAATTACATACATATTTAGATGATTCAAAATATCTTGAATAGAAATCACATAATACAATAACTTTCACTATGTGTCTTTTACGCTTACCAGGCGGAAGTTTACTCCGCTGAACTCTGACTTGCATGGTTTGACCTATGCCACTCCTGGGCTCCATAGGGGCTTCGGTTAAGTGAAGCCTTTTACGCCGAGCTGAAGGCTCTACAATTTCTGTCACCAAATGTTTACCTCGCGAGGCATCGCTAGTGTAAGTGAGCATTATCCTGCCTACGCTGTCAGGGCCTCGTACTCGAGACACCGTAAAATCCCTTGTCATGATAGACAGAGATTCGCCAATCCCTTTCGAGGGATCCTATCCACAGGTAGTGCCGAAAATGTGGGTAATCCAACGTTTGTATAGCTAGTCTCAGTCTTGCTGCACCCAAATCCCATTCCTCTGGATGACCAAAAATTCAGCAAAACGCCGAAGGCAAGCTATGAAGAAGGTGTAATGCACGTTGAAACAAGAATCAAGCTTCTGGTGAAGCCTGATCATCTCAGTGTGTAATCCCTCAGCAAAATAACTTGCCCAGTTGAACTGGGTCCCTTCCTCCATAACCTCCTACATGATACGGGTTTGTTCTATAGAAAAGAACTTCCCCTACGAGAGTGTTTTGGGGAAAGCCCGAGCCCGGAACAAGGGATAAATCGTCTTGACAATCTCTGGTTCAATCCTCTCACAAGGGATCCCCTTAGGCTCCTTCTTGGCCCCTAACCACTCCTCCAGCCACTCCTGGCAACCAAGGCTCCTCTTCACCTTTTCCTCTATGGGAAGGCCATCAAAGGGGATGCTGAAAAGGTCTGCAAAATGCTGAGCATCGATATCAAAATATACATGTACGTGATGCACGCGCGTGCAAAAGCGCTCAGCCCTTTCGCTGAAGGAGTTGACCAGGGTTAACATTTCACTGGCAGGGACATCAGGGGTTATGACCAAACATAAGTGCATTAGCCTAGCTTGCCGTAGCTTGGTGACCACCGCAACTGGGGCCGCCGCATGGCTGAGCCAGCATTGTGCCTCTTTGATGTCACCGTAGCGGAAGAAAAGGGTATTTGCCTCGCAGCCGAAAATTGTAAGGGTAATCTCCTGGGATTCCCTGACTGAACAATGCAAGACACATAACACTATTATGCAACATTCATAATTCACAATTACATCACGCAACAATAGAATACGTAGCAGTTTTACCAGGTCCAAATGGTAAAGGAAATGAAGGAAGTTTCCTCTGCACGTCTGCAACGGTAAGGGGCAGATCCAAAGTCCAATCGTCATGTAGCCAGCCGAGATTCTAGCAATTCTTGAAAGCGTCAGCATAACGGGTGGGGTATTCATGAATGTCGAAGCCGATCTGCCCCATAACACCAGCGCGTTAGTTGCTAGTAGAGGTAAATGCCTTTATTGCCTTTTCAGTCCAAGTTAAGGTATCACCATTGCCTACCAACTTATGCTCATGGATAAAAAGCTTGTACCATACCACATATGCTTATCTTACACTTTACAAAACTCAGAATAGACATAGAATGACAATACAACCAAGAAAACCACTTACCCCCTTGAATAATACACCGTGCCTGGTGGGTTCTGGAAATAAGTCGAGACATGATGGGCCACGAACAAGGTGTTGTATGCATGGTAGCAGCTAAACTGAGCCATTTTCAAGATCTAGGTTAAGCACCTTAACCCTCTGGCACTAAGTTCGCGATCATGGGGATGACCAGTGTCGATATCCCCGTCTGTCAAGAAAGCTAAAATTCCCTGCGTAGAACCCACTAGCAGGTGCTCCAAAATAGCGCTAGTGATATCTCCTGATAGGTGTGACCACACAATAATGCTGTAGTTATGCAGTAAAAACTACAAAAACTCGAATGCACCCTTTTGAAACCATATGGCCTTCCCATGCAACTGAGTCTGCGGGGGAGGGACAATAGGTACGATTGTGTTTATGCAGCATAAGACCCCAACTATATCCAAGACGATCAGGACAGGTCTTAACATGATACTGTACAGAGCAAATAATGGCATCTAGATTTAGATTTTCATGTTTAAAGTATAGAAAATCTACAAATTATGCTTAGCCATTCATGCCAAAATCGCCTAAACCCTTGCAACAGTGCAAGGTTTTTCCCTGACTACGGTGATAGACACAGTCCTAGTGTATAAACCCTTATCTTAACGCGAGGTTCATAGTCTAAAATTTTAAATTTACGCAGGTGACACTACAAGAATAAACACTGCAAGGAGTAACGTGAATAAGCGAGGGATGGCCTACCGATTCAAACGCGTAGGGTCTCTCACTTCAACCACCGCCTGCGAGGTACGCTGCAGGCTCCCTTGCACCTCATCAATCTTCGCCAATTTGGCATTCTTCCCTCTCACTTTCGGCACCATTGTTGCAGTTTTTACACCTTCACAGTTTCGCACCTTTACGCCTTTGCAAATAACACGCTTCAATCTTCTGCTCTTCCTTCTTTCTCTCTGTAACAACTAAGAATTCAAATTCACGATAGCAAACAACCTATTCTAAATGAAACCCGCTTACTTATGTGCAAAATTTAACCAACTTGATACTCGACTTCAACAAGACTTGCCCAAATGTTGGTGTCAGTATGAGCTGGAACTCGAGGATCAAGGCATTAATTGCGCCAGATATTGCATGCATTACGGTCCGAAATGACCCTAAACTACAGTATCTTATCTCCTCTTAATCAGATCTCATTAATTACAGGCTATTCACGAAATTTAAAATTCAGTTAGTTTTACGCTCAGTAACATCGCATCACGTCCTATACACTAAACTAAGCATTATTCGTTAAACACTTATCGCATCAAACTTAATATCTTTCTAATTACTCTCGTATTTGGCAATTTTGCAGGATAACTCATAGATCGATGAAATTTTATCTGCACCGCTAGTTTTAACAAGCTTACATGGTAAAATCATTAGACAGCTTGATCCCATACTAATAGAAACTAACCTAGCCCTTAATGACGCAATCATAGCCACGTCGGAAACATCTCTAGACTAGCTAGAGCAATCGACGTGCACGCTAGATCTGGAAGCTGGAGATGTAACCAAAGATCCACTCAGTGAGGTCTCTGTGGTTACGCAGAGGGGTGAGGCTAAAACTCTCAAGGTTAGTTCTCTATTAGGCCAAAAGGTACATGATGACATAAAACAAGTTCTCCAGAATAATATCATGGTGTTTACATGGTCATATGAGGGTATGTCGGGACTAGACCCAAGGTTAATCTAGCACAACATAATCCTAGATCCCCATATCAAAGCCGTCAGACAAAAAGCATGAAAGATCAAGCCAGAAGTCGCGTTAGCAGTATGTGATGAAATCACTAAACTGTACCAGGCTGGTTTTATTGGTGCAGTTGATTACTCAGAGTGGGTATCTAACATTTTAGTGGTTCCTAAAAATACTGGAGGAATACACATCTGCATAGACTTCCGGGACTTGAACAAGGCTATAATCAAAGATAACTTCCCATTACCGAGTATTGAGCAATTGGTGGATACAGGCACTGGGCATGTGCTTTTGTCCTTCATGGATGGCTTCTCGGGTTATAATCAAATATGCATTAACCTAGAGCACCAGCTAACAACGACGTTTATGACACCTTGCGGAACTTTTTTTTACACCATGATGCCTTTTGGCTTAAAAAACACCGGAGTGACGTATTAGCTAGCCATGACGTACATCTTTAGCAATTACCTCCTAGGGAGACTGAATGATTATGTCGACGATATAGCTGTTAAGTCTATAAAGTCAGAGGATCATTTAGAGGATCTGGAGTTAGTCCTCAAAAGATGTTCTAACTATGACCTCTGACTCAACCCAAAAAAGTGTGTTTGGAGTCAAAACCGGATGCATGCTGGGTTTTGTGGTATCGAAAACTAGCATACACGTAGATCCTGACAAGGTCAAAGCCATTGTTGAATTGGCACCCCCTACAAGTCTTAAGCAATTACGTGGATTACAGGGGAGGTTACAGTTTATCAGGTGGTTCATCTTGAGATTAACCGACAAGTTACACCCTATGTAACATTTGCTTAAAAAGGGGGTTGATTTCAAATGGACAAACGATTGTCAGCGTGCATTTGACAGCTTAAAGCAAGAGCTTCAATGCTTGCCAACAGTTTTCGTGCCGCAACTTGATCAGCCATTTTACATCTACCTCGCAACTTCAGATGTGGCTTTAGCTACATTACTCTGTCAAAGGAGGGATGATGGGTCGGAAGTACCCATCTACTACTTGAGTCATGCTCTATGTGCATACGAAAGGAGGTACAAAGAACTAGAGCGTAACTGCTTAGCGTTAGTATTTACGCTCAAGAAGTGTAGGCATTATCTTTTTCGTAGCCAGGTCAACATCATCTGTAAAAATAAAATTCTTAGGGCCATTACGCATAACTTATATGAAAGTAGCAAAATAGCTCGTTGGAAGGCTATCATGGCAGAATTCGATCTCCATTACATTGGCCAGTCTTCTACGAAAGGCCAAGCGATAGCCGACCAATTAGTAACATCACCTATTGACAGTCAGGAAACCATAGAGCCTGAATTTCTGGACGAACATGTACATAGCTTAAGCCCTATCTTCATAGGCCCCGAAGCAACGTTATACTTTGATGGAGATTCAACTGTTAGGGGTGGCAGTGCCGCTACAGTGATTACGCTATCACCTGAGGATGTGCATCTTCACGCTTATCGCCTGACCTTCCCCTATACGAACAACGTGGTAGAGTACGAGGGGATCCTCAGAGGATTACTAATTGCCAGTGAACTAGATGTTCAACATCTGGAAGTTCGGGGTGATTCGATGCTCATCATTAATTAGATCATAGGAGTCTACGCCTACAAAGCTGCACATTTACAGCCCTACTGCGATACGGCTAAAGATCTTCTGAGGTGGTTCATGACCATCAATGCCTGACACATGCCACGAACTGATAACACACTGGCTGACGCACTGGCTACACTGGCTTTGAACGTGCCCTCACACCTACTCAACACTTGTCCCACAATAATAACAGATTGCACAGAGCCCATCATTCAGGTGGCGCAAATATCTTCTCTGCTCGAGGATAGAATGTTAGAGTGGTATGATAGCATTAAAACTTACCTCCTGCAATGCGAACCACTGCATGAATTAACATGCACGTAGAAAGATGCAATCCACAAGCGAGCTAGGTAGTACGTCATCATAGAAGACAGTACTCTTTGTAGACACTCTTTTGATGGTGTGCTACTTACTTGCGTTAACAAGGACCAAGCACAACGTATAGTTGGCGAGGTCCAGGAGGGACTATGCGGAGGACATGTAGCACCATGCGCTATGGCTTCAAAAATTCATCACTTAGGGTATTACTGGCCTTACATGGAAAAATATTGTCTGACAAAGATTAAAACGTGTGACACGTGTCAATGTCACGCAAATCTTATACACGTGTCGCCTACGGAGTTACATACGACTTAGATAACATGGCCATTTCAACGATGGGGACTAGACATTATAGGCCCCATTACACCGAAATCTTCCGCAGGCCATAGCTTCATAATTACCGCTACTGAGTACTTCATGAAGTGGGTAGAAGCTATCCCCCTACTAAAGATCACATCTCAACAGATTTGCCATTTCATCTTAGACAACATTGTAACCAGATTTGGTATCCCGATGACTATCGTAACCGATAATGGGCCACAGTTTAGTAGTACGGAAACCAAATCCTTCTATGATAGCCTCAGCATTAAATAATCTTTTTCCTCGCCCTATTACCCACAAGTGAATGGTCAAGCTGAAGCCACAAACAAAGTCATCATCAATCTGCTCAAGAAAATGCTCGATAGCAACAAGAGATAGTGGCATGAAAAAATCCTTTATGTGCTATGGGCATATCATACTACGTATAGGACAGCTACAGATAGTATGCCCTATAGCCTAGTCTATGGATCTGAAGCAGTGCTGCCCCTCAAATTGCAAATTCCTTCTCTAAGAATGGTCCTCTCCATGATTATAAATGAGGCTTAACACACCGAGTCTCAGATCATGGATTTGGATTCAGTGGAAGAGAAGCGAATATAGACGCTTGATACAATTGAAAAGTATCAAGACAAGTAGAGGCAAAAGCATCATCACAATCTTCAACAGCATCCAATCAAGAGAGGAGATTTAGTTATCAAGGCCATTTACGAACCAGTGGGCAAATTCTCTACAAACTGGGAAGGCCCTTTCTTGGTGACTGATGTGTATGGCAACGAAGCATTCAAGCTAGCGGATATCAATGGCAACGAGTTACCAAATCCTGTCAGTCATATATATCTGAAACAATATTAAATATAGCTTCATCTCCATTGTGAACATCAGGTATGGCCATAATCGTCCACTATGACGCTAAACTGGCAATAACCGTCTGCTACGACGTAAAATTGGCACTCCCTACATGCATCCGCCATGATGCTAAACTGACACCGGCTATCCGCGATGACATAAAACTGGCCAAGGTAAGCATCCTTCTGCTGAGACGTAAAACTAGCACAGATTTGTTCCTGGGTCATGACACAAAACTAACACCCATAGTAGGGTCTATTGAGACAATAAATCAGCTTTTCCACCGTCCGCTATGACGTAAAACTAGCATTTTTCGGCCTGCCTAGGCTCTAAACTAGGACCATGGTCTACTGAGACTTAAAACTAGCAACCACAATCTACCATGACTTAAAATTGGCACTCACAAATTGCTTACATGTAACTCAAGAGAGCGTGATTATCTTTGTGCAGCTACAAGACACATGGGATGGGATGCTGAGATAGTTCCAGCATCACTACCTCATTGGCATTCTGCTGATCCCTCGGATGTGATGAAGGGCATACTACTGACCCCTCGGAGATACCGTCACTACGCCTATTTCAGCGGTGGTACCTCTGAAAGATTAGTTTCACCGTCCGGAGCCCCAAAGGATTCCTCATCAATTACGACTTTGGGGATCTCCACTCATCATCACTATCAGGCTCTGGCTTCACAGATTCATCTGGCTAGTTCGTTACATAACCCGTCAAGTGCGCTGAGTCTGATTTTCTTTGGCGATGATATACTGGGCCGAGCGTTAAGGGTGAAGACTCGGGCCTCGTGCTACAGTTCCCCCTTCACGGCCCGTTCACTTTATCTTGCCTCTAATAGTACTTGTTTCAACAACCTTGCCTGTAATGCGCACAGACAATGGAACCCTTTGTTTCCTTCTTTGGTGGCAGGTTACTTGTTACGAAGACGTCGTTCGAAGGTGTGTTCATATGAGTGGTGTAATACCAATAGCGTTTTAAGATAGCTGCTTAGGTTGGCTTGTCCACTTGAAAGAGTGCATCTGTGTGTCCCTCATAATCTTGCCCCAAGCCCTTATCACTATCCTTAACTATCCCATCCACTTCCTGTACGCAAAATGCACATATGCTACACACGCTTTTCGCATCCGCATTGCAATTAAGTCCATGAACTAGCGTAACGCAACTCACCTAGTGGACGCAAAAAAAAAGGATGAACTCAGCAAAATGGGTGAAACACATCTCACCCAGGCTATGTAGACGCAACACAATTCATCTATGCAACTCCCTTTGACACAAAATGATAGCATAACTCCATGCGAACACAATCTCAAGAGAATGCCTGAATGCTTATGCGTGAAAATGCTATCCCCACCACATTTGCGTCTTCCCTGAACCACATTTACGTCTTCCCTGAACCTGTTTCCTCCCGTACCAGTCTATCTTTCCTTATCCCTACACCTCTACATTGACAGGAATATACTTGAGTATCTGTTGATGAATGTTGTTGGTACTTTCATCAGTCCGGTGTTTCATATTCTTTGTCGATGTCTTTCGGGCAAGCCCTCTAATTGTCAACAAAGAGGGGCCATTGAAACACCGTAGAAATCGCGAATCAGCCTAAGGCGAAGATTCACAACTTGGGCAAAAGTTCACGGCAAAATTCCAGAAGGAAGAACGAGGCAAGGAGAGGCGAAACGGCACCCAACATCAAGTCTCCAAGTTCCTTACAGATTCCAAATTTTACTATGTTTTCTGTCTTTACGCTACATTACACAACATTGCATAATGACACTTAGCGTAAGATGACTTAATATAATCTGACATCAGAATGGCGACTTACTTCAGCAGATTTGGTGAAACTTAAGGCCTAAGCAGCATAATGTGCAAGGCAGCATAATGAGCTTCAAAAGGGCCAAAGGGAAAGTCCAACGAAAGTAAGACAAATCGGCTTCTTTCTTTTTGCAGATTGACACTTTATGCTAGTTACGCTACGCAGCGTACATCAGCGTAATTTATCATCAAGTTAATCATTTTTTATGCTTCACCACGCTTTGCTGCGTAAATAACCATAAAATAGCTTGACTCATTATTTCCATGCTTTGTTATGCTCCACCACGCAACGTAGTATAAAAAAATGTAACACAACGTAAAGCCGGCTAAAGCAGTTATGCATTTTCTATCCATACACACAATACACTAACGAGTGTATTGTGCGTAATCATGAAGCAGCTTCGGCAAAAGTGCAGATAGTGTATGTTGCAATTTGACGCGACATAGCCAGTTCGTCAAGTCAGCGATATTCGAAAAGCTCGGGACACATGTCATTAAGGCCATGTTCTTTTTTGTATGTTGTCAAGCTTATAAATACCCTGGTTGACAAAGAAAACAAGGACTTTTTGGGGGGGACTTTTCAGAGTAGAGCAGTAGTTAGCATCTTCAACTTTTGGCAATTATCGTCTTTGAGCATAAACAAGAGACATTCTTCAAGCATTAGCAGCAGGGAGCGATCATACCTTTTGGCAAAAATATAGTTCTCCCATCGGTGATCCTTGGCAGTTTTGAGTAGAGACTACCCGAAGCAAAGAAGATAAAGCAGAGATCGAGAGGTCATCTGGAGAGGTTGGCAAGATCTATTGATTAGATACAGTTGGTTGATAGGCATCCGAGCTTGACCCTCCTTGCACTCCGTCTTTAGTTGACGAGGTAGACTAAGCTCGATTCTGCACTCCTTGTTGAACAGTTTTTCTTATTATTTTGTGTATGTTTCACACAAGATAATCGGAATCTTCCCATTGTAACTTTGTGTACAAAACACTCAATTTTTTAGGTCAAAGTACAGATCTTGAAATCATGCATTTTTCTTGAGTCCGATTCTCTTTTGTCGTGTTAACGTTGTCATTGTTGCGATTTATCTGCATCGTTTTCCTCTCCTTTCACAATTTATCAAATCAAATCGTTCCATGAAACACTTATAATCTTAATTGGTCTATTGATTTAGTAAGTTCCTATTTGATCGACAAGACCGTTCAGGGCACTGTGGATTCGTTTTCTCTAGCATAGCCCTCGCACAGATCCATGGTTAAGATTGTGTACACGGATCTTGTTTGGTATTCCAGCTACCAACATTTTTTGTCATTACAATTTTGGGGGCAAGCTAGCTTGATAGCATAAGCAAGCTAGCTTGAACAAGCTAGCTTGAGCAAGCCAGGTGTGAGTTCCATGTCTTAGTCAAGTTTTGCATCCTAAATGCCGAAAAGGGCTTGAGTCATTCTTATTTCAAATTGTATAAGCTAAAATTTTGTTTTGTTTCATTGGCCCCTCTTTGTTGACATCTGGAGGAATCCATCTGAGAGGCATCGACAAAGAAGTACAAAACACCATGAACAACCAAGTACCTAGCATTGTCTATTGGCCCCCGGCCCGATGTCATCACACCGTGTTAAAAAGTACATTGAATTGAGGGGAATTTAGTTTAGGGAAAGAAGGTTGTAACTGAGGGGATTAAGGATTGATCAAAGGGTGTCGTTGTTTTAACTACGAGAGAGGAATGCTCTCATGTGAACGAGCCAGTTTTTGGTCTTTATCAATAGCCAATATATAGCAGACTTGGAACCAAGGCATGGGAGGTGCATTCTTTGGAGAAATGGGACCCTTGTATCATGTTTAAGGGAGCTCATTGTAAATAGCCAAAGCAACACGATGATGTGCAACATGATCATTTGAGACACAAGTGTTTTTTCCAAGACAATTACCTTCTCACCTGGGACTTGTATGAGAAGAGCCAATGGTCTTTTGTCTATGATGTCAATGGGGTAATGAAGACCTTTTCTGAGCATTTCTCTCTTCGACCTTTTTTTTATCCTTTTGAAAGATCTTGCTTTTCAGTGTTGTACTCATGCTCACATGCTTATGTTTGTATCATGTGCTATGCATTGTGTCTTTTGTTGCAACTGCTTAGAGAATCACATTGTGTAACAGTGCATCAAAAGTTTTGGGATGAATATTGCATCAAGGGACTGTAATTGAGTAGGGTAACGAGAACATGATGAGGAATAGGGAATGCATCAGGATTTGCAAATGTACTTATGAGCAGATTGATTAACCCAGTTGTGAGTGTTAGGAAGAATGTGATACCTTGTCATCGTGATGAAGTGCATCTGTGCACAAATGCCTTAGGCATGTCATCCTACAAACACAACTCCAAGGGGACAAGAAAACCACAAATGATTCAGTTAGCTAAACACTTTAAACTTGAATGTAGCTGATAGAATGGAGTCATCATGTGGAGTTTCAAGGCAAAAAAAATCTTGAACAGCATCAGTTTCATGCAGGTCTATGTGACAAATTAGGCCGCAGGTTTTTTGGTGAGCACATACAGCCGATTACAACAACATGTCCTTTTAAATAATGCTAGGTTGTTTATGATGTTACCAGTTTGTAGTCTTGGTGGACTGTTGTGGACTAGTTTAATGTCATAATCCTTTGGAAGTCGCCAATTTATTGTCATAGTGGATGGTGCAATGCTAGTTTAGAGTCGTGGAGGAAGATGAAGACGCAAGCTAGTTTATAGTCTTAGTGGACTCTAGTGGACAAGCGTGGTAGTTTAGTGTCATACCAATTTATTGTCATGACACCAGGATGTTATGTGGTGCTAGTTTTAAGTCATAGCTCTAGGACTGTTCTATGGTATTACTTTTAGGTTGTGATGCCAGGATCGGTCTATGCCAATTTATAGTCGTAGCAGACTGTCTGTGCTTGCCTTGCTTATGGAAGTTGTAATGCCATATGCATGGTCATGCTATGTGCTTGCAAGATCCTATAAAAGTCAACTAGAAAGAAAACAAAATCAAGTGACACTTGTTGTAAATAAAGTTAAAATGTATGAATGAACAAAAAGAAATGCAAAAAGTGATAGTTTTAGGCCGTTCCAGGCCATAGTTTATTTTAAGACCTTTCTGGGCCATTGTTAGTTTATCGTCATTTCATACATAGGATAGTTTAACATCATTTTAGACTGAGGTTATGAAGGGCTATTGGGTGGATGGGGCATTGTTTCCACATATGATGATCTCTCTCCCTTCGTGCAGGAGGTGGAGTTCTTGGTGGATGGGAGATGACACTGTAAATGACCTAGCTACCCAAAGGTGTCCTAGGATCATGTTGTATTCTGGCATCTTGTCAACAACTATAAAGTTTGCAAATGTGGGGTGCTGGTATCCTATCATGAAGGTGATGTGGATTGTGCCTTTAATCGCTACGCATGCTCCATCGAAGGAGTTTAGAGACTTGATTTCGGTCGATTGAATGTTGTACGTTAGGCCTAGTCATTCGATGACAAAGTGTGCAACAACGTTTTCTTCCATGCCATCATTGATGTGTACTCTGCGTATTGTGTATTTTCCTATGTTTACACTAGTGTTCAAAGGTGCATGTATCACCTCCCCTTATTTGGGGTCGATCTTGACATCATTGTTGTGGAAGGTTAGAGTCATTGTTTTTATGTCTTGTGGTACATGGGATGTAATGGCTATGCAAATGTTGTCTTTAGTTCGAGACATGTTTTCTATGGTGGGGATGAATGTGAGCACATGTGTTAGTGCTTGATGATGCTCTGGTGATGTTAAGATGAGGTCGAGCAAGGTAGGTGTTACATTCTTATGTTTTAATGCATTTTGTGCATGAGATAGTATGTTTGCAAGGTTGTCATTTATGTTTGTCGTGGTGGACGCTTCCTCTATTGCATGAGCCATGATGTAGAACTCTTGTGGAGGGGAAATGCATGTTTCTTAGTGGGCCTAGGGGTAGAGCTAGGGCTGGTTTGTGGTTTAGGTGTTGGTGACTTGGGTTTCCACTGCTTGTATGTGGCCAAGTTGCTCGAACTTGGGCTTGGTGTGGGTGTCATCGGACCGACTTGTGTGTTTAACTTCGTAATGAATGGTTGTTGCTAGTTTATCCTCTTAGTGTATAGTTGCTATGGAACCTTTACCACAAAGGGTGTTGTGGGTTTATGAGGTGGCACTTTGATGACAAAGGAAGGCCCCTTACTTATGGAGGTGGAGGGGTGGGACTGTCAGGTTGCGCTACATTGAGCAATCCTTTCTTTTCCATTCTTTGCAAATCATTTTGTAAAGTTCAACAAGTGTCTGTGTTGTGTCCAAACATTTGGTGGTAGTGGCAGTATGCACTTAAGTCAAAATGTTATGGGACACATGCATTGTATGTTGTAGTGGGATGACTTACCAATTCATAGTGTTTCTGGTTGCGTATGTAGGCATCATTTGACATGTGTTTGCATTGGACCAAACCACCATTGAGGAGTTGTTCTAGCAATTGGGAAGGTTTTCCTGGCAAGGGTATGTGTTTGTGTTGGGTGTGCTCATGTCTAGGAGCAGCTTGTGTGACAACGCCAAAGCTAGAGCTGGTGGCTTGGGGTGTTGAGTCCATAAGCCTATTGGTTGCATGTGTTGGCATGGTGATTGTTGCGATTATTGTGTTTCATGTTGCTTGTGTATCCTGCACTATTTTTTTTATTTGTGCTGGTTTCACTTGTTGCATTTTTTGTTGTGCATGTTGTTGTTTTTTATGTTGGCTCCTATAGGCCAATTAAGATGGGTCATTGCTTGCTCTTGCTACCTCTTCAATGCCCTTTGCTTGGTCAAAGTCCTAGGTAAGAGATTTTGGGGCTTGATAGAGTAATTTGGACTAGATGAATTCATTGACTACACCCTTGAAGGTTGCCAAGAGATGTGTCTCCATGATCGGCTCATGCATTTCATTGGCTGTGGCATTCCATCGCTGAAGGAAGGGTGGTATGGGCTCTAGGGGTTCTTGTCTAACATGGAGAAGCTTGTTGATTGTCACTTCAGGTCTGATGTTGTATTTGAAGCATGTCACAAATTAGTGTATGAGGTCCTCAAGGGATGCGATGGAAGCTCGGGGTAGGACATGGTACCAGTCTAGAGCTTTTCCAGTGAGCAACAGGGGAAAGAGACATAGAATGACATGTGGCCAAGAATGCTATGTGATGTCTTCTGTGCAAAATGTGATGATATGTGCATTGGGGTCACTATGACGATTGAATTTGTTAGATGTGGCAACGAATAGCCCATGAGTAATGTAAGGGGTGGGATCATAGGGAAGATTGGATCATCATGGTAAAGGTCCACCACCTTGGGTGTGTCTGAGGAGGCAACCTTACGCTAGTTGACTTCCTCCGTTAGAGTCTAGATGAGTTGGGACATTTGTTTCCAACTCATAGATTTACCAGCTAGTCGTGTTGACTAGACTTGCGTGGGTTGTGCGGTGAAGGGTTGGATCACCATTTGTGGGCTTTGTGAGTTTAATGTCACAATAGCCGGTTGTTGGTAGTTTAACACCATACTAGAAGGATAATGAGATGGTGCTTGAGGCACTCATGAAATAGGCATGGCACATGTGGTGCCTACGTAAATGTTGGGTGGAGGTTGGGGAGGTTGGGGCATGGCCCCAGTGTAGGCATCAAGTACTTGTGTTGCTTGGGGTTGGGCCCCATCATATGCACAAGGTGTTTGGATTGTTTGGGGTTGGGCCCCAGTGTGCATAGAATTTGAAGCGAGTGCCTTGGGCATGTGCTCCAAGTGCTGTGATTATTGTGAGGAACCAAGGCCCCAAGGGTTGTCAGGTTCGGGCAAGGCCACAAACTCGTAGTCGTACTTGGATGGCGATCTCAGGTAAAAGGAAGTCATCTCAAAATCGTTATGTTGTGTGTATTGTATGTACTGGAAAAGGTGAATTTGGCTTTGAAATGGATGCATTTTGTGTGTTTTTGTTGAAAAAAACACTGTATTAGCACTGTAGTAGTACTGTAGTGGTACTGTAGCAGCATGAGCATTGTAGCAGCATAAGGTTATTGTAGCAAGTAGAGCATGAGTTAAAACCCAGCATGAGTTATTAGAGTGTGAGCAAGCTAGAGCGTGAGTAACCTAAGAATGAGTGACTGGTCTCAGAATGAGTTACTGGTCTTAGCATGAGTAAGCTTGGCGTGAGAAGCTAGGTTTTAGTTTCAACACTTGGTCTGTGCAGTGTTTATCAGATAGCATGATAAATTTTTTGATGAGATGGTAAACAAGTCAGGCCCTCCTTCTAGTGTCAATTTCTGTATTGTCCGAAATCATCGGTGTAAGGCTAGAGGAGAAAACAAATGCCAAAAGATCTCTGGAGAGATACAGCCGACCCTTCCTTCGCGTGAGGGCAAGCTAGAAAAATGAAGGCAGAGTGCCTTGGATGATCTGCACACAAATCAACCAAGGACTTCCCCGAGTGTAAGCTATGTCTTACACTAGGGTTATGATAACAAACATAACACGAATTTGTAAACGGAGCATAGATGTAACATAAAAATGGAATAGAATGATGCAAATGTAAAACAATGAACCAAAATAATGTAAATAACACAATGAACCAAAATAATGTAAATAGTGTAATGGAAGGTAAAAGACTATATTGTACTAATTTAGAGAATAAAGTGCACTGGTCAAAACGCAGCTACGTGTGTAGATGGCAGGTCAAGCGTCAAGCCCCGGTATGAAGGATGAAGCATTTGTAGATGCTCAAGTGCTAGGGAGTATGTGCGCTCAAGCATCCAAGGTTGCCAGTCAATGCTCTTTAGGTCGTCCATTTTGCAAAATTTCCCACCTCATTTATGTCAATGAACAAGGTATTTATACATTCTGCTAGGCTCAAGAGTAGGATTTGTGAATGAGATCAGTGGTTGTGAGATTAGTGAAAAATGGATCATGTGACAGGTGTACATGGGTAGACTACATTCTAAACAAGATACACTCTATCTTACAATTTGTTTTCGCTTGCGCAAGCTAGCTTACACCCATGCACGATTTGTAGTGTAAGAGCTTAACTAGCTCAAAAATGTGAAAAGTTTACAATAATTGGTAATGTACAACAAGAGATCTTGATTCTGGCTTGCTTGGAACTCCTGGATCTATGACTTGGCTACTGCTAGAAATTTTTTGCTTTACCAAGATCACCAGCGTGCATTGATCTTGTCCTAGCATGCCCTCAGCGTGTATCTAAAGTGCTATAGGCCACTTTTGGTAGCTCACGTTGGGCTCATGCTATCAGCGTGACCTTAGCATGACCTGAGCGTGAGCTGGGCATGAGCCAGGCATCAGTAAGCTAGAATGATTCATTTTGCATTAAATTTTGATTTTTGAGACCTGTCTTTCAAGTGTAACTGCTGCCTGACTTTGGGGATGACCTGCAAGCTAAATATAAACTTGTTTGTTCCTTGATCTGGGTCATTTTTGCAACTCACGCTGGGCTCACACTATCAGCGTGAGCAGGGCATGACCCCAGCATGACCTCAATGTGACCAACTATAAGTGACATATTTTGAGCTGAATTTTGACATCTAACGCCTTTTCTTTGAAGTACAACTATTGCCTACACCCTAGGGTGGCCTGGATGCTGAATTTGAGTTTGTTCTTGTGTTGATTTAAGCCGCTTTTGATAGGTCATGCTGGGCTCATGCTGTCAACTTGACCACACTAAAATGTCATATTTCATGCCCAAATTTTGATTTTCTGGGGCTTGTGAACAAGTAAAACTATTGCGTATCCTTGGGGGTTGAGTTAATACTGAATATTGTGCTTGGGACTACTTGATTTGACCTATTTTTTTTTTGGTAACACTAGGCTCACACTCCAGCATGATCCCAGCATGACCCCAATGTGACTTGGGTGTGAGTAAACAAATCATGTGATTTTGAGCTTAATTTTTGAGGTTCTAGAGGCTGAAGCTTGGAGTAGTCATCAATGGGCCCCGAGGGTGCCTTGCCCATTTTATTTAGGACCGTTTGGACCTGATTTAAAAGTTGTCAGGTTTGGTCATGTTGGGGGCAAGCTAGCTTGATAGCATGAGCAAGCTAGCTTGAACAAGCTAGGTGTGAGTTCCATGCCTTAGTTAAATTTTGCCTCCTGAATGCCAAAAATAGCTTGAGTCATTCTTATTTCAAAGTTTCTAAGCTGAAATTTTGTGTTGTTTCACCCACAGTGTGATGCTAAGTGATTGTATGACATCAGTATTTGAGTGTGACATACTTAGACACATTGCATGTTTGGAAATTAAGATCAAAATAACTTCCATCATTGTAGCATCCACCTAGCTTTATTATTGTTTTCAATTGTTTAATTATTTACTATTTTCCTTAGATAATGTTTTTATTTATTGCTATTTATTATTATTTTGATTAAGCAGAATGAGTATGACTAGTCATAAGCGCTTAAGTATCATTACTTGGTAACATAGTAGTGTATCATTTGTAAGCCCAGTGACATATGCTTGGCAGTCCTAGTAGTAGTTATCCAAAGTCCAAGGCATGTGTGGACATTTAGGAATGAATACTCATCGCATGTAGGCTAGTTTAGACTTTACTTTCCATTGTTAATTAGCTTAATTAATTAATCTCTTTATTATCATTAGGAGTAGCTTAGGGCTAGACAACATCAAGAATCATATGCCTCACTCTAGACTAAACCATATGTGACAAAGTATTGAAGGTTCCTATGTCACCTATGCTTGACATTGCTACTATGGCAAACATTCAAGTGTCTATAAGAATCAGATCTAGGGAGATGATTACTGCCTAGCATGAAGAGGTAATGGAGAGACTAGTGGGCATTGGGCAACTAATTTCAGATGTATTTGATATTCCAAAAGATGTTTTAGTGATATAGTCCATACTCATGGAGATAAAGGACAAATTGGTCATTGTAAATGAGTTTTTGGAAGAAGCTACAACATTCATCAATGGTTGGCAACTGAAGTTTTGCAATTAAGAGCTAACTTTTTTTATTCTCTCATCCTATGACTAAAATTGACTCGCAATGAAGCTTTTTAAAGCTTTAGAAGAAATTAACAATGACCAATTATGAAAAAGAGAGAGTCATCTTGGATACATCCTTATTAGATACCATGATGAATGCTACAAATAAGTACCTTGGCAAGATACTTAAGGAAAATAAACATCTAACCAAGAGAATTTAATGTTTTCTTAATGATGATTGGCTAGGTACCCCTGCACCCAACCATATGAATCAAAAGTGTTCAAGCATGATCCAATTGAACTCTACAAAATTTAAGTTCTTAAGTACACTGGTTTCAAGGAAGTAAAATCTAATTGAAATTATTGTTGTCTTCTTAGTTTCACTTGCGAGGTACAAGTATATGGTTAAGTACAACTAAGGTATGTGATATTTATCATTTTATCATTTTATATTTTATAAGCTTAATTTCCTAGAACTAGAATGAAAGGTAGGGCAACTTAAGATCTAATTTATCTACTGCCTAGCTAGCCTAACACAAATACCCCTTTCCACTCTCTAGACACATCTTGAATGCATGTAGTACTACTGGGTTACCACACATTAAGCATTTCTAGGTTACCAAGTGCTACATGTATGCTTAAAGTTGTCATGCTTGTGTTTATTAATAACTAGATATTGATTTCTTAATGAAAATGCATTAAAGTAAAGTGCATGAATATCAAATGCATAAAAAAAACATTAATCTATTCTCAATGTTGCAAGGATTATCAAAAGGGTTCATTTTTATTCCTGTCACACTACTATGCTCAAGTACATCAATGCTTGAACAAAGATCCATACACACATAGACTCTTGTTGTGGGCACTTAGAAAATATTTTAACTCTAGAGATGCAAGAGCTTCACTATGCTATGAAAAAAACTATCTAAAAATAGTGAGCCTAAGTGCTATATTTATAAGTTGTCATATACCCCATGATATTGGATATTCAACATTACATCTTGGGCTCTGATATTAGGTATTTGATATCGAGCTGTTAATATTAAATACTTGATATCAGAGCCAATTAAAACATGATTCATCATACCCCCATGACTGAATGAAATATTATCCTCGAGTGAAGAAGAAGAGGAAAAAATTCCTTAAAAAATATTGGGAAAGTATGGGATTATTGACTAACATACAAACTGACTTAAATGGAACAAATAGACTCCTAAGTGTCCAACTGTACAAATTCACAATCTTTTACAAAATTGGGTGTTTATGACAAGAGAATTGAACACATTGAATAAAATTGGCATCCACTCCTCTGGTAGCTAAAGAGTGAGGAAGAAGATTCAAAGATCATGAAGAGTCCTCATCACATGATGGTGCTGTTGTTGCTTCTTTTGTGAAGACAGTCCCACTTCTAGCTTCTGCATTTCATCCATGCTTGCTACTATAATTGGCTAGGTTGTGATGGTGATGGATGAATTTTGATAATAGTATTAGCAAGAAGGCTTGAAAAATATGGTGGAATGGATAAGTGGTCCATCAAAAAATTTTGAAAATTACAAGCATAATAAAATACTTGAGAATGGTTAAAGAATTTACAACAAAGGCAATAAAAAGATTTCACCAAAGAATGTTGTGAAGGTGTGCACAATAGGATGTCATTGATGGGACTACCAAAAGGACTTGATTATGAGGATGCCTAAGGGTAAGAACTTAATAAACCCAACCAAAGGATATGCAAGTGGGTTCTCCCCAAAGTAGTCATAGACCTTTCATTGTTCTTGCATAAGTTTAAATCAAGGAGCCCATGGGCTCTATGGATGATTAATGGTTACAAAAGGTTAAGTACAAAAACCTAGAAGAAACTACCTAAGAATTTAACACATCAAACTATGACATTGCATAAGAACATGAAACTAGTAGTGAGGTGAGACATCAAAAGCATAGGTGAAAGAGAGAGAGAGTGGAATTGAGTTCTTGATTAAGATCACATAAAGTCCCTTGTGAATTTTATGGTTAAATGACTTGATAAGATCCATCCTTAGTATAGAACAAAACCAATCACATTTAGTGACATCAAATCATCATTCTAAAGCTAGTCCACCCCCTTGAGATAGAAGAGTGCTCCCACAGAACAATCACCATTCCTTATTAGAGAAGAAAAGAGAAGTAGGAAGTGAGGAAGGGCCTTAGTTAGAGGGGACCTTCAAGCATGGGTAACATGTATTTCTAGTTCCATAACCAATGCTTGTAGCTTGTTTATTTTATCTAATGAATGTGTTTTGAATTCCCATTATTTTTTTGATGAGAATCACACCATGTAAAGACTCATTTAACTTCCTTTTATTTTTTGACACAAAATGATAAGAAATCCATGAAAACACACATGCACCCAAGTAAGAAGAAAAATATAAAGAATACTGAATCCCCTTGAAATCACACACTATTCAAACCTATGAATCCTTTAAAAATTCAAAAACTACCAAACTCATAAACTCATTATAGTTTTATTAATGAAAAATGGATAGCACATTTCTAGAACAAGGAAAACCATAGATTTTTTGACAAGTGGATGTTGTGGACTTACTTCTTATTACATGAAAAAGAAACCATGTCCTAATTATCCATAACAAAATTCAAAGCTAGAATCTAGACATCAATAATCAAATAACTAAATAGTACATACCACCATCAAGCAACAAATTACCACTGTGCCTAGCACTTATTAACAAAAAGTTAGAAAACCACACTAGAAGAAAAGAAAATATAAAAGAAAGTGTAAAATATTAAAGAAATAGAAAATTTAATAATGACATTGTAAAATAAAAATTTTGAAAAATTAAAAATGTAGAAAACAAAAAGTGTAAAATAAAGAATGTGTAAGATAAAAAGTTGTAAAGTAAAAATGTGTAAAACCAAAAACATGTGAAACAAAAAGGGTGAAAAATTGAAGAGTTTCTTGTATAGTTAGCATCAATAGCCATCTTCTCCATGACTAAGAGGAGATTTGAAATATTCAACATGGTTTTCCATTTGATGAGGAATTTGTTGTATTTTCTAGCTTATGCTCATGGAAAGGTTTGACTTGTTGTATGTTAACCAGCTATTTTTTGTCTAGGCTCTCAGGTTTGTAGATCATCATGACCCTAGAAGGAAAGTTTCATAAATTATATAAGGTCCTTTGTACAACATTTGGAACTTAGTTCATTGAGGTACATGTGTGGGATTATAGTAGAGAACCTTATCTCTTAATTGAAATTTGACTTTTCTAATTTTATGGTCATGGTGCTTTTTGTTGAATGCCTTGTGTAACTCATTGGATGATAAGGCCACCAATTGATTGCCATCTAGTAAGTTGAGATTCATTCATCTTTCTTTTTGTGTTAGACTCAAGTCAAGGTTACGGTCACAAGCTATTAAAAGTGTATAGAGCTTAAATTAAATAGGAAGTGTTGGTATTTTTACATACACCAGCTCATAGGGAGTGTAGCCTATAGGAAGTTTTCATGTTGAACGGTAGGCCCAAAGTTCATCATTGAGTTTTGTGCTCCAATATTTCCTATATTTGCTAAAATTTCTTATTAAAATCCTTGTGATTTCCCTATTGGTAACCTCAGCTTGACCATTGGCTTAGGGGTAGTAGGATGTTGTGAGTTTATGTTCAACCCCCAAGCATTGCATGAGCCTCCAAAAGGTAGTGCCTGTAAAGATAGTTCCATTATTAGAAATTAATGCATGTGGCATACCAAACCTATTTACAAAATTTTTTTATAAAAATTGAGTAGCAATAGAAGATGTATAGTTAATGACAACTGTTGCTTTTGCCAATTTCGTACAATAGTCAACAACGACTATGATGTATGCCTTTCCTTTTGACATAGGCATGATGGGATCCATGAAATCAATGCCCCAGATGTCGAAGGGTTCCAGTGGTTGAGTCCATTGTTGACATTCCTCCATTTGAGTAGTTATTTTACCATCTTTTTGGTAGTGTTCACAAGAGTGGACATATTGATGAGCATCCCTAAAAATTAGTATCCAATAGTACCCCACCATCATGATCTTAATGGTCATGTATCTCCTAGCATAGTGGCCTTTATAAGGACCTTCATGAGCATCTTGGAGAATTTGTAGTTGATTAGTATCAGGGACATAGTAATGAACTAGGCCATCAATGCACACCTTGTAGAGGTGTCCATTGTTTTCCATGAATAGTTTCACTTGGTGAAGAAACTATTGTTTCTTCCAGTGGTCCAACCCTTGTTGCATCCCTTGAGTGTGAAGATAGGTAAAAATGCCATCATATCATTTAGGCTCATTAGGAAATTGTTTAGTTATATCCCTAGCAAAGAGGAATTCATTAGGAAACATATCAGATAATGGGCCTTCTTCCTCTTTATTATCCCATTGTAACTGAGACAAGTGGTCAATGTCCACATTCTCAGTGCCCTTTCAATCTACCATCATAAGATCAAATTTGTATAAGATCACTAGCCATTGTATGACATGGGGGCTTACCATTGGCTTGTTCATTAGGAAGAAAATGGCATTGTGGTCTATGTGCACAAACACTTTTTATCCAAGAACATAGTATCTAAACTTCTCTAGAGAAAACACCACTACCATTAGTTCTTTTTCTATAGTGGCGTAGTTCAATTGTGCATCCACAATGCTTTGGCTAGCACAGTAGATGTAATATGGACATTTCTTGTCATTCATATGCATAAGCATAACTCCAAAGGCATAATTTGATGCATTTATCATAACATGAAATTGTTTGGACTCGTTAGCTACTTGTAAGATTGGAGTTTCTACAAGTTTCTCTTTCAAATATAGGAATTCTTGTTCACATTCCATGGTCTAGACAAATGGAGCATCTTTTTTATTAGTTACATTGATGGTTTTGTGATCTTAGAGAAATTCTCTATGAATCATTGCTAATATCCAGTATGTCCAAGGAATGTTCAAACATCTTTGACAATTTCTAGTTAGCCGGTTATTCCTTAGATGACCCTTAACTTCTGCTTGTAATATTCTATGCCCCAATACAATGCCTTCTTGGACCATTAGGTAACTCTTTTTCTAGTTGAACCTAAAGCTTGTCTCAACACATCATTTCAGTACTTGCTTAAGGTGGTCTAGGGCTTGTTGAAATGTAGCATCATAAGTGGAGAAATCATCCATGAAGACTTGCACACCACTATTAATTTGCTATTGAAAAATGCTTAGGACTAGGTGTTGGAATGTAGTAGGGGCATCTTGCAATATGTAAAAGTCCCCCAAGAACTTGTGAATTTTGTTTTGGCTTGGTCCTCTAGTGTAATCTGGATTTGGTTATAGCCACTATAACCATCTAGAAAACCATAGTATCAATGCCTGGATGTTGTATCTAACACTTGATCAATGAATGGAAACAGAAAGTGGTCCTTAAATGTTGCCATATTCAGGAGCCAAAAATCAATGCAGACTTCCCACTTACCACCTTTCTTTGGCACAATCATGAGTGGGCTAACCTACTTACTATCTGCAATGGGATAAATGAACTTTTCCTTAAGGAGTTATTTGATTTCCTCCTTGATGATCTGCTTCAATTTAAGATTCAATTATCTTTGTCACTACCTCTTTGGCTTCATGGTTGGATTAGTGTAGATATGATTCTAGCATATCCTAGGATCAATCCCTATGAGTTTAGGATATGACTAGGCAAAGGCTATTGACCATTTTCATCCATATTCAATAACATTTTTTTTCTATTTTAGAGTAATATTTGCATTGATTATGACCAAATTCTCATTTTTTAGGAATACATATTCCATGTCAACTCATAGAATTTTTATTTCAAGGGGTTCTTGCTTGAATTTTTTAAGAATTTTCCACTCTTCCCAATAGGTACCATCATTTGCATCATCAGAGAGTTGGTGATGAACTTACTCCAATTCATCCATGCTTGCAACATATGTGCATGTTAGGATCTTAGTTGGTTCCATGTAAAGTAGGCTACTCTCAGAATTAGCAGTCAACCACTAGGTGCCCTCTTTTTTTGTGATTGCTATATACAAACACCTTTGAATATTAGCTTTTGATGCATACTACTTGCATGTATAGATGGATGCTCATTTTACTACCTATATTTTCTACACACAATTGCACCCCATATTACTGTATGTGATTCCTGGAACTCACTTCTTTTCAATCTTCCCAAATGCATTTTCTTTAGATATTTCTAGGGAAAGATCTTTGATTCCCATTCTTACATTAATGGTGCTTAGAAATTCCATTCCCATGATGATAGGAAAGTCCCCTTTATTTTTCTCCATCTTGATCACTAGGAAATTAGCAAGATAATTCCACCCACAGACAATGGTCACAATGTCTTATACCATTTCCAAAGGAATAGTGATGGACTAGTCTATTAATTTTAACTTGATATTAATCTTCTTGAGAGGGGGTAGGTTTCATGTAGTATACATTTTATGAGAAATTAGATTAATTCTAGAACTTGAGTTGAGAAGATCTTTACATGGTTTATTCCTAACAATCTACAAATAAATACAAGGACTTCCATGATTAGCTAATTTATTGAGAAGGTTTTAACATGGATCCAATCAGATATGGCATGAGTAAGCATCATAGTATGGATCCTAGGTGGTGTTTGGTTCGAAAGGGACTCAAAAATATTTGGTATAGATGGAGATGTAGAAATAAGGTTGTCAACCATAGGTGTATTTGAGAGCTTAGACAGACTATGAGGTTAGCAAAAAGGTCTTTTCTTTAATCAAGTATCCAAGCCACTCAGTTAATGAACTAGTTGTGGATTAACTACCCTAGTGGCATTACATTATTATGGTTGAGCTAGTACTTCACCTTGCATAGATAAAGTAGGTGGTAGTATGCTAAGGGAAGCAGAAGATGTGTAGCAATAGGAGGAGGATAAGGGTAAAAGGTGGTATCCCTCCTTGCATGTGGAGAATGAGTTCAATAATTATCAAGAGGGTAGTAGTGAGGTTGGAAAGTGGGAATGTAACTGGAAGAGTCACACGTAGATAAGGGTTGTTAAATGTAATATCCATATGGATGAGGTTGTTGATAAGGGTATTGTTGTCTTGGTGGTGCTAACACCCATGACTGTGGTTTTTCTCACTGTTGACATTACCCATATGATTGCGATAGAGTTCCATTGAATAATACTATTTTTGTTGGTGGCACTACCTAGAATTACCTTGAGGATAAGGTAATCTTCTAGGTGTTTGTCTTTGTGCGAGTCATGGATTAAAAGTGTACATCCCAGACTCTTATAAGTGTGACACTATGGGGCAACATCTCTTAGCATGTTCATACTGGCAGATGTCACACCCAACATCATCATTTGATTCACTTTCTACAACTTCTTCTATTGTAGCAATCTTGCCCTTACCTCTATTCATGGCACATTCAACTTCCTTGTACCTACTGTGCTTACGATCACTACCTTATTCTTGGACTCTTCAGCAATTTTTAGGATAGCTTGAAATTTGCTATCTCATAATTAATCAACCTTTGTCATAATTCCATATTGAAATTTTTGAAGCAATAAGGTTTTCCGATTCACCACCTCATCAAATGCTAATTCTTCCTCACTATCACAAAATTGAACCTCCATTTTTCAAATGGAAGGATCATGGTTATATTCTTTTTTACTTTCTCTTTTTCTTAATTCACTTTTCTTTTTAGCTACCTACTCAATCAATCTTTGGATTTGATGAGCACTTAATTATATCATCCTTTGGCATAGATACCAATTCTCATTTTAGATTGAAGCCCATCTACAATGTGGCGAAGTCGATCTAGATGAGAATAACCATGGCCAAGGCATATGTGCATTAAGGAATAGTATCGGTTGATGGTGGCATCCAAAGGTTCATGTGTTCCTTGTTTCCATCCTTGGATTTACCTTCTTAAGTTGGACACTCTAGAGTATGTTTGATATTTATCATTGAATAATTTATACTCCATTGTCTGATAGATTTTGGTTTTAAGGATCGGTACTAGTTTTCTACCTCTTTAATGAGTGTCCTTGGGAACAACCTAAGTTTTTTCCACTCATTCTCTATATTTTTCAAGGCACATGAATCTTGAAAGCCTTGGAGATGGTTCTACAGATCTGAGTTATATTCACCTTTGAACCTAGTGATATTTTTCATATCTATCCTCTTGATCTAACTATCCTATACATGCCTTCTTGGAATTTGTACTATCTATTTGATGTTTGACATACTTTGAGTAGCAAGTAAAGGCTCATTAAGGACATGATTTTGATGCCTCCAATGCCCTCTATTACCCCCTTATTCATGGCATTGCATCTCTCTTAAATGCTCATGCCCTTAATCTTGCCTTGCCCGATGGTCCCTTTGGTTATCTTAGTCCTGTCGATCACCTCTATTATAGTCATGCCCCTTGTGGTTGTGATCAAATTCAGAAGATGAGAAGGATGATGAAAAAGTTGAAGAGGAAGGAGGACTAGCACCATCACAGTGCTTGCTACCACCTCTTTAGTGATCATGATGATGATTACAATCTTATTTTTTGTTCACATCCTTGCCTTGACTTGCCTCTTTGGATCCTTCTTTCTCATTGGATCCATTTTTGCCAAAACCAAGATTGTGAATTATAGACTGAAATTTTTGGTTTTGACCTTCTTCATCTAAGATAAGGAGAGGAATTTCACTAAATGGAAAACCTCTAGAGAAGGGCTCTCCATCATTTTTTTGGTACAATAGGAATGAGGAATCATTAAATCCTTTTCTCTTCATAGATTCATGATGTTGTTCTAGCTATCAATACCTTAGATATTGTTCCTCAGTGGGATGATAATCCTTGGTATTAATATCTTGCCCATGAACTTAGCATGAAGTCTTTGGAGATAACATTGTATAAGAATTTTTTAAAGCATTGTAGGAACAGATCAATTGGATAGCAACACAATGTTGCCCTTCATGTCACACCACTGTAGTTGTTCATCCTAGTATAGGATGAAGGTGAAATTGGATACATACTCATTAGGATGAGCATATACCACTTGGTATTATTAAGGCTTTGACTGATGTACTCCATCAGACTTGGATGAAGAATCACTCCTGTGAGAAAAAGAGATTTTATGTTGGAGAAATAAAAATTGCAGTCTGCTTCTAAATATTGTTGTAGTTATTTTTGAAGTGTGATATGACTCTAAGGTTCATTTCAATGATTTGAATAATTTTTCACTAGTCCTAGATAGTTCACATAACAACTAAAAGGTCCTTGGAAATGATGCCAATGATGAGTGGCTAGGTACCCCTATGCCCAACCATATGAATCACAAGTGTTCATGTGCAATCTAGTCAAACTTAGCAAACCTTAATTTATTAAGTACACTAGTTTCAAGGAAGTGAAATCTAATTGAAATGATTATTGTCTTCTCAGTTCCACTTGTGAGGTATAAGTGTATGGTTAACTACAATTGAGGTATGTGATTTTTATCATTTTATATTTTATAAGCTTAATCTCCTAGAACCAGAATGAAAGGTAGAGTAATTTAAGATCTAATTCATTTATTGCCTAGTTGGCCTAACACAAGTACTCATTTGCACCCTCCAAAGACATCCTAAATGCATGTAGCACTACTGGGTTACCAAACATTAACTATTTTTGGGTTACCAAGTGCTACATTTATGCTCAAAGTGGTTTTGGTTGTGTTCATTAACAACTAAAAATTGATTGCCTAATGAAAATGCATTAATGTAAAGTGCATGAATATCAAATGTATAAAAGGAAACATTAATATATTCTCAATGTTGCAAGGATTATCAAAAGGGTTCATTTTTATTCTCATCACACAGCTATGCTCAGGTACATCAATTCTCGAACAAAGATACATATACACTTAGACTCAGAAAATATTCTAACGCTAGAGAAAACAAACTACAAGAGCTTCACTATGTTATGACAAAAAAATCTAAAAATCATGAGCCCAAGCACTATATTTATAGGCTAACATATACCCTTCTATATTAGATACTTGACATTGCATCTTGGACTTCGATATTAGGTATCTAATGTCGAGGCTCTGATATCAAATATTTGATATCAGAGCCAGTCAAAACTTGATTCATCACTTAAGATGAAGATGCAAAAAGAACAACTATAGGCATACTTGAAGTACCACTAGGAACAATTTGCTAGAGTGAACCCATATGTTAGATACTTTAGAGTTAAAAATAAAAATATCTTAATGAAAAAGGTGTGTGCCATAAGATAAAAGTTAGCCATCAATATTTCTTCTTGGAAAAATGAGACCCTAAATTATGAGAAGGTGAAAATTCATTATAGAGACTAGGTGAGCATACTTAAATAAGTTTATGAAAATAAGATCTAATTGACCATGATGAAGATGAATGATGCTCTCTAGTAGCTCTAGCAACATGATGATACTTGACAACCCATATTTCATATACTAAATATCTACAATAAAGTAGAGATATACTTGAAGAAGCTACAAATTGAAGAGATAACATGGTATATGAAGGTTACCAACCTTTGCTATGTAAACTTGGTAATGTTAATTGCTAGAAGACTGTATTTAGAACTTGAAAAGAAAGTAGTTATCTCATACCTCTTGTACGAGGCTTAGTTCAAGCTCTATAAAGAGATGACTCAAAAACTAAAAATAGCTAATGTGGAGCTTGAGGTTCTGAAGGCAAGATTTAAAACTTAGTGAGCAATCGTAGAGAGCCTGGCTAAGGGAATGGTATACCATCAAGAGCTATAAAACATAGTGCAGGTGTTCAACATTGAATGTAAGTAATTCACAACATGATTTGTTAATGTCAAGAAACTATTTCCTAATTTTTCTCACCCTTGAATAGTATTAATACCAGAGGCTCTAGGCAAAAAGTTTCCTAGACCATAAATGACCCTAGAAGAAACTAGGTAATATAAAGGTACTACTGGATTCGTTTCAACTTTCAAAAGTAGTAACAATAATAGTCAAGCAACCAAGACCACTGCCAACACTAAGGTGCACCTTTGTTTCAATTATTTCAGGTTCCAATACCCCTATCCCCTTTTTAATTAATTTAGTCAACTCCTTTTTATTAAGACAAGATAAGATAATAATGATATCACTTAATTAGTTACTCCTACAAAAAATGAATAGGTTATGTTTAGAAAATCATAAGCTTCATTAATAATCCAACACAATTTATCCATGGACCTACCATATCATGTTTAAATCAAACCATTTACATTTGCAACATATAGCTTAAATTCATGAATAAATACCATATGCAATGTGCATATACCAATTAACCTACTATCCATTCCAATTTGCTACATACACTATCTTTAAAAATTATTTAAACAGTGTAACATTCGGAAACATAAATTAGAAAATAAGTAACTAGATGTTAGGCTATTTTTTAAATTTCATTTTATGTATTAATTTTTTACTATCTTTACCATGATTTCCTAACTAGAATATCGATAGAGAAATTTTATTGAATGAAGCATGACATACAAAATCCAATTTAATTTAGTTTGGTTCTTAGATTGTTCTCTGACAAGAAGATCATCAATAGGGTTTTGGAAAGCACTTTCCAAGTCCACAGCCATGGTCAAACCATCATGCCATTTTCTTGTTGTTACTAGTTCAAATGGACTGCACACAAAGAACTACTCCTATTCCACTCTCCATTTCCACTTCGGCAACAGCTGTGTCTGTAGGAGAAAAATGTTCATCTACATAGCTTCAACTTCATGGACTATTTGGACATCACCATATCAAATCCTTGGAAAGTTTTGAAAATTCAATTTCTTGGCTAGTTGTTGCTATTTGGAATTAGATGCTCTACTTGCTGCAAAACTGATGGCAAATTCATGTGATTTTTGCAAAAAATTCCTGAAGTTCCTTTCCTTTTCATTATTTTCATTGAAATCACTTTGTTTGTGTTCATGTAGGAGAGCAAAAGGAGAGGAAAGGAAACTAAAATATTTTGGGAAACAATGAAGGTAAATATAGGACTCAAAACAAAGAAGGTAGACCAATGGCAATGACTCGACCAATGCCAACGCCAATAGCAATAGGAGAAGCAATAGCATGCATGCCAATGGGACCTTGGCATTATCTATATAACAAGGCATTCTGTGCTATTCATCTTCTTCTCATATTAAATGTATCCTTATGCTTTGCTTTGCTATTCTCTTGCTTACTTATTTATGAAGGTGTTATTTCTAGAGCAATGATCTTTGATTTGCACCTTCCATTTCAAAAAATTTTGGCGAGCTTCAGCTCTATGGATGATAATGATAGTGATGTAGCTTTGGATTTGCTTTCATTATTCTTGCTACAAGAATCTACTCTACTATGGTACTCGTGTTCTTTGGTTCTTGTGATCACCATGTCGATGGCAATGGGGTTTTGGCTGCTTAGGCCATTGCTCATCGTCACCAACAATTCACACCAGGGACCTTCTCTGTGTCGATGCTACCACTGCTAAGTTCGAGGATATGTGTCTTATTTTTCTTTATTTTGAGATAGATAACATAAAATTAACTATGATATACATATGCAGAGCAAGCACTAAGTGCAATAGTCCTAGTAGCAAAGACAATAGTAGAGATAATAGTAGGTGGGGAAGTCTTTGTTTTGCTTCATGATTGCCCACTGAGTGATGGGTGGTTCACCTAGATGCCCTAAGTTTCGTTGAACACTCTACCAATATTTCTTAGAAAATCCTATTCACTTCATCTTGGCAACACCATGCACTATGTTAGACATGCCATACCAATCCAAATAGTCCTCCATGTTATCAAACCAATCTGTGAATATAGAGGCCCACTGAGCTATGAGGGCACTTAGAGGTATGTCGTGTGGAAACTTGAATCAAGTTGCAGGTCCCTATATCTAGCTTACCAATATCAAAAGGGTAGCTAGCTACTAACACAGGCAAGTTTTAGCTAGGTTGATCAAATCTGAGACTAAGAAGCTATTGACTAAGAGGAGACTTCCCCAGGGTTCCAAACCTTTATGCTTGGTAGTTTAAGAATTAGCAATGAATGCTAAACTAAAAGAAGTGACATGACATAGTTAATGAGAGTTTGATTGAAAGGATATGTCAAATGATGTGACCATTGCTTATTATGCCCATTTAGAGATTCCTCTGCTCAAGTCCTCCTTGTCTTCATAGTAAGGCTTACACCACTCCTTTTCTTTTTTCCCTCCCTCCTTAGGAAATTGTTGCTTGGTCAATTAGTTGGGTTCATCACAAACCAATGGTGGAATGCTATCACTTTCATCACACATAAATATTTACTATTATGTGTATCATCATTCTTTTTTTTAGATTTAGTTTATATATTCTTTTTTCATGGATATATGTTAGAACCATTTTCCTTCTCTATTGTTTGAATTACAAGGCATTCCTTGCTTTGCTATATAATAAAACATAAATATTGTCGCACAATATTTCTTACTTTTCCACATGATAAAACATAAAGGGATGCTTTGTCTTTCTATAGAGAGTTTGGAAAGTATAAAATTTGCCAGTTTAGTGAAGTCTAAGAATTGTTGGATGTATTTTGAAAATTGGTTCAGTTGAAACCATTGCCTAGGTGTGTATGATGATGGGTGATATTGCGAACTATACTTAAAATTATTTAAATTCATGCAAGGTTATGAAATTGTTACTAGCAATTTTTATGAAAATTTTCTTGGTTTCAAAATGTCTCTATTTCAATCGATAAACAAAAGTAAACTAAACTTGGTTACAATGGATTAGGTGTGACATATTATTAGCTCAATTTTTTATGGATCATTAGTTGGCTCGGATATTTGAAAAAAAGTCATTTTCTGGTTGGTTTTAATATTTTAGCCCCAATATCTTGGCTCCAATCTCTTAGCCCTAATATATTAGCTCTATCAACCAGGCCCCAATGATGTTGTCTATTGCATTGACTAGGCCCCATTGATTCAGTCTATTGCATCAACTATGCCCCAATGATGTGGCCCCATTGACGTAGTCTATTGCATCAAGGTGGCCCCATCGATGTAGTGTCTATTTTTGCCTAAAAATATGTGTGCTCTTGCCATGTATTGGAATTATTTTTTCAATAGAGTAGCCAAACTCTTGTAGTTTTATTCTGTAATCATAGAGAACAATCAGTGAGTGCCTTTACTGCGGATCTAAGTTAGTTGTACAATGTCTTATTTGAGTGGTAATGTACTTGGACACATTCCATGAATGACAATAAGATTGAGATTGATTCTTATTCATTATAGCACTTTGACATAGATTAAATTTAATTTAATGCAATTTATATTCCATGTACTTAGTTAATATTTATGTTTCCATGCATGTTAACGAATTGGTGGAATGAGCGCAAACAGTTTTGAGTGTAAACATGCATTCACTTGGTAATCCTAGTAGCATTATTGGTTAGTTCACCCAATAACATAGTGCTTGGTAATCCTAATAGTGGATATGTGGGTTTAGGATGTGTACAACAAGATAAGAATAAACACTCATCACCTATAGGCTAATTTAGACTTTATCTTTATATTGTTAATTAGATTAACTAATTGATTTCTTTATTGTTGTTAGGAGTAGCACAAGGCTGAAACAACATCAAGAATCATATGCCTCACTCTAGAATAAGCCATACGTGACAAAGCTACCACTAGTCCAAGTGGGAAGACAGTGAATTGTGATCAAGACATAATGATCTAGATGCCATAACTAGTCCCATCCATAGAATTTAATCAGATAATGCATGAGCACTTGTGATTCATATGGTTGGACATAGGGGTACCTCATTGCTCATCATTGACGTCATTGCTAGGGATGGTGCTAGTTATCTAGATTATTTATATCATACATGATCACTCTAAATGCATTAAAAAACTATCTTTGGAAAAAATAAGTCACACACATCATACACCAACAACAATGTCTCTTTCACAAGGAAGTGATAATGCATCATATGGAGAGAACATTCATTGGAGAACTAGCAAGATATATGTTGAAGAAGATCGGAGTGATAAAACTCATGTAGGGGTTTCGTATGTTCATGACCACCGTGACAACACCCAAAGACTACATTCAACTAAGGTAGACAATCCTAGAGGAGATGAACTAAGTCCTAGACCAAGGGAGGCCTGAAGGCCTAAGACCTCAAAACTTGAAAAAGATAAATTAAGGAACTATGGGGAACATCATTGAAGCCATGGCAATCCTCCTAGTTCCTCATCTTCCTCTTCTTCTTCAACATTTAGTTATAACAAAGATCAACGTAGGTATAGAGATAAAGATCCACTATGGGGTCAAAATAAGGGTAGAAATCAAAACCATAGGAAAAATCAAAGACCTCAACATGAACACAGCCAAAACTATCACAATTGGGCAAATAGAAATAGAAATTTTCACCATGCCACATTCGATGACAATGAACCCTTGTTGGCAACTAAGAGCCTGATGCAAATCATAGAGGTAGTTAAGATACCCCACAAGCATCGCAAGGAAAGTTGCATAGAAAGGCTTGATATGAATAATATCCCTAAATTTATTGGAGGCTATGATTTTGATCAACAACACTACTTACAAGCCTTCCATGATGCCTGTCCCTTGCAAAATATCAAAAATAACTAGCAAAAGCTTAAGCTCTTTCCTAGGACACTAATAGATGAAGTTGAAAGTTGGTATAGATCATTGCAACCAAGTTCCATCCACGAATTGTCCACAATGGTAGAACTTTTCAATGGAAATACCAAACCTATGCAAGAGTGTCCAACCTAAGAAAACAAATCCAAGGGTGGAAGCAAGAAAATCATGAACCTATGGATGTGGCCTTGGATAGATACTATTTGCTACCACATAGATGTCTTGACCATTATTTCTCTCAAAAAGAGTACCTTTTCCACATCATAGATGGGCTTTGTAATGAAACAAGGGAGACCCTTGGGATGTATGCTCAAGGTCAATTATACAAATTAAAAGTCCATAAAGTACAAAGGCTAATTGGGTAGATGGTAAAAGAATAAGGAGAGTTATGTAAATGAGAGAATGTTGAGAAATAACATCAGGAACCAACTCTTCAAAAGAAGAGGGTCCATATCTATGATGAGGAAAAAGAGGTAGCTCTTGATGAGGTGATTTTACAATAAACCTTGCCACTGCAACAATCTCTTGATGAACTCTAGGTAAGGCTAGATAGATTTTCAGAGTGAATAAATGAAAAAGCTACAAATTTTTTAGAGAATATAAAGGAGAAGGTAACACAAAATGAATTAGGCAATCACAATAAATAGAGGAAGAAGAACCAAGAAATAGCTAGGAACACTTATTGCCAAGTAGGGAAAATGGCTATATAAGAAGAGGCTATAGGCTCAACCACAAAAAAAGATGATGGATGTGACATCTACCTATATGACCATCTAAAGGGCTATTACCCAATCATGTTACATCTACATGAGTATTGGGCTTTTGCATTGAATCCCAAGTTTGTACAAAATCAAATGCCTAGAAAAGTGCCTTTCTCACATGGTAATCATAAATAGTCCTACAACCAATTATACTATCATACGGGGACTTATTACTAGCCTTAACATCATCAAAAACCATAGTGGCAAAGCCTAGATTCATGGGGGAAGCCATCACCAGGCCAACCCTACCTTTACAACCAACCAAAACCATACAGATATTGTGTTCAAAAACCTATTTCTCCAACTAGTTCTATGTCCTCTACTTCAAATCACTACTACCACTCTCCTGAATATCATTATGGCATGACATCTTCTGAAGGATCACCACCTCACACCTCTCATCCTTCATCATATCCTCAATATTCTCATACTTCCCTTCACCATATGTCACCACCAACAACATAGGAAGGTTTAGCACCATGACATCAATGAGAGAATGTCACTTGTGCTGCAAACATACACAAAAGTGATAATGCCAATAGATCATCACCTTATCTTAGAAACACCCTTTCTTTAAAATGGTTTCCATGCATAAGCACAACACTTATGTACCTACTAACTCATCCAAACTAGCATAATGCTAATCAAGTGCAACACCCTTTCTTTAAAATGGATTCCATGCTAATCTTAGAAACACCCTTTCTTTAAAATGTTTTCCATGCATAAGCACAACACTTATGGACCTACTAATGCATCCAAACTAGCACAATGTTGATCAAGTGCAACACCAATGCCCTCTAATCCTACATAAAGGTTAACATCCCTCGTTACTCCAACACCTAATAGAAGTGATGAATCTAGCATTGTGGAGAGACAAAAGAATCCATGCACTACTAATAGTAAAGGATTTAGTTGTGGGCCAAAAATTAAAAAAATTAACACAATCCACAACATAGCTAAGGAACAAGTGTGTGAGCAAAAAATAGCTTATCTAGTAGCCACTAAACTAGAAGACATCTACTGGCTTGAAAATGAGAATATAAAATTATTTCAAAGATGCATGGAGAAAATTGATCTATTTATTAGTTCTAAACTTAAGAAAATGGACTAAACAAAGGACTTAGACATAGGTATCTTACACTCTGATTATACACCAAAAAATTATATTAAACATGAAGACCCAAGAATTAAAATAGAAAATCAAAAATAAAAAGGAAACACATATGGATCCCTCAAAATGGAAATACCTTTAAGTGTAGATGAAGATAGATCTTTGAATGATCCAAACAAGACTATCACCAATGTTAGATGTGCTACCACATGATTAATTAAATTAGTAATAGTGATAGATGGGAAACTAGTGGTGTATAACTAGGGAATTGTGTAGTCCATCTCCTGAATGTGTAGTCATAAGATTATTCATGGGGGAGATGCTCCATCTTGGTTCAAGAACTAATAAGTGTTTTTTACCTTTTTAGTTTTACAATTTCTTATCATTTTCCTATTTCTTCCAAAATTTTCTAATTCTTAATATGTTTTTCATTTCTTAATATTTTTCTTTTCTTTATATTTTTCTCTTTTCTTAAGTCATTTCCTTTATTGTTTATGAATGTCTTTTATATTTTCGTTAATAATATTGCCAAGTCATGATGCAAAAATCAATGATATGTGTTGGGTTTTTGTGCTATACTATCAAGATGATTAGGTAAGTAATTGTGTAAAGTAGTGAGACCACCTCATCCATCTCTCCAGTTCTTTAAATAAAAGGTTTTTTTCATATAAATAGTTTGGTTCTTATTTAATGAAACTAAAATTAATCAATGACCATTGTACCTTGAATAAATAGGAAATGACCAAGCAGGGATGGTAAGGGTAAGACCTTAAGGGGACTTGTTGTGTTTTCTTTTTGTCTTCCTTCATGTGATTTATGACTCCTCTTGGAATGTATCATCACTCCTTCATTAACCAATAATAAGAAGCTAAAAGTCTTTGCATGGTGTGGTTCCCATATATTCAAAAAAAAAACAAAAATAGAAAATAGAAAATAATAATAATAATAATGAAAATTTGAAGAACACCATTTAGACACAATAATGGACTACAAGCATTGGTTATGGGACTAGAATGACATATTACCCATGCCTAAAGGTGCCCCTCTAACTAAGGCCCTTTCCTCCTTCTCTTTTTGGAGTGATGATTATTCTTAGAGGTGGTTGTCGACTCATGGTGGTTGATAGGAAGAAACACAACAATGCAAGGTTGCTGTTTATGGTATGGACTTGGTCTGAACTTGGACAGATAGGTATGTTGATCATTTTAATCACATTTTTTCACAAAAACCTATTGTGGACATGGTCAAGTACCTTACATTCCTATCTCTGCAATTCCTTCTTATTCCATTATTCACCTCACTATTGCATGTGATTATGAGCCTTTTGGTTTCATGTAGTATAGTACAACATCCCAACCATAGTAGTTGTGTGTTGTTGGAATGAATGCATGACCTACATTTAATTTCTTAAATGCCCATGGACATCTATAGAAGTGGTTATGTAAGGGCATTATGGTAGGAGCCTACTTTGGGGAGGACCCACTTGCATAACTTTTGTTGATCATGGCTTTGAACTAACCTTCACATATTCTTGAACATCAATGAAAATTTCTCTGAATTTATGCATAATTTTGGGACTACTTCTCATCACTTTCAATTACTTTTTTAATTTTTCCTATTTTTTTGTTAAAATATACTTCAAGTTCAATATTTTTTGGCCATCTTCTAAATCAGACCTTTGGTTTCAATTATTTGAAAACTTGTGTGCTTCCAGAGGTATGCTTATTAGTCATGGGGGCTAGGAATGTCCACTTTGAAATTTTGAAATTTTTCTAACATCCTATTTTTGAACGTCATGGTAACTAATAGTAATTGATCAAACTAATGTGCATAGCTTGATGATTTTAGTTACCTCATAGCCTTGGGCATAGTAGTCTATCATCACCTTGTGCTTAAACAAAAACTAAGGGATCCAAAAAGGGTTAATTATTAATTAAAATTTACCAAAACTAATGTTTATCCTTTGGTGACTAAAGTTGATGCCAAAGAAATGCCTAAGGAATAAGGTCTCTTTCTAGGTAGGAAAATGAAGCTAAGAGGGGGATAATGAAGGATATTCCCATGGACAAATTGTAGCACATACAAGATGGTAGCTTAGGCATCCCATGTTTACTAGATCCATGGGACGATGAGAAGAAATTTTAGTCCATCCTTCAAGAATGTTCCACATAACTAGAGAAGCATCAACATAACAATCAAGGTTGAAAATCTACCACTACTAGTGGCAACAAGAAGAATCATCTTCAGTGGATTCTTGAAGACCTCTGCAAATTTTGTAATCTTCAAACTTTATCCAGTATTTTTGTCACTTTGTCATTTTGTATGCATCCACTTGAATAAAATTTTGTAATGTGGCACTTAGAGTTAGTTAGTAGTTAGTTTCAGTCAATAATCTCATCCTTCCTAATTTTTTTTGTAAAGAAAGCTCAGTCCTATCATGTTAACTCGAGGATGAGTTTTTATTGAGTCGTTGGGGTATGATGAATCATCAATTGGCTAAGATATCTAAAAAAAGGTTAATTTTTGGTTAGTTCCAATATCTTAGCCCTATCGACATGGTCTATTACATTAACTAGGTTCTGTCGATGTGGCCTCATCAATGTAGTCTATTGCATTGACGTGGTCCCATCGACATAGTGTCTATTTTTGCCTATAAATACATGTGCTCCTGCCATTTTTTAATAGAATAGCCACACTCTTGTAGTTTTATTCTGTAATCTTAGAAAATAGTCAGTGAGTGCCCACAATGTGGATCTAAGTTAGTTGTACAATGTATTATTTGAGTGGCAATGTACCTGGACACATTCCATGAATAGTAGGAAGATCGAGATTGATACTTATTCATTGCAGCACTTTGAATTAAATTAAATATACTTTTAATGGAATTTATATTCCATGTATTTAGTTAATATTTACATTTCCATGCATGTTAATGAATTCGTGGAATGAGCACAACTAGTTTCAAGTGTAAACACACATTCACTTGGTAATCCCAATAGCATTATTAGTTGGTTCACCCAATAGCATAGTGCTTGGTAATCCTAGTTGTGGATATGTGGGTTCAGGACATGTACAAAAAGCTAGGAATGGACACTTATCACTCATAGGCTAGTTTAGACTTTATCTTTATATTGTTAATTAGATTAGGTAATTGATTTATTTATTATCGTTAGGAATAGCACAACGCTAAAACAACATCAAGAATCATATGCCTTACTTTGGACTAAACCATATGTGACAAAGCTACCACTAGTCCAAGTGGGAAGACATTGAACTGCAATTAAGGTATAATGATCTAGATATCACAACTAGTCCCAACTATAGAATTTGACCAGATCGTGCATGAATCCTTGTGATTCATATGGTTGGGCGTAGGGGGTACCTCACCACTCATCAATTTTAATAAATGTCCTAATATAGAAGTAGCAAATATGTACAACTAGCTATTGGTAGAATGAAACAACAAGAATAGCAATGGTTAGTCTACACTTAATATCCAAAAGTAACAATGGTGGAGTTGCCAAAACATGAATCTTGAGGTTACAATGTTTTAAATTAGCTTGGTTGAATGATGAGTTTGAATTCAAGTATGTTGTTAATGTTTATTTAAGATGTATTACCTATATGATTTTAATATTGGTATCATTCATAATTTTATTACTTTGAGAATAGCTAGAATGATAAGGAATATGAATATTATAAATAAAAACCATGATATTTTTTAGTTTAAATCAAACTAAGATCTCAATCTATGGTGACTGATTTTTTTAAAAAATTACTTATAAAGATCAAACAAAACAACATATAATCCAACATCATCATTATCATCATCCTAGTCTTGTCTAGAAAAAATAAGGTCACTTGCATAAGTTCTCTTTCCCATTCCCCTTTATGAAGAATTAGATCTGAAAAAAAAACTCATCTATGAGATTTATAGGGTTTTATAGTCAACTACTAAACTCAAGCTAATCCTTCTTTTATTTCTATACATTAATTTTTTCTTCTTAACCCCTCATTTTTCACTATTTTCCTAATTTAATATTTTCATTTTTTCAGGGTTCTTTTGTGTAGTTAAAGCATTGAAATATCTATTCAAGAGTTTGAATTCACCATCACAACTTACCAAGTGGAATACTAGTGGTGGCAGCACTTGCTCTCAGTTATGGACAGGAATACATTGTTCTAAAAGAAGAGTAACTGAAATGTATTATTTGATATATTTCTTTATATGTTTTCACCATATTGCTAATTATAGATGTATGCATGGAAATGCTTTACTTGCTAGTATGTCAGTGAAGTGTTAATTTCATATTCTTTGTGGGTATGTTGATTAGGGTTGAAAGGAACAATGGGCTCCCAAATAGATAGGCTTTCCTCATTAAAGACACTATAAGGATATTATGTATTTATTTTTCATTTTTTATTATAACTAAATCCTATTTTTTCTAGTTGAGCTGTAATTTGAACCTCTAATTTCAATTTGAGGTACAAAGACCTAAATGATAATAACATTTAGGACTCAATCCTAGATCAACTTCCTCAACATGTCAAATATTTGTATGTATTTTCCTTCTTTGTGTAACTAGTGATTTTTTGTCTTTCATATGTCTTTATGGATAAATAGATAGAACTGCAACTGTAAGATGTACAGTCTACAAAAACCTTGATGGAAATAATCTTAGTAGCAAACTTCCTTATTCAATAGTGGCTATGAATTCACTGAGCTACTTGTGAGTTTTTGTGCCTCAAAATTACATTATCTCTTGTTATGTATAAGATGCTTGCTAAAATATTTTTGCAACAAATGAAAGAATGTTAGCCATAATTTTCTTTTGAGACAAATTTTTGATTTCTTCAGCAAGCTTTTAAAAATATCCACTTTGTATGAATTTTACTTACTTATAAATAGCAATACTTTATTGACCATACAACATTATATTAGTCATATCCAAGCACTTTCAATGTTTAAAAAAGATTTTGGTATACTTGCCAAGTTTTATTCATACTTTGTTGATCATTTGACAAGCTAAAACCCCTACTATAGTTTTAGATAGTATTTCTCTTTAAAATTATCTATAGCTTCAACATTCATAGTATATTTACATAACATTAAATTTTTTTCATAGTTGAGTTATTGATCAAAACACATTTTTTATGCTAGAGAGGTTCCTTTTTTCTTTTTAGTTTGAAAACGAATTAAAATTTTTGTTGTAATATTTTAAAAATATTTAGTCATTTAGAGTTTAAAAAATTAGCCACTGAAATTCTAGACAACACATATGCTAATGTGTGGGAATTCTAAACCCAAATGATTACTTAATAAAATTATCCTTGTGTTATGAAGATATTGCAAGGTCTTTTATAATGACAAATAATGCTTTCATCACCTAAAGGGTTGCAACATTTTATGCACCTCATCATCATCATAAATAGTGCCATTTTTAGTTTTATCCTTGGGCAGTACCAATTAATCTTTAGCTTTTAGCATGTTCTTTAGGTTCAAACTCAAAAAATCTTTATGAACCTTACTATCTTCTTATTGAAGTACCTTCAAAAATGCTCTCTCTCCAATATGAAACAAGTACAAATTACCACAAAAATTAAGCTTAGTTAAACCCAAAGTAAATGTGTCACTTAATTTATGCTACCATATTGAATCAATTATACCAAGTTGATTCCTGGTTAAAAATGTCTCTGATGGCTCGGATGCCAATTGAGATAGATGAGGATTGCCTAGTGTGATGGAACATTGTAACACCCCAACCTAGCAAGGGCAGGGTGATGCCTAGGATCAAGTAATCTTAGAATCGAAGCATGTTAACTAAGAACCATAATGTGTAGAATACATGATATTAAGGATGGTTAAACTACATAGAAATTTGATAGCACATCAAAAACTAAATATCCACTTCAATTCATTTTTCTAAAATACAAAAAAAAAACAGATAAACACCATCATTGTATATATAAGAGTACAAAGAGTTTCATACAATGATAGATTGTTCATACTACTGTACATGAAATATACATTAACCAAGCACTGAATATTTTTCGCTACTCTACTCTCCCTCTCTGTGCTTATCTAGGCTCCTACACCTTTCACCTATAATTTAAATAAATTTATTACACAACTCAATGGGAAGCCTTTACACTTCCCCTGCTAGATAGTCGACAAGTGTTGCACTAGAGGAAAGGAGTGGGGTACAAGACAACCTACAAAAATTGTTAGTCTTACACATGTTCAAAATAACACACACACCATATCACCCATAATGCTAACACACTATCATAAAATCATAGATAAATCCATGGTCTAACATCATCTATCATGCCCATGTCATCATACCCACAATATACCATTAAAAAATCCATGATCCACACAATTATAATCCAATTAGGACACATATTATCAACAATATAACTCACAAACCGATACTATCATATACATAGTCCATGTGATCGCTAGCATATTCATGCTTAGTGTAGCATGTTAAACATTCCCATGAGTACTCATAACAGCCATTGCCTACAGGTCTTTTATTAGTCTATTATTTATCCAATTGGTGGTAGGGTCTATCCACGTGTGACTTGCAACCACTAGCCTTCTATAGGATTGGCAATAGGAACAAACACACCTATGTCATGTATTAGCCATAGGAATGAACAAACCTACATGTTTCCACTCTCAGGATGAGGCCTGAGATAGGAGCCTTGCCAATGCATCATAGTGGGAGGTCAATCCATACTACCTCTAGTGTGCCTCATCACCAACCGATGCACACCCTTATGTTAGCACCACCCACCAATGACCGTCACAAGCATCATCATGAAAACATGTACACATTTTGGTTAACTTAAGCCAACATATCATAAGCACAACAAACCCAAACAAACATAACCACACATATCCATCCTTAACAGTTACAGTCATTTCATGAAAATAATATCACGATTCAACAAAACAACATCAATAGCTCAATATAACAAAACAATATGATATTTCTCAAATGACATGTACTTCCATACAAATGACCACTATAACAACCTTCAAAATGATATAAACTAATTCCACCATTGGAAAGTACTTCCCAAGATGATTCCAACAATACTAATTTTACCTGAATTGGATTGTTGGAAGAAAAGTTATGCATGTTCAAAGTGTGATTAATAAAATAATATTTAAAGAATATTTAATTACTACTAGGAAGGATTGGAACCCCCAAAAATGCTCACACCCCAATAGGCCTTGTAAATATCATATTCCAATCACACAAGTCTCATCAATGTCATATATCATATTCTACAAGTCCACATCATACCATACATCACATATATATTAATACACAATTTGTAACCAAAATCAAACAATTTCATGAAATAGAAAAAATAACATGTCCAGGTTTAGTTTTTATGCTATCTGCCTCACATGCCCACATCGCATAATCATATACACTATTTAGAACAAAAATATAGGGAAAAGGTAAAGACAACCCACCAATTACAATTGTTGGGTAGAAAGAAAGAAATAAGTATAAGGCCCTTAGAAATATGGTAGGACTCTATTTTTCTCCCAACAAGTTCTACACCCATGTAGATATGACTGCAACAATCCCAAATCCAGGTTTTAAGTAAGCAAAAACTATCCACAAAGCTCAGAATTCATAGAAATGTGAAACAAAAGAAGAGAGAAGAAAGAAAACTAAAAGAACATGCTCCTCTACATTTTTGTTAACACAAAAAAAAAATAGAAATCCAAAACCCAATTTTTATGGCAAGTGATGGTGAGGTAGTGGGTAAAAATAAGAAAAAAACAAACATAAAACCTATACTTCCACTTTATGCTTTGTATAAAGCAAACAAAAGCCAATGATGTGCTTTTCTCACGTGATGTGAGTTCGCTTTCTCTTTTCTTTTCTTTTTAAATTATTTATTCTATTTTTAATGAATGATTTTCATAAGTTATTCTTATTTTTTTCCTCCACAACTAATGTCATAAAGTTTAATCATGCATAACAAACACACCAGGACTTCAAATCAAAATCCATTTGAACCTATGAGATCCTTATCATACACACTAGACATTTATATGCCAAAACCACACCTGAACATCACACAACATAGTGTTATAGTACAAATTCCTACATACCAAAATCACACACAAAGAATAAATACATACTAGATAGGTGCTCTTCTACCCCAGTCTAACACCCATGCTAGCAACCTCACCTGTCTAACACATCATACAGGGCTAGTGTACATAATCACGTTAATTAATCATGTAAAGACATCATAATCATAACATAAATATGAAGCCTAATAACATATAAAATACATTTATATAACATTAAATCATCCTTGACAACCCACCATGACTCCACATGTAATGTATAAATCATCAGCATATAGCCATACCTAATGTCTTTAGATGGGATGTAACACTCTCGCCTCCTTCAGAATCTTCCTCCTAGAAGATCTTAGGATGGGCTACACACATCTTAGTCTTGACCTCCCAAGTAGCATTTAAATCTCCATGTCTACTCCATAAAATCTTGACCATATGTACAACTTTACTATGTAGCTGTCACAACATACAGTCAAAAATCTCTGTTGATTGCTCAACATAACTAACATTAGACTATAGTTGTATCCTTCAATGGTTAATCACATGATATTCATCAAGCACATAACATTGTAGCATAGATACATGAAATACATCATGGAAATGTGCTAAATGAGGAGGTAATGCTAGTCGATAGGCCACTCTCCTACTCCCTTGTAACACATGAAATGGACCAATGTATCTAGAAGCCAATTTTCCTTTTTTACCAAAAGTAAGGCCTTTCAAGAGAGAAACAAGAATAAATACATGATCTCTGATTACAAATTCCAACATCCTTCGATGTTGATTGGCATATGTTGCTTGCCTATCTTGTGCAACTCCTAATCTATCTCAGATCTCCCAAATCTACTTTGTAGTCTATCTCACTAAATCTGTGATCATTGATTGATGATCTTCTATGGTATCCCAACATAAAGGTGTTTTACATGATCTACCATATAAAATATCATATGGTGCTACTTGCAAACTCTCCTGATAATTGTTATTATATACAAATTCAACTAATGGTAGCATCTGATTCCAACCTTCTCTATACTGCAAAGCATAGGCTCTCAACATGTCTTCTAGAATCTGATTCACCTGCTTAGTTTGACCATTAGTTTGTGGATGATATGTTGAACTTATATTTAGCTTTGTACCCATCTCCTTCTAAAATGCCTACAAAAAATGTGACATGAATTGAGCATCTCTATCACTAATAATCCATCATGGCACATCATTCAATTGCACTATCTCTATAAAAAAGAGATGTGTAGTTTCTACTACACTTAGGGATGATTGTGTGGTAAGAAAATGGGTAGACTTTGTTAACAAATCAACAACTACTAATATAGCATCATGGCCACTGTGAGCTCATGGGAGACCAACAATGAAATCCATACTAATGACATCCTATTTCCACTAAGTAATATAATGGAAATGCAAATATCCCCTACATCTCTAATGCTCTATCTTCACTTGCTGGAAAATTAAACATCAAGATATATACTCTCCTACATTCCTCTTCATACTAGGCCACCAATACATCTGTCATAATCACTGGTACATTTTCTGACTACTTGGAAGCATTTGGTACCTACTCATGTGGGCCTCATCCATCAACTGAATTCATAAAGCTTTTGGAACACATACTCGACCATCCCTATATAATACTCCATGATGATCAACAAAGAGTGGTCCATTAGAGGTAATTTTTTGTCTTAATTCTTGACACCATGGATCATGTCATTATTTCTCTCATATCTGCTCTTGCAAATTTGATTGGATTGTCAAGTTATTAAGCTTACTTGCCATCCTACTTAATGCATTCACTACTTTATTAGTCTTGCCAAGCTTTTATTTAATAGTGAAATCAAAATCAGCAAGTAGCTCCATCCATCTACATTGTTGCAAGTTTATCTGTGGTTCACTCATAAGATATTGGTGGCTCTTATTGTCAATCCAAATAGTAACCTGCTCCCCATATAGATAATGCTACCAAATCTTTAATGAGAAGATCACAACACCCAACTCTAGATCATGCATGGGATATCCAGTTTCATGTGGCCTCAATTCATGAGATGCATAAATCATAACCTATCCATCTTGCATCAACACAGCCAAATCCATCCCATAAAGCATTAGTATTAACATTATATGGATGTCCTGGTGTAGGAGACATTAGCACTGGAGTAGTCACCAATCTATGCTTCAACTCTTTAAATGCAGCTTGACAAGTTGGGCTCTAAGTAAAGTTAGCGTCCATCCTCAACAATTGGGTCAAAGGAGATGCTATGTGAGAAAAATGTTCCACAAACCTTTGATAATATCCTACTAATCCCAAGCATCTTCATACCTCCACTATTGATTGCAACATATGCTAATCATGAATAACTGTAATCTTTGTAGGATGCACAGAGATACCAGCTCTTGACACCACATGTCCTAAGGACTAAATCTTTGATTACCAAAATGAATACTTGGATTGCTAAGCATATAGTTGGTTCCACCTCAAATTTTTTAAGATCATCCACAAGTTTTGTGCATGCAATTACTCATTAGGATCATATACTAAGATATCATCTATGAACATAATCACAAACTGATCTAGGAATGGCCACATCACACTATTCATGAGGTGCATGAAAATTACTGGTGAATTTGTCAACCCAAAGTGTAGCACCAAAAACTCATAATTTTCATACCATGTTGTGAATGTTATCTTTGAAAAATCCTATTCATGAACCAACACTTAATGATAACCAAACTTGAGATCAATCTTTGAGAATACATGAGCTTCCTGAAGTTGGTCAAACAAGTCATCAATGCATGGTAAAGGATATTTATTTTTCATAGTCACTTGGATTAACTGCTTGTAATCTATGCATAGTCACAAACACCCATCCTTCTTTTTAAGAAATAGCATTGGTGAACCTCATGGTAATACATTAGGTTGAATAAGGCCTTTATCCAGCAATTCCTGTAGCTAAATCTTTAGCTCTACTAGCTCTATAGGAGATATTCTATTTGGATCCTTTGAAATAGGCTCTATACTAGGTTTATGTTTGATCTCAATCTCAAGCTCTTGCCTCAGTGGAAAATCCAATATTTTTGACTAGGACACATTAGAGAATTTGTGAATCACAAAAATGTTATCTATCTCCACCATATTTGTTTTATAGATTGTAGCCACAAAGCATTCATGCCCTTTTTAAAGCATCCTATGGTACATCCAAGAGGAGACCAACTCTAGCTACATAGTCCTTGGATGATTTTATACCTCAATCAAAGCACCATCAATTGATTATAGTCATAGGAGCTTTTGCTAATAGTTCAAACTAGCATTGAGTTGTGAAAACCAACCCATTCCAAAAATTACATCATATACCCTAGGATCCATAACATCTAAATCACTAACTCAATGCACACCTTCCACTTCTACTATCACACCTATACACGCTTGATCAACTTGAGTTTCATGACCCCTAGTAGAAGATACTATTAACCTAGGAGAAAGAGAATAGCATATAAGAGCCACATGATGTGCAATCATAGGATCTATGAAAGAATGGCTAGCACCTAGAACCAATAACATCAACATAGAAAAGCCCAAAATCATACCTCTTGTCTCCATCACTATGTTTGTAGGCATGTCCAAATGCTAGTCTATTAAGGCATACATCTATCCTTGAGTGCTCTAGTCCTCTCCTCTAAGTTGAGTGACTAGTGCTCCACATCCACCATGAATTGGAGGTTGCTACCCTTGGCCTCTACCTCCTCCACTACTACATTCCTACTTTGGGCACTCTTGAGCTTGATGCCCTAGTTGCCCACATCCAAAACAATTTTGGCAATCCCTTTGCAAATTACTAGGCTACCCATAGCTATAAAAAATAATAGATCCATGACTAGCTCCAACAATAGGATCATGAGTGGGTGTTTCATGCTCTCCTCCATGACCATGAGCTTTCTTAGAGGGGCCAAGCCTCTCTCTAGATGTCAATCCTCTCTTTTGCCCCTATCACCTCTCTCTATGTGTTGTATCTTCTTGCTAACTCCTCTCTAAATCCATGGCTACTATTCTAGCTTTATCATAGGAAGTCAATATGAGAGGTAATAGATGATCCTTTAAAGATGGGCTCAAACCTTGAACAAACTTATTCATTTGTTCTTAAGCATCTATCTGCATCTAGGGTACATAACTACTCATCTCAGGGAAATGAGCATTATACTTTTCCATAGACCAACTACCCTAATACAAATAGTAGAACTCATCCTTCTTGGCCTGTGCATATTGGGTAGACACATAACAACCTCTGAAAGATGCTAGAAAATCATCTCATGCCACCTCTTAACTAGTCCATCCCTTGGCCTTCTCTTTAGTCATCCACCAATGTTGGGCAATACCAACCAATTGATAAACTACCAAGCAAGTTTGCTAAATTGATGAACATCCCATCAAATCAAAATCCTTTTGCAATTCCTCGAACCACTTTGTAGCTATGGTGAGATCCTTAGTGCCATCAAATATAGGAGGTCCCAACTTCTAAAACTAATCTACTAGTTTCCTATTGATAGGCTACCTATTTGATTCTCATGAGCCTCCACTACCACTACAACTTCTCACTTCCCAAATCATGGGAACATGAGCATCACTAGTTGTAACATGCTACTAAAGGATTTGTAGCAATTGTTGTATAAGCTCTAGTTGACTATTTGTATGACCACTGCTAGATGTTTAAGGAGTCTACTCTTGTCCATCATTCGGCTTTTCTAGTCTGTAGGCCCCACTGGCATCATGACCATGTCTACTATACATCTCTATAATCTTAAATCACAAATGGATGAGTACCCCAACCATCATACAACATCAGGGTAAACTAGCTCCAATACCACAATGTAACACCCTACCCTAGCATGGGTAGGGTGATGCCTAGGATCAAGTAATCTTAGAATGAAATCATGATAACTAAAAACCATAATGTGTTGAATACATGATATTTAGGAAGGTCAAACTAGACAGAAATTTCATATCACACTAAAAACTAAACATCCACTTCAATTCACTACGCTAAAATACAAAAAAAAAACACATAAACATCATCATCGTATATATAATAGTATAGAGAGTTTCATACAATGATACATAGTCCACACTACTATACATGAAATTTACATTAACCAAGCACTAAAGATTTTTCTTTCCTCTACTCCCTCTCAATGCTCATCTAGGCTCCTAGGCCTTTCACCTATAATTTACATAAAGTCAGTACATAACTAAGTGGGAAGCCTTCACACTTCCCCTGCTAAATAGTTGACAAGTGCTGCACTAGAGGAGAGGAATGGGGTACAAGGTAACTTACAACAACTATTAGTCTTATGCATGCTAAAAACAACACGCATACCATATCACCAATAATGCTAACATACTATCATACAATCATAGATAAATCCATGGTTTGACATCATCTATCATGCCCATGTTATCATACGCACAATATATCATTAAACAATCCATGATCCACATAATCATAATCCAATCATACAAGTCTCATCAACATCACATATCATATTCTAAAATTCCACATCATACCATACATCACATATATATTAATACGTAATTCATAACCAAAATCAGACAATTTGAGGAAATAGACAAAATAACATGTCCAAGTTTAATCTTTGAGCTATCCGCCCCACATGCCCACATCACATAATCATATACACTAATCCAGCACAAAAATATAGGGAGAAGGCAAAGATAATCCACCAATAACAATTGTTAGGTAGAAAGGCCAAAATAAGTAGAAAACCCTCAAAAATCCAATAGGACTTTTTTTTTTTCCCAACAAGTTCTACACCCACATAGATATGATTGTAGAAATTCCAAATCCATATTCAAAGCAAGCAAAAACTATCCACACAGCTTAGAATTCAGAAAAATGTAAAATAGATGAAGAGAGAAGAAAGAAAAATGTAAAATATAAGAAGAGAGAAGAAAGAAAAATGAAAGAATAGGCTCCTGTGTGTTTCTGTTAACATGAACAAAAAGGAAAATCCAAAACCCAATTTCTGTGGTAAGCAGTGGTGAGGTAGTGGGTAAAAATTAAACAAGCAAACATAAAACCTATACTTGCACTTTATACTTTGTATAAAGCAAACAAAAATCAATGATGTGCTTTTCTCACATGATGTGAGTTCACTTTTTCCTTTTTTTCCTTTGAAATTATTTATTTTTTTAATAAAAAATTTTCATAAGGTATTCTTATTTTTTTTGCTCCACAACTAATGCCATAAACTTTAATCATGCATAACAAACACACTGGGACTCCACATCAAAATCTGTTTGAACCTATGAGATCTTTATCATATGCACTACACATTTGCATGCCAAAACCACACCAAAACATCACACAACATAGTGCTATATTAGAAATGCCTACATATTAAAATCACACATAAATTATAAAGACATACCAAATAGGTGCTCTTATACCCTAGTCCGACACCCATGCCAACAGCCTCACCTATCTAATACATCACACACAGGTAGTGTACATAATCACGTTAGTTAAACATGTAAATACACCATAATCGTAACATAAAGATGAAGCCTCATAACATATAAAATACATTTTTATTACATTAACTCATCCCCAACAACCCGCTGGGACTCCACATGTAATGTAAAAATCGTAAGCATATGACCATACCTTATGTATTTAGATGGATTGTAAAAAACATGTTCAACTTACAACATTTTCAAACAATTGGACTAATTGAAATAGAAAAATTAGAATAAAAAAGCTTGTTGAAAAGTGAAAACTATCATGCATCTTTATAGACTTTTATGATTTTGGTTTTGTAAATTAACACGGTCATCACATCATATGCAAAAATAGGTTAATGAAGAAATGTTTATATATAATTTCTTAATGCAGCTATCACAACTAGCTTTAGTTCATTAAAGATCTCAAAATACTTTTGAGTAATACTACACTTTCAATTTGCATCTAATAAATTTGCATTTCATTCAATTCAGTTCTACAAGAATTTTCTCTTTTTGTACTATCATGGAAAAGAGCACCACTTCAAAAATATTGACACATTTATCATAATTATTGTGCATCTTGGATATTTTTATGAAGATGGAAGATGTAATAAAAAATCAATTTTAGTTTTAGTTATCAAGATGTGTTGTAGCATGCGAACAATCTATTGATATAAATATAATGGATGCTTCCTTCCTATGAATAGAAATCACCTTTATGCATCTTGTTATTTGATAATGAGAATGAAAAAAGAGTGTCAAAGATCTTATGAAGATAAAATTTAGTCATCCAAGGACTTGATTTTCAATACACTTAGATAGAACACATTCTCTTGAATTAGTGAGGTTCAATTTGTTTGTAAGAATTGATAAGTTACATTTTTCCCTATAAATGTGGTTTAGCTTGTTGGTAAGATGAGAGTCCTGCATATTTCTAGTATCAGTTTCAACACTAATGTTGTGCATAGGTATAAATAAATTATGTAAAGAAATGCCCAAACTGAACTCTATTTAGCAGAACCTTAGGATTACAAAATATTCACATGGTTGATATAAAATAATCAAGTTTTAGTTTTTGTGTCATTTATATTGGCCCATATTATCAGTATGAATCTTCTTATAAACATCTTAATAACAAAGTATGCACATTTATTTAGTTTGAGGTTATGTTTCCCTTAAAGAAACAATCCTTTTTTGTTTCTGGATCTAAAAGATTAAAACATGATGTTGCAAGGATCTATCCTTCAATAAACTTTCACAAGGCACTCCACCTAGTTTCAAGTCTTTGTCCAAGTTGTCTGTGCAATATGTAAATGAGGCTATTGTTGCTCTCCTTTACTTTTACTATTTTTATTGCATTTAGTGTAAATTATATTTTGGAGGGTTTAAGTGTTTTTTATTTTGTTCTAACAGACATTTGTAGAATAATCAGCTGAGTGGGTCACTTAACATTATCTACTATCTTCCTATCAAAGATCTATAAGTTTACCCTCTTAAAAATTTTAAGAATGCTGCTTTTTCTCTACTTTGTCTAGAGGTTCAAGGATGGTCTCTAGCGACCTTTCTGACCACCACTATAGCAATTACAGTGCAACCAACTTATGGTGTTTATAATTTTCATTTCAAATATCTTAATATTTTAGTCATGTATTTTTGAAATTTTATTTCTCTAGTTGTCCTATACACATTCATGGCAACTATTTCAGTAATGTTCAACTATTTTTTCATTTGCTTTTAGGAACATTCAAAATAATAATTTCATTGGGTTGCTACCACCATACTTGTATTATGATCCAAGATTCAAGTATGTTTTCTAGGAATATATTTCAAATCACATTAAAAATTAAAAATGTATGGGCTATAGTAGTAATGGTATAATTGTGGTTTTATTATTCCATGACTAGAGGCAATAATTTAATCCCTAGCCCTAGTCCTTTATCCCCTCTATATTAAGCACCTTCTCAATATCAAGCATCCTCTCCATCCCAAAAGGCAATCAATCATCTCAATAATACTAGTGATGGCCTTCACGCTAAATCACCTTCTATAAAGCATTTCTATCCTAATACAAAAAATAAAAGTGGTGGTAAAAAAAGGCCTATTTGATGGTGAAATAGTGGACATACTATATGGAAGTATCATACTAGTGCATATGGTTGCATTGGCTATCACATGTTATGTTTCGAGATCATCCAAAAAATCAAATGAATCAAATGGCAACACTGTGTCTCATGACAATCCAACATCAATCATGTAGATGTTCAAAGAAAGTATAGGTGCTTTTACCAACATTGTCTTCATTTCATTTTATGAAGAGTTTGAGCATGCATCGTTTGTATTTGATATCTATTATTCCTAGGTGTTATTTTATTTATAGAATTTCCTTTACATTATTTGAAAATGCTTGTTAGCTTATTGTTTATATTATTAAGAAATGAATAGTGAAGTAGATAATGCAAATCCTTGTTATTACTATTGGTTATAGAATCTAACTTAGGATAGCCAAAAGAAGCCAAATTATAAGTTTTTATGCATGGAATCATCAACCATGCTTCCATGTCTCGATGGGCCCTATCCTTTACTAATTTAAAAACTATAAAAAATGTTTTTAATCTCACCATGCATCATTATCATGATGTATGCCTACCTAGCATAATGCTAGAAAATAATAAGAAGCTAAGAGTGTAGCCTCTTCTCACTGTCACAAGCATCATCCAATTTACAATACCTTTCTTTAGTATTTAGCTTTTTAAAGAGACATAAATATCAATGGATAAGAAAGATTCAGTGGATGAAAGTATTCAATAAAAAGAAAATGAAGACTGAAATATTACAATAAAGGTTAAAAAAAAAAGAATAAGACAACAATATCTGAAGAAATATGTGACACTTGCAAGTAGGAATAATGTGTTCATCCACATCTCTGCTCCAAAGTGACCACTCTATCTACATAGCTATGATAGGATGAACAACATGGGCTCTTCTAATGGTATCTATAGATAGTTCTAAAAGTCCAACATACTTAATCTTCCCTTCTTCAACTAACTTCTTTAACTCCCCCATCTAACTTATCAAACCCATAGTAAAACATAGATCACTTTTTTAAACAAACAAAAATAGAAAGCTATAATCTAACTTTGTTTCCTAAACCAAGTTATTGTAATTATGGTCATTGTAAATTTTTTTTTGCATGCTACTATTTTTCGTTCTTGAGTTGAAAGTGAACTTGTAAAGCATTCTTGCACATAAGAGGCATGTGGTCATGAAGGATTTGTCATTGCTAAATTGCAAATGCCTCTCTATTGTTGTTCCTATGAACATTTGCATATCCAAACATAATATGTTTATCCTTTCTGAGATAATGAAATTCCCTTAATTGGTTGGTTGAATGAAGGTTGAGTAGGTTTATTTCATTTTCTTGATTGATTAACTTAGAATATTGTTCATTAGTACATGCTCTCCTAAGTAATAGTGGACGTTAAGAGTAGATGACCAAATTCTATGTCATAGAGGCTAGCTCCAAGAACTAATAGTGGCAATGTGGATGAGAGGGAATCTATTGGTAACATGATCAAAAGTCCCATAGGTCCAAAAGCATTTTTTGTGATAGATTTGCTGGTAGCAACTAATTTCTTCGGTGAAGAAAATTTGATCAGAGAGGAAAAGGTGGGACAAGTTTACAGAGGAAAATTTCCAAATGGAAAAGTAAAACATATTTGGGTAGACATGGTTACCATGAAAATTTATGCACTTTATGTTTGTGTAGCTATATCAAGCCTTGATTTGTGCATATTGCTGAGCATTCCTCTTTTCCAACACGTAATGGTTATGCATCATGTGTTATCCATTTTCTTTCTTTATTAATAGTTTGCAGCATTCCACTTTTTCAAGAATTAATTGGTACAACTCCTAATAACTTTAAGTTAATTTTTAACACCCAAATTGTGTGGAAATTGGTGAGCATACAAATTAATTAATGAGATGACTTCTGTCCTTAAAATCTTACACTTTATTTTAACTATGGGAGGTTAGATCGATACCATTTTTAACTTTTTGGAGTAGAATCCAATGCTAACCAGTGCTAAATCCATAATACGTTATATATGGTTTATTTGAGATACTCCCTTATTACAAAATTCTAATCTTAACTACATTTTAATTCCCTATGCCCTAACAATTTCATTTTCAATCCAAATTTGAACTTTAGTTGAAATTTTAATAAAATACAGTTGAATCAGTCCTTAGTCCTAGGACCCAACAGTTTGGATTCAATTATGCTTTTAAAAATTTAAAGTCTGGGAGATGTTGAACTAGGGAATGGGCCTCTTGATAGCTTGAAATCCACAACCCAGCAAACCAAGATATTGATTTGATTCCATCTTTATTTCTCTCTACTTTCTGTGATTCTATCTTTATTTTGTTCTTTGCTTTATTTCTATTAAATATTTTCTTGAGTTCTTGGAAAAGGGAACCTAGAATATCACTTACAATCTTATAATTAATAGCATACAAGTCTATTAATGACCATGGTGATGTTAAGTTTCAAATTATGGCTATCAAGAAAATAGAGGACTAGGCATTATCTACCAACTCTGATGAAGCTTTCCTAGAAGCAGTTGCTAATATATCATAGTTAGGACATGAGAACCTAATTGAGCTTCTTGGCTATTACATCAAAAATGGGCAACACCTTCTTGTTTATGAATGCTATGGTAATGGAAATCTTGAAAACATCTTACATGGTGGTGATGAAAATAACTAGAAATTAACTTGGAATTGTCATGTGAAGATTGCACTTGGCATAGCCAAGGCTCTACAATGAGTTTTCCTTTCGTTAAAACCTATTGAATATATCATTTATTTATTCTACACAAGGGATCAACAATATAGGTTATGACATTTTTGTTTGGTAGATATTTGCACAAGGTTTGTATGCGTTCTATCATGCACAAAAACTTTAAGGCAGCAAACATTTTACTTCACGACAATCTCTATCCATATCTATGAGCCTCTGGAGTAGCCACATGTACTCTTAGAGTAGAGTGCCAAGTGTTGTACTTTTTATATTTACATTATGCCTACAATAGGATCTCGATATAATCAGATACACATAAACATTACATAATTTATGTGTAGGTCCCTACGCATATCTTGAATTCTTTTGGGAACACTCCTAAACATGCCATGGTAGAAATGTACACTACAAAGAGTGATATATACAATTTTCCCATTGCCCTACTTGAGCTTCTCACTAGAAGAATGCCCTTTGATTGGTATGTATCAATTGCCAACTGACCCTGCTTCTTAGAAATCCTCATAGATATTTCTTTTGGCCAAAGTAAAAATGTAATGTCAAGAACATATTAGCAAAACAATCTACGAGTATGTTTACATTCCTAACATATCTCCATGTACCAAACTATCTAAAATACTAATTTAGGAAGTGTATTAAGCACTAATCAAATTATCCCTTTATGTGTTGTAAAACACTATACTAGTTGTTTCTATGATATTAGCTTAGCTTAAAAAATTTGCAATTAAAAAAGAATTGATGTTACTATAATTTGCGTATTAAGCATGAATTAAGTTGAGATAAGGCTAAGATGATTATCAAGCAAAAATCAAACAAACCCTTAGTATGTTGGCTTAACTAAAAGAAACTACCTTCAATGTCTTAATGTTTCAAAATAAGAGATAAAATTGTAATTAAATCCCTGTTGCATTCAAATATGATTAACAAAATAGGGCATTATAATGCATTTATGCATAAAAAGAAAAAGTCAGGACATTAGAAAAACCATGTTTTTTGGCAAGTATCTTTCTCATTCATCCTTCAAGGAAAAGCATCTGTAATAAAAATCCTATTGCAAAAATTTGTCATATTTTCCATGTTGATTTTTTCAACTAGTAGCAATGGTGACTTTCATCTAAGTTCCTATCAAAATAGACCACATTACATGAACATCATCATATCCACAAGACCTTACATCCTCATATAGAATGTAGATTCCCCTCTCTATATTCACAACAAAAAAAATAATTATATATCAAAGAATCTACTTTTAATACAAGCTATTTGATTCTTTGTTTACAATATTTTCATGTTGTAACATGACTAAGTAGAATAGGCATGAAAATCAAATGAAAATGCATGCACTACTATTCACTATTTTGGTGACCAAAATGGAAACTTGTGTGCAGTTTCTTCCAAATCTTGTTGAAAGGATGCATGATCTTATGAACCCAAAGTTGGAGTTGCCCATTCTGGCCACCAACCTTCCCTAACACTACAAACACAAAAATTCAAATGCTAAGAATAGAAACTCACAAAATATGACTAGGGTGGTAATGAGTAGTGAACTAATCCAACACCCAACCATACGAGATACGAGTGTTCACGCATAGCTTGGTTGAATTTCATGGACAAGGTATTGTTGTTATGCTAGTAATGGTTTAACTTTGCAATCGTTGTCTTCCCATGTGAGCTAGTAAAATTGATGCATATGGTTTAACTCATAGTGAGCTATTTGATGTGTTGATGTTCTAGGACCATATTACTCCTAGTGAACATCAGCTAAATGAAGTGGTTTCTAAATATAAGTAACATTAAATGAATTTAATCTAGCCTAGTGCAATGGAAATTTATTCTTGATTCTCTACAAACATCTTGGACTTATGTAAATGTTATCAAGATTACCAAGTATTTTGTTACTGGGTGAACCAAACGATAATACTATTGGGTTACCAAATGATCACACTTACTGATTGGGAGCATTTATAGCCATTTTTCTTAACAACAGTAATAGTAAAGTGCATAGAAAATAAATTTGTAACCAGGAAAATAGTAAATGTTATACTAAGTCAAAATAGTAAACATTAGTCTAAGTAGACAATAAAGAAATATAAGTGATGTTGTAATGATGTAAAGTAATCTCGATCTTTATTTTTGGTCATTAAATGTGTCCAAGTACATTCCACTCCAATAAAGACTCCATTCAATTACTTAACATCACACTATAGACATACACTGCTAAGTGCCAAGTGCTAAAATCAAGAAAACAAACTGAGAGAATTTCGCTATGGAATGAAACTTACTTTTGAACTATGCTCCTAAGTGTCATATTTATAGGTGTACACTTGTTTGTGATATTGGATATCTAACATTGTAGCTTGTGCTCCAATATTGGATGCCTAATATCATAGCATTCCAAAAATGTAATTTATCATACCCGCATGACTGACTAAAAACTCGTCCTCAAGTTAAAACAAAATGAGGATGGAATTCCTTACAAAATTGGAAGGTAGATTTCCAGACACTAAATACTATGTACATCACTCTTAGATGCCACAATGGTGTTTACAAAAATAACAAAAAACATGACATGCCAACTTTAAGAAAAACAAAATTTTGGCAAAGCTTGATCTAGCCTTATGTAGTTTCAAGTGTTGGTGGCTCCTTCATCGTTTGCTTCCCCTTAGCATCAGGTTTTTGAAATATATATTGGTTTAAGAGCACCTAAAGCTTTTTATTTTCCATTATTGGGTCATGTCCTATCCATGCTTGTTATGCAATGTGTGATGTAGTGGCTACATCCCATGGGCACAGTAGCTACAAAAACATTTGATTTACCTTGACATAATAGGCTACAAACGACCTCCTTTATTCTTCAAAAACTCTAGCCTTTTCACGTCATTCATGATTATCTATCAATCTTCTAGCTATGTTTGCTATTACATATTTTTTCCTTGGTAGCTAGCCTTCATTGCATTGGAGTTTCTACAAATTATCTTTATGATCTGCAAACTCTTTTTCATACGGAGCATATGTTGTCACTACTTGCTATTCTAGCTCATTCTTGGGCTTGCCTACTATTAGCATGGCTAAGTTAGCATAACAGAGGTTAACTAACCCCATGTATTCTTTCATATCCTTGATTTGTAGGTCTTTTTTTTTCACTTCTACTTGATGGACAAGGGCATAACTATCCAAGATGGGTTGCCAATCAAGATTATGTGCTAACATGGTGTTGATTCTAGCTTTTTTCATCTAGATATCTTTCTTGTTAATTTTCTTGTATATGCCCACTTGATCATGGAAGTGTTCCTTGAGCCTTTTGTGTTTCTTTGTCTCATTTTTTCATGCACTTATTTCAATGGTTGACTTTTGTTGGATGGTGTGTAACTTCTCCATTAAGAGGATCTAATTTCCTCTTATCAGAAAACTCATGTCTTGGTAGACCCTCAATAATTGTTCCCTTGGCTAGTGAATTATCTCTTCTAAAATGTTTTTTTGCTTTTTGATAGTGGTTAACCTCATGTTTTTATTAGCAAGTTGTTTATTTTCCTCTTGTACTATTGTAAGTGCATTGATATGTGCATATTTCTATGCTTCTAGTACAGAGGCATTTCATACCACTTTCTCTATGTTACCATCTATTTATTTTTCTTGATCAAGTTATTCATCTCCTCAATCTAGAACTATTCTATCTATTTTAGTGTAATGAGTTGTGTAGGATCTCTACATTCAGCTCTTTGGTCTATAAGCTCTTCTTGTAATCTTAGAGTTTCATTTTCTGCATGCTCTACTCTTGTCTCTACCATGATTAGTTTTCCTTTGGTAGCAATGAGTTTAGACTATACTATAGTCACATCATTGGGGATGTTAAAAAGTGTTGTCATGACTTGCCTAGTCTACATTAGTCTATTCAGCACATTCTCATGGTTAGGAGGAGCCATAGAGATTCTGACTAATATTTGAGCATCTTTGGCTCTAGTTAAATTCATCGATGATACAACAGGTATGTTGAAAGATTCTTTAATGTGATTGGTAATCACCTCTGCTACTCCCACTGCATCCTTACATTGCATTACCACTACTGTCGCTCCTTCTCTAATCTCAAGCACCACTTGGAATGATGTAGCATTCCAAGAGATCCGTTGTTACTCTTGCACCTCTCCTCTTAACTGTAGTGAGATCTATCTGTTGGCGACTGTTTGGGACGCGACTGCCAACAAGTGTCCTCGAATAGGATTTAGGTGCCTGCTGGTCTTTAGCAACACCAAGGCCCAGATACCTCCAAATAAACTCAGTAGTTAATGTGAGTATGTGTGTGTGCAGTTGTGAGAAATGTAATGATTGCGTTACGTGTAAACTACAAATGACTTACTTTAAAGAGGTTCAGCCAACTTTGCTAAGTACTGTGAGTTGTTGAAAATTTCCTATTTTGTTCAACTGCCTAGTCTACGCGGTCCTTATAATACCTACTTGTAACAAATAAAATCTTGCAAAAACATTTGAGCACAACTCCGCAATCTACTCCTAATTTTCCCCAGAGAAAGAAATAGTTCCACAAGAAAACTAGAAATAGAGCAAGATTCAATGGAAATAGATAGAAAAGAAAAGAAAGAAGATTTGTGTAGACATCAAATATTTAAACAAGGTAAAATGACACGAGTAAACACTTCGCAATAAAGCTATCCCAAATTCAATATCTACG